>JAPMOQ010001087.1:253975-427848 GCA_026543055.1 Argiope trifasciata | reverse complement strand
TGTGTGTGTGTGTGTGTGTGTGTGTGTGTGTGTGTGTGTGTGTGTGTGTGTTGGATTTAAGTATTCAGAATATATTTAAAAAGTTTTATAATTTTTGCAGTTTTGTTTAAAAATATTTAATTTAAAAAATTTTAAGCGAGATTCCCTAGAAGACTCAAATGTTTTGTTACTTCTGTTAGCCATTATATGTATTACTTAAAAACTGTTTATGAAGAGTTATAGGTGCATGATTTTGAAGTTTGGATGGGGAAATACAGCCTCTGAGTTTTGGATTGCGAAAGGGCTTCTTTAGAACTTAATCCAGTTCCATTTCTAGTATATCGTTTGTAATTAGACCTGCGTACAGTTTTATAAAATTCAAAAAATAAATAACGAAAAACATGAGAATTATGAGCACATTTGGGGCGTTAGCATTAAAACACACACACACACACACGATAATATCGAGTAATTTTTTTATTCGTATATTCTGTGTAAAGGTCACAAGAGGAAAAAAAATTCCAGTGAAATATTTTAAGAATTATACTATGCAAAATCTAAGCGTCATAAATTTTTCTGTCCATTCACGCCATTCGTTTCTTGCGCCAACATTGCAATTCTGGCTTATGTAGTGGGTTTCAATATAACAATAGAAGAGGGGGGGGGAATCCTTTGGATCAGACACCCAGACTGCTTTTCATGGTTAGGTAAACATAAAGAATTTTTATTCATAGACAAGTTTGAAATGCCTTATCTATGTGAAAATCAAATAACTGTATAAAGATTTCACAAAAATTCGGCATTTGAAATATTGTGTTTTCTGAAGCATTTGATAAAATAAAAATCATTAAAAAAAGAAAAGAAAGGAGAAAAAAAAGAGTCTAGGTTCCATCTCATAAATAAGTGACATGCCATTCGAATCAACCCTAAAAAAAGTACCAGAGAATATAATAATGGGAGCATATCTATTGACCTTGCATTGAAACTAAAACCATTTTTAAAAAATTTCGTAAGAAATAATTTCTAAAATAACACATTATTCACAATTACCATCATTTATCTATACTTCAGCTAATTAACTGTTATGCACATACAAGTCAACAGAATTACATTTTAAGAAATTTTAAGCAAAAAGTAAAACATTCGCATATTTTAAAATGCGATTAAAAAATTGCAAGTAATCCAAAAATATCTACAATATCCTAAGGTTTATTAATTGAATGAATACAACACAGTCTCTTTACTAGAAATTATGAATTAAACAACTTGTGGTACCAAGCAGGGCAAGAATAGGGGAGAAAATGAAGACCAATTTATTAAGCATTAAAATTTATATGACCAAAAACATTAGATAAGACGCACATTTCACACTAAAAATGATCAGTATTTGTATTCAAAATGGTTTCACTGATTCTTGTCGTCTAAATTAATTAAAATTTTGCTATTCATAAAAGCCCTACAACAAGACTGTTTATTCTGTAAGAATCCTTAGGTAATACAAAATTCGGAGTCCAAATTTTCCCACTCTTTTAAATCAATTATTTTTAATTTATTCTATGCCAACAGTTTCTGAACAATACACATAACGGAAAACTGAAAGAAACTAAACAATTAATTGAGAATACCTTTTAGAGCAGAGTTTCCCAAACTTTTTTGTGTCGTAGACCCTTGCCATGTTTTTCCGTATTGAATAGACCCCCTACTTACCTGATATTGATTTCCTGTAAATTTCTAACTGTAGTGAAGTTTACTGTTAAAAACTTAAAGTAAAAACACATGTTAATTTATACATTTATTAATTGAATTTAAATTTATACTATTCAAAATAAAATTTCGTATCTGTTATGTAAAATCTATGTAACATGAAATAAACATAAAATAAACTAACATAAGCAAAAAGTCAATATTTTTAATGAGAAGGATGAGCCTGATGCTTTAACAATAAATTATCAACATTTGGCGTCAACAAAATTTTTTACTTCATAGGTACTTTTATGAATAATGTAAACGTTTTGATATTATAAGATAGTATGATGTGAGTAAATAGGTACTATCAGTGTATGTGTTGAGATTTACTATCGTGGATCCCTATTTTCATTTCATAGACCCTCAAATTTTTTTTTTCGCTGACGTAGACCCCTTGCAGGTTGTCATAGACCCCTAGGGGTCGATATAGACCACTTTGGGAATCACTGTTTTAGAGCATAGGTTCCCAACCTTTTTTGAACTGGTGCCCCCTTTTCTAGTGAATATTTGAATACCGCCCCCACCCCCTCACACTCCAGAGAAATAAGAGGGTTCATAATGCATGGGGAAAACAAGAATTAAATTTAAAAAAATTACTAATAGATAGACTATTGTAGGAATTAAAACACTACTAAATTTCTTCTTTCTTTAAAAAAGAGGAATAAATTTTGCCTTACCTGTCGTTAGGACCCGCAGGGGTTTTGATGTTACGAAGTAAGCCATAATAAACTATTGCTTTTTAAATAAATAAATTGACAGTTTCAGAAAACAATCAAAACACATACTTAACTATATTAAAAAGCATTTCGATATAAATTTAAAGACATCGTATTTCGAAATCCTTTTTAGACTATATTTGGTTAGTCTTTTCCACGCCCCTCCAGGCCACATCAAAGCCCAATAATTTTCTCTTGGTCTTTTACCGCCCTCCTGAAAACCTTAAATGCCCACATGGGGGCGTTATCGCCCACGTTAGAAACCTATGTTTTAGAGCGTAAGGGTGTAGAATTGAAAAAGTTTAAAAATTATTTTTTTAAAACAAAATTGTAAAAGATCTGGAAAAAATTGGCTTATTCCAAATTTTTTAATAAAAAAATTTACCAGAACTGTTGACTTATTAATGATTTGATCAACTGCAATAATCCCCCACTAATCTGAAAGTGAGATTACTAAACATGACAGAAATAACAAAAAAAAAAAAATCTCAAGAATAATGCTCTAAAATTTAAAAGATATTTTAATTGGAATAAGTTCAAATGTGTAACCATAAAATAAATAATAAAAGTACAAAAACATAACCCCAAATATACATCAACCCCCTCCCCCCCCCCAAAAAAAATCTGATGGTCTTGGAACCCTCCGAAATTATTTGTTGACTAATTCGTCTATTTACGGTCTTGTCATAAAAAAAAAATAAATAAAAATTACCGAATGGGATAATACATCTAATTAGTAGTGGAAAAAATATTTTCATGCATCCTCTTTCCTTTAAAAATACATTCCTCTAGCTGTGACGGCATACCATTTTTGCTTATCAAGTTGTTTACTATCTCATTTAATTACCTTAATTTATTCTTCCTGGTTAAATAGCACTTGCTAAGAATATACTGAACCAGGCCCATAAAAGGGAAGTCATAAAAATCTTATTTTGCAGACATAAAGACACTGTTTCATTCAGTGATGTAATCTAGGAACACACAAATACAGTTTAGTGCTATACAGATAGCTTGGCCGAATCCAACCAATTATCTTCCAACTTTACAGCGATAAAAATTATTAGCTTTACCAGCATCCCTGTTCATGTCACAGAGCACAAATCCAATTTAGAAAAATGTGTCTGCGCTCAATATCTACTTGACCACAAGTAGGAACTTCTAAAGAAAAGGCTTTAAAAAATAATTTTAATCTATTTCGTCTCTTTAAAAAATTTGAACAGGCGCAAATCCCCAAATAGCCGAATCAAAGGTTTAGAACGAGGAAGAGGGGGGGGAGAAAAAATAGCGGAAAGCTAATTTTGTCCGAAGAGCATATCACCAATAAAGCAAAATTTGTGTCCCTAAAATTGTGGATATATCTCCATTTGGGGCGCCCTTGGAGTTTCCACTCAAATTTAAAAGGTCACTACTCACAGAACAGCCATTATCCTGATATCTAATGATTGGACAAAGATAACTTTTTTCTCGGTTGGTTTGTTAAGGCAAATACATTTTCATAAATTTAGAATAATGATAAAAAAAAATTTCAAATATTTGAATTTTTTACTGTATTTTTTTTTATAAACGATATTATTTAAAACTCATTAAAGTTGCATCTTGACCTGCTTTTAATGTTCCTATATACATTTTTTTTTATGCATGATACGAACGGTGGGGAGACGAGGGAACTTCCACGCATCTCAGCTGCCTAATCACCGTCAATCAATTCAATATTTTTGAGTCTTAATTGATTAGGCTACACAGTCTACATTGATTAGGCTAGGATTGGGGGAATTGCGCTTGCTCACAGATTGTAGTGTTGTTGGGTGTAAATCCAATTATTACATGCAACCTAATTACAGCATATGTCTATAAAGCAATTAAGATTAGTTTTCCAGTTATCGAAATTTGTTTTATCCCGGAAATTGATTACAAACCACAAAATCTCGAAAAAAAGCCAAGTTTATCTAATTAAAGCACTCTATTCGAAATAAATTCTACTTTCAGGAAAGGATGGAAATTAAAACTACTTTTGAATATGTTTGCTTTTATTTAATTTAATAAATATTTTGTGGATATATACAATTAAACCGAAAATAATATAAAATAGTATTACAAATAATCATGAATTCAAACCATATCAATAAACTGACTTTGAACTGACTGAACCGATCTATAGTGCTGACTTAGTTGAGTAATTTTCAATGAGATTAACTAAGGGGATTTAAATCGACTCACTTTTGAATATATCGTCAGGTAGCGAGTCCCATTCATCCAATTTATATAAATGTTTTAAATATCAAAAGCAACGGATTATTTTAAAAAATTTCACAGTTTTATCAAAAAGAAGCATATATTTAAAACTTCTGCCAAAATTTTCGTATAGAGGTTCAGCAATACATTTTTAAGGCAATTGTTTTCAAGTGACATTTTTATCGTTATTTTGGAATATTATAATATCATTTTTAAAACACATTATCCATGATAAATCCGTCAGGTTCATACACCGTTCCACTGGTGTGGAGCTGAAGTTAGGAGAGGGGGTTCCAGATGTCATTTTCGTCATCTGACAGTGGTTCAAAATTACGAGGTCCCCAAATAGCCTTAGTGTTGCTTTAAAATGGAGCGTTAATATAGCTGAACTAAACTGCACATTAACTCCCTTTATTGTATATTAAATTTTCCAGAAAAAAAAGTAAAATTCAAACAAAATTTTAAAAGAATACAGATATATATATCGATAGAAATGGATAAGATATTTCTGAACTGATTACTCCATTAGAGAAATTATTAGAAAAAAGAGAGATGGAAATGAAATAGAATAAATGTTCAACGTATATTTAAATGTAAATATCTTTAAAATGTTAGTTTAAATCTTAACTATTAAATATATGGGAAAATTTTGTCTACATTTGAAAAGCAAATTTCAAATTCATCAAAATAAAGCAGGTACTTCAAATTCAATATTTCGTAACATGCAAATTATTCGGAACAAAATGCTATTTTTTGTCACATTACACTATAGTGTTAAAAATTAAGAGAATTTGCAAATTTGGATCGATTTTTATAAAAATACATTACAGAACTTACAAATTCTGGACACATTTTATTGATATCTGGCATTTATCTCCATATATAACTCATAGCATGTAATAATTATAGTGACAGTAAAGCTAATCAAAGCAAAAATATCTATACCTTACTTGCAATATTCAACATAAATTTACTAAGGGTAAAGTATATTACCCTCTCAAAGTACAACATTATACTAGTAATAAGAGAGCTGATGCATTGTTCTGGCAATTAGTAATGTATCTGAAATAAAGTATTTTTTACTTCCTCAATTGCTTTCAGAGGATTGGGTACTGAATTGTTTTTCCCAAAAATATTCCGTAAAGCTCTAGTCTTAATAATTATACAGCCAGACCATACGATAAATATTCTTTTATTCAAGGCATAATTTGTGTAGAACAGCCCTATGTAGATCTGCATTGTTATCAAAAAATGACTAGAAAGTTAGCAATGTTCTTGAACTGAAAAAAGTCTATCAGATCATTTTTGATCAACAAGAAGTCTATCAAATACATAGAGAGGTATGTGATTAGCTAAATATGATATGGATAAACCAGATTTCTTGAAATAACAGATTTTTCAAAGACCTTTAAGAATTTATCCAAGCACTAATTCTAGATATACCTTCATTTGAAGAGAACCTATGCCCAAATATTATTCCTTTAATTATGAAACAAATGATATTATGCTCTGGAAGGTATCATACTGGATGATTGTACATCTCTTTGGCAGAGCACTTTGTTTGCTTATATGTATACGAGTTAGATATTACAGATTTAATTCAAACTTTTTATTTTATTTGACTTCTCAAGAATTTAACAGATTGTATTTTCATTTTTGGATAAACAATGCTCACCCACAAAAGGTTTTGTAGTTGAGCATATAAAAAAATGAGACATTTACACACTTGATGCTTTTGGATCAATTCCAGCCACTTACTTTTCTTCAAGAACCATCCAGGAGCTGAAAACAATATTATTGCAAGAGTTGCACAAGATTTATTCACAGTATAAGGTTAAAGTTCCCCACTAATCATTTTATGTTCAGTTTTGCATCATAAAAACTTTACTGATGATAAAGAAATTTCTATATTATTCTTGTATACTCAGATAACTGAGTATCCATTTCAAATTTTATTAAAGCATATTCTTTTTCCCTCCAAAATACAAACCCTCTTAAACTTTCTCTCTTAAAACAATATGTGAATCTTCAAAAATATATTAAGCTTAAATATAAGATTTTTCTTATAGTAAACTTTTAAAAAATGAAAAGAAACTAAACCCTAAAAAAAACCCTGCATTTTAAATTGGTAGTTGTGATAATAAAGAGTTCTTAGTTTCAGTAAAAAAACAAACAAAAACTGAAATGCTGAACAAACAAAATAATATTAAAATCTATTTACAAGATAAATAAACAGCTTTAATTTATTTTAAAAAATAATAGTTCAAATACTAATTTTAAAAAGTTGCAAAATATTTAACATGATCATGTGTCAACCTATGTGAACCTATTAAATAGAAAAAATTCCAAATTCCCTATAACTGAAATAAAACAGAACTAAAATATTAATTTAAAAAATATATATAACAGAATTTTTAAAATCCTATACAACAATATACATTACTTCTAAATAGAATTATCACTTAAAAAAACCATGTATACATAAAAGAATAGCATGTTTCATAAATAAGACAGCCCCTTATTTATATGATAAATGATTGTCACCTCCCAGATCAAAATATGATTTATACATTTCTAAGCAGTGGTTGTAATGAGTTTCAATTTTTTACACAATTTGATTAAAAAAGTTAATATACAGTATACACCAACAGCACTTTTTTAATTAAAAAAAAATCCTACATATATTTATTAACTAGTGATAAAAAAAAAAGGAAATCTGCTCATTATGCAAGAAAATGCCGAAATTCACCGGTCGATAAGAATTTAAAATGTTTGTACATTTCACAGGTAAATAAAAGTCGATTATGAAATTTTAAACATGTCCTGTGACACTATTTTTCAAAATGATATCGAAGTCAAACTGCTACAAATACATTTTCCATTATTGTTACAGTTCAAAACAGACAGCATATTGTCACAGGCCAACTCATTTTCACAAATCTGATTTGACTGAATAATTTATTATTAATTACTAAATACATGACACTTTCAAAACGATGATTTAAAATTCGTCTTCAGTATTCTTTAAATTTTATTAATTTAATGGAGTGGTAAAAAAAAATCTGAATATCGAATAAATTCAGGAGAATACAAGATTAGCAGGCAAACAAAAACATAAGAACTGTAAACGCCCCCTTTCAGTAAACATAGAATAATCATATTTAGAATCTTACCTTTGCATAAGCTAAAGAAGAAATTACTATAATACTACCCACAAACACTAAACCGTACAAAATCGTAGCAAAAAGTAACTGACAGTGTATATTAGCCATAGTTGAAATGCGAGTTTCTCATTACTGTCCCAGTGTTGAAATAACTGACAAGTACCCCACGTGCTAAAGTTGGCAGTTCGCTTTCGATAGACTGATAAACCTGACACGATCAAAAGATTAAAAAAACTCAGATAAAGTGTACTGTATTCTGATAATAAATACATTTTTACTTTTAAATAGTCAAAAAAATTCCAAAGACAAGAAAACTCTCTAAATTGCGTTCGCAAGACCAACCAAGAATTTTCACGATGTTTACAAACAACTAATTGGACAATGGACATGTTTTCTCTCCTTTCTATTTCTTATTATTGGGATTTTACTACTCCGACCAATGAAAGAGCTGCTAAGTTTTTTTTAAAAATTTATATTTAAGATTGATAAAATTTATTTCTGTAAATAAGAATTTAAAAATAAATATTAACTATTTTTTTGCTTCAATTATATGAATCGAAATAAAATGGGGGAGTGGACAGTAAAGTCTTCTGGCTTATTCTTACCATAGAAGTTTATCATCAAACCAAATTTATAGAAAGGGATTGATATTTTAGCTTAACAAACTAAGTTAGTAGTGATTCAAAAAGGATTAGAGGGATTAAAGGAACTTTGTGTTTAATATGTTCAATTCATATCGCGCTAGAGTTTTAAAATCAAATCTGTGGAAAATAAATGCGTAAGGTTTTAAAATCTTCATTTTAAAATTATTTAATGAGACTGAAAAACCAAATTGTTTCTTTTTTTAAGTGTAAGAAATCATTTGAGGTATTTGGATGTTTCAAGAACATTTCTAAAGGAATGCTGAATTTCTCAGGCTTTCAACTTTAAATTGATTTTCTTTGTTTAAAACACTATTTCCTTGATTTCTCCCTTCACCATTTATATTATATACAATCTGTCTTCTTGTTTATTATTTTAAACCGAAAGATGAATAATGTAATAGTTTGGAATCTCTGATAACTTTTACCAGCCTGTCTAGCAGTGGTGGATTGTCTCTCTACTAACATTATCTATCTAAAACGTCGTGGGGAATATATTTCTTTTGTAGCTACTCTTCTACGAATTTCAATGTTAAATACTATTAGAGACAGAATTCATTATTTCATTTTCTAGAACGTAAATATTGCAGTTGTATGTTTCCTTGAATATAATCAAGCAATTTCTATTCTGTGGGTCTCTTTTTAATGTTCTTGAGTAAACCAGACTTATTATTTTGGTTTCTTATGGTATCGAACAACGATGTGACATAAATAATGATCCTTTACATTTTAAGCCGTAGATAATTTTTTGGAAATAATACAGTTTTGTTTGCTTTTAAATGGTACAAACTTTCATCTTCAAATACTTTGCGTAGGAAAAATAGTGTTTTCTATTTAAAATTTTGCTCTTCACCATGCAAAAAAACTTTGTTATTGTATTGGATCAAGTGAGCTGGTTGTAAGCTGAGAATGCCCGATAACGAAAAACAGTAAGTATTTGAAATTCATTAAATTTTCAAAAGATTAAAACAATGGGAAGGTAATAATATATGCAGAAAAGTTCACAATCGGCAGTTCTTATTTGGTGTTCAATCTCCTATGGAAAATAAAAAATACTATCTCAAAAATTTTAGTTTCGGTTTACGTTTCGATAGATATCTCCATCTGTTGTCCAAATTATTGAAGTGTTTTTTGAAAAATGTGAAATTCGTATTTTCGAAATTTCTTCATTATAATTTTCAAATAAAGTATTAAGTGATTGTAAGTAACTGGTTTGTTTTGATTGTACCATGGAACCATTGTTACAAATTCTAAAAAGTCATCGAAACGAATTTATTTATTATACGTTAATATTTCGTTTTTCAAATCATTTGCAGTATTACGTCGTTTATTTTTTATTAACATCTGATGCTTTATTGAAATTCAGCATTTGTATATCAGCTATGGTTTTTGCCCCTTAAAGTTGCATTTACTTATTTTCCTTCCCTTCTTTTGTATTGTTTGCTAATTTTAAATTGAAGAAACAATTAAAACTGCTAGAACAGCTTATAATTAGATGATAGAATATTTGACATCTGTCATTATGATTTGTTTATTTCTCCTTCCTCTCTTTTAAAAGTTCCTCTACAAGTTTTATGTGAAATTTGTTGCTTATAAAGAGATATATAGATTTATATGATTTGTTTTCATAAATTGCTGGTGTTTGACTAACTGTAATAAAGTGAAACCTTTTTTTTGTGTGTGCGAGATGTATTCATTTTAATGAAATGTCAAAATTTATGTCAATTGAATGTATGCTTTCAATTTGATTTCTGGTAAAGAATGAATTATGAAATTTTATTTATTTTTATGCTGTTTGCGCAACGAAAACTAATTTCTTTGAACTTGAGAGATGTATCCTAAATTATCTGGAATTTTTTTAATTGTTCTCCTTTGCTGTTTTTGGCCTTGTAAAAAGTTTAATAAGTTTCTTAGTAAATTTCTTCTAAAATTATATTGAAAAAATTTATAATCTTATAAGAGGAAGAAAACTTTTCAAAGCAATGAAGAATTATATATGTGTTTTTGAGATTACCTTATGTGCTAATTTTAACTTATTTTTGTTCATGTATGTTTCTCAAAATATTTTTAAATGATTATTAAAAACTGTAATATACGAATATAAACTACCTGTTTGTGATATAGTTAGTACCTATGAAAAATGAAATGAACAAAGTTGGTATTTACAGGTGAGATGTTCGCATTTATACCAAAGAGAGAAGACAATTTCTGGTTAACCATAAATTAATCAAACTTGATTTTTATATAATTATTAAGAGCTTTTATTGAGATGTTCTTTTTCGTCAGTAACCAATATTTAAATTCAATGTCTTTTTTTAGTTTTGATATTTTATTTTCAAGTTAGTATAACTTAACTCAATAGCAAAATTTCTATTATGTATGAGATAAATTTATTATACAATAATCTGATATAAATATTGACTTGTTTACTTATACTTTTGTTATATTATTCATTTTTTTCATGGTAGGGTTTTTAAAGACTGGTCTTTTTGCCTAGTTGCAAGATATTAGTCTACATCGAGTTATATAAATGTCTATCAAAATGCCTTCTAATATATAATATGCAAGAATTAAAACTCTTTGTTTTGTGTTATACCTTGATGCATCTTATACATATGCTGATCGTTTAATTGTTAAAAATTATTTACAGAATAATAAACGATTTTTAATTAAAATTTTCTATCACCTTCTGCCTTTATAAAGTTAATTTTTGGTAGTATATCATTTGAAACATATTTAAAGAATATCTTGCTTTTAAATATGCTGTTTTTCTCAAAATACAAAACAAGTACTTGAAATACATTAAAAAAAAATTTAATGAGTATAATGTTTAAAAATAATTACATTAAATTTGTAATGGTGACTTTTTTTAAAAAAAAGTGTGATGCTAATAACTCATCATTAAAATAATAGTTCTGTAGTTAAAACTTAATTAAGCAATTTTTCCTGTACTATATAGTTTAATAAAAAAAACTTGGTTATGCATTCTTTGTTTTAACTATTGTAAAAATTATAATTATATGTTTTTGAATTTAAGGTTATAGACATTGATATTTTAGTTTGCTCTTGATTTAATCTTTTGCTTTCATTATATTTTTTAAAGACTGCTTTTACAGAAAAGCTGATTAATAATCCTTAAATAAATTTCCAAGAAGTTTTTCTGTGATTATTCTAATTATATTTTGTCTACAAAGTGAAGGAAACCAATGTATAACTTCAATGTTTAAGTATGGTAATTTATTTTTTGTTCCAAATACTCAATCTTTTGTCACTTAAAATACTTTTCCAAGTAGATACTCTAACTTTGTTTGTATTCTACTTCCTTAAAAATCATTGATAAGATTGATATTTAAAAAAAAACTCTTTAGATTTTAAAGATATCATATGTCAAAAAATATGGTTTATTGGCTCGTTTTATTTTAAAATCTCATTTCTCATATCTGATAGATATGACTATTTCTTCAATTAAGGTAAGTTGGTTATTCCTTTTGATAGTGAAAGTATCTCTCATTTAAGAGAATATTATGGCATTTGGAATAATTATATAAAATGCTGTTCGATTTTTGATATAGAAGCTTTTTACAGTACACTCATATGTCAGTCAATATTGATTTCATAATAACTGTAAAATAAAAAATGGGGAAAGGAAATGGTCGTTTTTTTACCAAGCAGTATGTTGAAACTTTATGTATTTTAATTTGAACAAAACAGTATTGTTTAAGAAGAAAATGAAAAGCTAATTTGTACAGATTAAGCTAAAAGGGAAATGTGTCTTGCAGTTTTTATTTGCTGCATATTACCCTTTTATGAATAAAATCATCCAGAAGTGATAGGTACAAGTTTCTGGAATAAATATTATAGGCATTTGATGGAATATAAACTTAAACTATACCATCATAATTTTGTTGCCAACTGTGCTTGTATAGCTTCATGGATTTATTCATGTTCATGTAACTTATATTTATTATAGAGCGCTTACTTAGTTTTGGAATAGATTGTGTAGGGAAAAAAATGCAATTACATTTAACTATTATATTTAGTTTAAATGGAAAGGTGTTTTTTTTTTTGATAGATGCTTTTTAAATAGAATAATGTAGATATCTTTAAAATGTCCTATCTTACATTTGGTTATAATTTCATTCTTTTGATAAGCATATGTTATCAAGGAGTTACTTTTATTTAATTTTAATTTAAAAGCAGGCATTTTCATGAAACAAATCATAAGATTTTTAAATTAGCGGAGAGCATTTGTTTTAGATTTATCCTACATTTGGGACATCTCTTATCATACCTAAGTGTATTCTTTATCCTTATTTTTTTTTTCTAAA
This sequence comes from Argiope trifasciata, assembly GCA_026543055.1. Classification (NCBI taxonomy): domain Eukaryota; kingdom Metazoa; phylum Arthropoda; class Arachnida; order Araneae; family Araneidae; genus Argiope; species Argiope trifasciata. The sequence continues at coordinate 415,042 of JAPMOQ010001087.1, read as the reverse complement.
TTTTATTAATATCTTTTTAAAGTTGGTATCCTATTTAGAACTCCTCGTTATTAAAAAAGGGCTGGGGAAATGGCAATATGAGGAATATTGTTAGGCCAAATTGAAAGATTTATATTTTTTAAGTAATTTTTCAACTGATTGCTATCCCCGAATTTTTGATTGAAAACTTTCAAAATATTATAATAATTGCTTAATTTTTTTATAATGGGCTACTTTCTTTCATCTGTTCTAATTTTAAGATTTTTACAGTGGTTACAGTATTCTTTTTTTCTTTCTTTCTTTTTTTTTTTTTTTTTTTTTTTTTTTTTTTTTTTTTTTTTTTTTTTTGTCTTTGCTGAAACATTGAATGTAAGGAATGTACATGTTTTACTATACAAATCACCCTAATACATTTATATATATATAATATCTGAAGCATGAAAAATATATAAAGAGTAGTTATTTTTTATTAATTTGGAAGACATAATAAGGCTTTTCTAACTGAGAAAGCATGCAAATGGCAGCTTTACTGATCAGCTGGAAATAAAGGTTCTGCAGAAATTAGAAGTAAACAATGCAACAAGACAAAAAAAAAGTCCTGGAAAATTATTTTTCCTGTGGTCGTCTCTGGTAACTTCATTGATTTACTGAAAAAAAATGTCCCATTCACCTATTATTCCTTTCTGAAAGTAAAGAGAATTTCTTTAAATAGTAGTTGATCAAAAATGAGAAGGAAAAAAAGTTTATTAAAAATAAAAAGCTAATAAAAGTAATTCATTTTATATACAAAGAAAAATATAAATTCTCTTTAAAAAGCCCTACTACATTTTTATAAGTTATCATTTTGCAATTATATTAAATGATGCATTAATGTAATTATTCATTAATAATTCAAATTTGCATTAAAAAGTTGAATAGAAATAAAGCCTCGTGTATAATATTTTATAATAATTTTATTATGAAACAAAGATTTCACACTAGTTGTAATTTCCTTTCTAGTGGAAATTTATTTGATATGCTGACCTCATCTATTTTTGCCCTCTGCTCCTGAGGCATCATTCTTATTGATGTATCATTTTAATGTTTGATGGGGTAAAAGAAAATATATATCTGTAAAGTTCACAGGTTAATATCTTGAAAGAAATTAACTTACTATAGTATTTTTTATTGTTCCAAGTATTAAAAGTGGCCTTATATTTTGAGAATAATTTTATATCTAATTATTTTTCTAATTGCTCTGAGCTAAATCTTTGAAGCTTGAATCATCTTGCACTTGTTTTGAAGTTTGGAGAATGACATGTTTGATGAAATTTCATCGTCTTCTGTCTGGCAATGATTCAATATTTTGAAAGTTTGAAGGAGCACAAACAATTTTACTCTATTTTTAGTGTACCATTTTGTGACTTGTGCAACTTTGAATGACTAGGTCTTTATTTGAGATATAAAATTCAAAGTAATACATTTATCTAAAGAATTTTTTGTAATAAAGGCATCATTGAACAATTGGGAAAAGAAACCTTGCCATTAATAAAAACTAAACTATAAAATTTACATTTCTTTGTTTATTTATAGTGGACAGTATTTCATTTACATATCTATTAAACTTCTATTATAAAAATTTAAGGGTTTTTACCAATAGCATTTTAAATATAGCTGCATCATTTAATTTTCAACTGAAACAGAAATTTATACAAAATTTGGAGCTGTACTCAATTTAATATTTTTCTTTACTCTTGTTGAGAGATCAGTTACCTAATAAAAGATGCCTTCTACAGAAATTATATTTATAAAATCTGTGTGTATGTATGCATTCATTTGAAGTTAATTTATGTCTAGGCTTATATTATTAAATTATGTGTTGTAGTTATGTAGTTTAAAATGATAGAATGAAAAACCATTTGAAACTAGGGTCAATTAATGATTAACCCTTTGCACTCGAGGGCTCCGGAGCAGAGCCATTTAAAATTGGTCTTCGAACTCGAGGGCTCCGCTACGGAGACAATGCAAATAATAATGCGTCTAGCAAATTTACAAGTGAATATGATCTTTTCACTAAAATCGCTTCTAGTTACTTGTAATACGAATGAAAAAAAACTTTGAATGCTAAGGGTTAAAGTTTTATGGTTCTGGATTGAACTGTCGAGCTCAAGTTCAGTTGATAATGGTCATTACAGCCATGCCATAGTAACCAGAGTAAATGGAATGACCGTTTGCTATAACTTTTAATTGGGCTCTGATTTAGGACACTAAGTAACCCTCATTACATTGCAACCCATGCTGTGATCTTCCATGAAAGAGGCAGGGTCCATCATTAGATTGGTTACAGCTGGATCCTACTTAATTATTGTATCCCCGGAGGAAGCATGAACCTACTTATTAATATGAAACTTTTCATCCCTATATTTGAAATGCCTCTCATTAGATCAAATGGAGTAAAATGAACAGTTTACATAAAACAAATAATAATTGTGTAATTGGTTTTGTTTTTTGAAATTTGCATCATAAGCAAATTTTACCTACATTATTTGATTTGATAGTATTCTTTTAGTTTATACTAGTAACACTTTTATACACTACACTTTTATTCAAACCCAGGGTAATTTTTCATGTATAAAAATGAAATGGAACAAGTGCATAATGTCAGGAAAAGTGCTTGAATTTGAAAATCAGTTTTAAGCACCTTATTAAAAATGCTTAATTTTCTTGAAGTGTAAAAAAAAAAAAAAAAAAAAAAAAACTTTTGTTTTGTTTTCTCCCACATTGAATACGATAATTCAAAAATAGTTATAAAGGCTTGTTTACCAGATATATTGAGAAAGAAAACCAATAAAAGAAAAGAATTTTGAGAAGGAATCCAGGGTGGGACAGATCTAGAGGTTCCGACAGGTGGTGAGCCTTTTTCCCTCTTTTTTTCAGCAATGTGCACTGCTGTTAATGGAAATCCTGAAATAGTTGTCTCTAAGGGGCAATATGAAACACCTTCTAGGCCATATTTGTTACAGTGTAAAAATTATTTGAACTTCAATTTTAGTGTTTTAGCTGTTGAATTTTTTCAAAAAAAATTATGCCTGGTCAGAATATGTTAAAGAATAGCTTAATAAGAATTTTTAAGATAATATGAAAAGAATATGTTTGATCTTATCAGCAAAAGCCAAAAATACAGCAGGATAAATTTGGAGTACAAAAGAGCTATATCAAGCATAGGAGAAACTGCTTTAAAAGCACAGTGAAGCTTCTTTTTAGTATGTTACATGTGTTATTAGTGTTCTCATTCATATTTCATTTTGGTACAATCTCTTGAATGTTCTGTTAAAGGGATATTACTATGTTATACTAAATTTCAAATTTCACATATATAATAATGCTTGTCCAATGCATACAATCTAGTATGATGAGATTTTATCATAAAGTACTGAATCCTTATAGGCTTAATTTCTATCACTTTTTTTAGTGTTCTTATCCATTTGAAAATTATTTGTTGGACAAACCTTTAGTTATTTTTAAAACCAAATTTAAACTTTAAACTAAAATTTAGTCTTTTGAAAAAAGGAAGGAAATGCAATATATAGTTCTTAAAAAAAGTTTTTCAAAACTTATTTTTCATGATTAACATTCTATCATTTCATAATAAATTTTTCTTTTTCTTTTTTAAAATCCTTATAGAACCCCTCCCCCTTATTAAATCTCTATTTATGTGTAAAAGTTTGTCTTGAATGACAGACAACTTGTAGCATAAATAATTGAAATTAGCAACATGGAATTTGGAAGTTAATTTTTGGATATTAGTGGTCGGCAATTAGGGGTTTTCAAATTTTTCATTCAAAGTTTAATTTTTTTTTAAAATACTAACAGAATTGTAATGTTTTTTGTTTTTTTCCCCCCATAATATCAAAGCTTACTGTTGCATAAAAAATTACTCTTTTTTAAAGTTTTAAAATGTATTTTTTCAATTATACTAATTTTATTTGACCGAATATATTTTTACAAATTTTTTAGTAATTTCTAAAAAATTGGTTTTGAACAGAATTTGTAACAGTAATAATTATTTTGTATTTGATTTTTACTATAATGTAATTCATAATGATATCATTGCTTCTACTGTTTGTTGTCTATCATTTAATTACTGTTAAAATCATGATTTAAAAAAAATATGCATTCTTTGCTTTTAATTTAAACTTTTAAAAATACCTAAGCTATTCATCGAATAAGTTTGAAAAATTTGCACCCAAAACTCATCCAGTTCTTCTTTGAATGAATTTTGTTAAATTTTGAAGCATTGCAATACATTGCCTCACACTGGTTTCAAAAAAATGAAGACAAGGATTTGTTGGATATTTCTTCAAAATATAATTATATTTTTCTGTAATTTTTAAAAATTGTAAGATTTTTTCCTCATCTTTCTTTTGCTTATTGGTTAAAAAGAATGCTTTTATTAAATTTTCAGAATGTTAAACATTAAAAAAAGGCCTTTTCTAAATTTCTGAACTCGGAAACAATATGATGGCTTTTTCAATAGTCTGACCATTTCTAAATGCTGCTGTTCTTTTCTATTAGAGGAATTACTTAAAAAATGTGTTAACAGCATTTCTTTGTTCTGTCATCTATTTCAAAGTAGTTTTGCTAATCTTATGGCAGTAGTCATTCCAGAATTCTTTAGACTGTAAATCAAATTACTAAATATAGCAAGTGCTGGAAGAAATATATGCTTTCCATCTCAGCCATGTCAAATCATTTTTTTAAATTACTATTTATAAAAATCAAGTGTAAAATTTTTGCTCTTGTCATCACTATTGAGATTTTCAGTAATGATGTATCCATCTTAATAAACTGGTAATTTGTTAATTCTGAGAAATGGGGAAAATATTGCAGATCTTTGTTTTTAATCTTATAAAAGTTTAATTTTTTGGTATTGATAGTTTGATCATTTTTGTTTTGTCTAATTGCAAAATACATAATTTGTTTTACATTAGAATACATTGTACAAATACAGAAATAAATATTAGGATTCTTATTAATTTTTAAAAACATTTTCAGTAAAAGCTTGCATTATTATAAAACAGGAACCACATTATATTTAGAAAATATACAGGTTTATGTAAATATATATGTACAATGGTGCTTAATTTTTTATTGCCTACAGTACTAAAAGCTCTTCATTTTTATATCAGTTTTTTTCTACTAACCCACCCAGTGGAGTTGTTCTTTTCTTATGAGCAGAGCAGTGGAATGCATCAATTTCTTGATATATAACAATGTGATATATTAGTTTTAGCTATTTGGTTGCCAAAAATTTCTGTCAAATATTTAGTGTCACTTGGTCTTGATGATTGTCTCAACATAATGTTTTTAAACTTCAAATTTTGATGAACTTACAATTCAAATTGTTTTAAAAGTCTTAGTTTTTTTTCAGTTCATCACACTATTCATTTATTTAATTCTTTATCTATATCTTTATACATTCACTTGTTTTATGGAAAAGAAAAGCAGTGCTTGAAATTTGACATACTTTTAAAATATTCATTATTTCTTGTTTCTGATGTGTAATCTTAATTTTTAAAAATTCTTTTTTTAAAAAAAATAATACAGTAAAAATATTAGTATCAGTTCAAAGATAATTTATTGAATTTTAAGATGTGAAAATCATTTTTGTAATGCAGTGTTTTTGGAAGTTATTACAAAACACTGCCTAAATTGTTTCAAATTATAATTAAAATTCTTTTTTAAAAATCAGTCGCTGCAAATTTTGATTAAATGATCTGGAATGTAGAGAGCTATCATAGTTGTACACACACATTCATTTTTATTAACAGTAGATATAAATATATTTCAATGCTTAGCTAAGATTTTAATTTATTTAAATCAGTTTTGAGTAAACAGACATAATTGTTGGAATATTCCAAGATAATGTTTATTGCTTTAGAAGTTTCCATTTTGAGAAATAGATGATCCCTTTTTATATTCTATAAGGGATCATATTCATATGTGACCTGGATAAAAGCTGGGCCACCTGATGAACTATACCCTGTCGCTAAATCTGGATGAATGTAAAATTTGTTCTTTGAATCTTTAATGAAATTCTACATAGATCATATGAAAGATTTACTAAATGGTTTGAGGAAAGTCAATTACACAATTTCTTAAACTGTTTTTCTTTGAAGCAATTAATCAGGAATGTCCTTTAAAATGCAATTAAAATTTTTGTAAGGTTATGGATTTATATCTATTTTTAACTAAACTGAAGTAAAAAAATTGTAGCATGAATTTTGCAAAACATGCTTTTTTTTATCTTAAAAAAAGTGATGGAAGCTTCCTCTATTTCAAAAAAACCTGATGAATTTTCTGCAATATCTTTTTTTTTTTTTTTTTTTTTTAATGTTGGTCTTCCATTGAAAGAGTTAAAATTAGCTTTTCTCTCAGCGTTATCTCTTCTTATATATAGTAAAACAAAAATTGCCTTGAAATACTCAAAAACAAAAAGAAAAGTGTATACTTGCAAAAACAAGCAAGTTGCTGATAGCAGATATATTTACATAATTTTATGAAATATGCGCAATGAAGAAAATATCTTATTCTTCCAAAACTATGGCTGAGAAATCCTAGATGCAGTTCTGAAAATTTTTGAATAGAGTTATAAAAATGGCACAAATTCAAAACATTAGCAAATCATTAGTTGCCATTGTAGAACTACAGTAAAAATTCAATCAAAATTTTTGTTGATTATATTTTTCCAACTGAAAAGGGACTAATATTTAAATTTCTGTTTGGAGATATGTGTTTCTTAAAAAAATGATGATAAAAATGAAAATAAACATCTGAAAACTGTATAAAGGTAGTTAATGTTAAGAATTCAATAACAGGATTTTAATTTTTGATAATTGATACAAATATTAAAATCCTATATGCTCATTAAAGAGTTGTCATCTACTTACAACTTGGTCTTATTAGTGTGTTTTCTTACAGGGTATCTGATTATTTCCATTTTTTTTTTAATTTATTGCTTTCTTGATTATATTTCCTTGTATTGATATGCAATGTAAAATTTATATTCTTAAGTTTATAGTACTGTTCCATAGTACATTTAGCTATACAAGAATACACAAGGTTTGTTGTTGTTGTTAGAGTTGAATTTTGCTTCAGAAATTTTTTAGACAGTTCTGTTATGTCTTGCTCACTTTGCACTAATTAGTCATATCTGTAACAATGAAAATAATCTATTAGATTATATAAATTTGTTATAGGCCTTTAATTATATGTCTTGTTCAAGTTATGTCCAATATTATATCTTATAACTAGATGTTATGTTGTTCTCCAAGAGATGTGTTCTATACTTTTCAGTTAAGTATATTAATAACTGACTAAAGTGATTCAAAATATCTTTGTCTTCCATTTTCTCCGATTAATGAAATTTTCCATTTCATTAACTATTAATACACTAAAATTTTTCAACATAAAAATATGAAATATTTTATTTTACTAGAGTGATGTTTTTCTATGTAGAAGAACATTCTGAAAATACTTTCTAATACTACTAACTTAAAATAACATGTTATAATAGAATTTTTGAAGACTGGCATAATGTCAGTGTTAATATTATATAGCTCCACTGCTAATGTTTGTAATTTTGTGATCACTGTTATTTTTTTATGTTCTTTATTTTCACTGTAATCCAATTGGTATATTTTTTATTAGAACTGAAAACATCATTCCTAATCAATCAAAGGTTCATGGAAGTTCGTCTCTTGATAAATCAAGTGGTAGTTCAGGTCCTTCTACCCCTCATCATGATGCTGAACATAGTAGAAATGAAGTTAACCCATTATTGAAGAAGGAACCTTTGTTGACCTATGGAGAATTGGTTATTTTAGGGTAAATAAATAAAGCTATATTTTCTTTATTCCATTCTTTGAAAGTTTTGCAAGATTAAAATGTTTAGTGATATACGAGGGAATTTTACAGGTTAAAAGGAATGCCTTTCGGAAATTAAATTTGTTCAACACAGAATTTAATATGAATATTCCATATAAATTCTATAAGATATGGATATAAATACCTTAAGTTGTTATTTATTAAGGACAAAGTTTATTTCTTGGCAAATTCACTAAACTGTGTTAGTCAAGGATAGCTTGCATGAAATAAGAGAGAGGATAAATTGTTTGAGTATATACTTTTTTAAACTTTTATATACATTTAGTTATTGGCATTTGCAATGTTTCTTAATGTAAGCAATTTTTCTGTGTGATTTTTTTTTTCATTCATTTAAAATCTGCTGCCAGCTCTGCTTTGCATTATTATTATTTATTTAAATGAATTGTTATAAAAAGCTGTTCATAAGTAAAGAATTTCATTAATGCTGTAAAGTGTCATAAGTGATTTAATTACAAGAAAGTTATATTAGGGATTAAATATTATGTGATTTTTTTAAACTAACATTTTTTTTAAAGAAAAAAATACATAATAGTATTTTTCCTTTGTGGAATTATAGGGTTTCCGATGGTTAACTCTGTACTGGTAAATTCTTAAATTTTATTTTATTGGTCTCCAGGTCCTTAAAAAGTGCCATGAAAAATAAATGAAAATTACAATATATATATATATATATAATATCAATTTCCAGACTTCAAAAAAAAATGAGAATTAAATGCGATATTAACATTTTGTCCCAATTATTAAATCTGGATGCATTTTCAACATCTGTTATCAGCTAAAGTGTTACTTTTTTATGCTTTTTGAAACTTATTTGCCATTAAAGATACTTTCTTTCTAAAATTTTATTTTCACCTCTTTTTTTTTTCTGACATTTAACATCAAAAATTGTAAAACTACATTTTTTTTCTTTTGAAAATAATTTTTGTTAAATATTTATTCATGATATAAATAAGCTGTCTTAGACTTCCTGAGATTTTAAACCTCTTATTGTCTAATGCATATTTTTTTTAAATTTCACCAGCCAAAAAAAGGAAATTATACTTAAAATTTTTAAAGAATGGGAAGCTTCCCAAGAATCTTCGAAGAACCAGGTTTCCAGAAAATATATAGCTGCTATTGAACAAGATGTCAAAATGAGGAACAATCTGATAGTATATATAAAAAAGTCAGTTTTATAGCACCAAATCTAAATGCAATGAAGAAGATCATATATAATATATATAAGAAAGTCACTGGTTGTTGAAAACTTTCAGTATCATAAAAACTACTGTTCTTAAAGACCTAAAAACTAACATTCCTGTGATTTTTTACTTTGCCGATTAATACTTGATTCTTTGGAAACAAAATCCTAAAATATCTGATTATTCAGAAAAACCTTTCTGGAAAGAAACCAAAAGATCAGAAACATGAATATCAGATTTAGTATGCACTTTCCTTTCTAAGTTTTGAATGGTTTCATCTCAACTGTATGTTTGCAAAAATAAGACAACCAAACAAGCCCTGCTATAATAACAAGATGAACACCACTCTTTTTGTTTTTGTAGGTTAAAAGCACCTATCAGTAAAAATATTGTAAATGTATAAAAAAAGTTATATATATATATGGGGGAAAACATGTGGTTTCATCTGAATTGAAATTGTAGTGTGTAGCAGAGAATTTTCAAACCATAAAGGAATTTGTGTCGTTAAGAAAATGTCCGTTGGGAGAAAAAAATGAACTAGGTATTGCAATTTCAAGATATTTAAAAGCATAAGAAAAGGAAATGCATTACAGATAAACTAAATGGTTTAAACTAAAAAATAATAATGGATGAGAAGTTGTTTTTTAACTGCAGAAATCTGGAAACGAATTAATTGAAAATGCAGCAGATGAGATTTTCTGTACATAAATCAAATGGTTTTAGGAATTGAAGCCTCAAAATATTTTAATGGCCTACTGTTTCCAATTTTTGTCTTAAATATAAAGATGTCTTAATTTGTATCTATCTCTATCGTTTCCCCTTCATTTTGCCAAACTCTGGTCAAAAATATGTTTAGTAAATTTTTATGGAATTTAAAATTTTAAGGAATTTTGCTTTAACTGATTTTTTAGTATGTTTATGAAGTCTGTACCCTTTAGTAATCAGTGTGAAACTAACTACTAGCAGTAGATATGTGGTAGCTTATTGTAAAAGTGCTTGCATTGTGATCTCAAAAATCATTTTAAGCTGGAAGTTTCAGCTTATTTATTAATGAAGATGCATAAGTCTCCTTAGTGATCTTCTTTTAAGCATTTAGAAGGTAGCAAGCAAGGAAGTAACAGTCAAATAAAAGTAAATACAGAACATATTTTATTTAAATTTATCATTTCTATATCTAAACTATGTAATTTTATTATCGTTGAATTGTCTAAAAAATGTTTTTCAGGAATTGAATTTTTTTTTCCTCCTTTAATAAGAGTTGGAGTCATGAATTATGTTTTTATTTTTTACATGCAGTTGAAAAGTTAGACTTTGTTTTTTTGCTTTTTATTATTATGTCATGGGTTATGATTATTGGGGTTTTTTCTATGATACAGAACATATGTATACATATTGATGTCTCAGGGATTTTCTCTTACAGCTACAATGGTAGTCTGCCACAAGGTGAAAAAGGGAGGAGACGAAGCAAATTTGTTCTTTGTAAGAGACCAGTTTCAAATGGTGTTAAGAAATCGCAACACTATGTTGTTAAAACACCACAATCATCCAAAGCAATTTTGGATAGTACACAGCATTCAATATCATACACATTATCACGAAACCAAGCTGTTATTGTAGAGTATATGCCAGATGATGAAACAGATATGTTTCAGGTATTGTATGTTATTATTTTATTTAATTATTTTTCTTATGTAAAAAAGTGAGAACATTAAAATAAAAATTTTAATATTTGCTTCTTACCCTGATTAGCATTGAAGAGTGTAGTTAATATTTTTATAACATATAATTTTTAATTCAGATTCCCCCCCCCTTATTTCCCTTGTATTTGCATACCCAAGATCAACTTTATATAACATAAAATATAAAAAGAATAGAAATTAATTTGATATGGAAAGAAATTTTTTTTTTCTAACATTTTCTATAAATTGGAATTTTTACTTTTTCAGCTATTTGAAATAGAGTAAAATTTGAAATTTCTTTTCTCAGCTTTTAACTAAATCAGGTCATTTAAAAAAGATTAATTTCTGTTTTTGGTGCTAATGTAGATTGCAAATAATGGTCAAAAAATTATAAAATTGTAGTATTTCAGTTTTGAATCAGGGGGGCAATAGTTTTTGGACATGGAGGGAACCTTATCTTATTAGCAATTATCAGACTTAAATTTTTTGAAAAATAGAAATTCATATTATGGAGTCAATACCACATAAACTAAACTGGCCCAATGCTGATTTAAGCTTTACAATTCTGTTTTGGTATACATATTCACTTCAGATTTTGCATTTTTTGTTGTAGCTGGACATTAAATAATATATCTGCTATCATACATAATTGTACATTCATATATCTGTAATTCTTGATATAACATTGTTGTATTTAAGAAAATAGAGATGAATTTGGAGTTAACTGCACAATGAAGATAATTAAGAAATAAAATACATGTTACAATCCTGTTGTCTAGATATTTGCAAGAATACTGGAAATTAAATTTTTATTTGTAATATTTTCTGACTATTCTTTAATCTACCAATTTACTTAAATGTTTTAAAAGCACCAAAGATAAGAATTATGATATAAGCTGGATTTTTTAAAATCTGATCTTTATTTAAGCTGTGTGCAATTATAATTGCATTTGTATCTATTTTTATCTCGCTGCATTGAAAGAATATCTTCTGTTATTCTTTGTATTGTAAGAGGCTGCTGATGATTGGTATGTTATATCAAATATAATTTGTTTTAAAATGGCAAATTTTGAAATTATGTATATTTGTAATTGCAGATTGGACGATCATCAGAAAGTCCTATAGATTTTGTTGTCATGGACACAGTGCCCGGTGATAAAAACGGTGAAGGAAAAGTTACACAAAGCACAATATCTCGTTTTGCTTGTCGAATACTTATCCATAGAAATCCAAACTACACAGCCAGAGTGTATGCTGCTGGCTTTGATTCTTCAAGAAATATTTTTTTAGGTGTAAGTATTCCCTCACATTATATTTTAAAAATGATTACAATTTATTTTGTGTATGGCTAAAATATATGATTTACCTGCTTTTGAATGAATATTTTCTGTATCAGAATTGTATTTTCCTTTGTTATGAGTAAATATTATTTACAACACAGGAGAAAGCTACGAAGTGGCAGCAAAATGGCGAAATTGATGGATTAACTACTAATGGCATTTTAATCATGCATCCGCGGAATTCTTTTTGTGGTGGCATGTCTGAGCCTGGTATTTGGAGAGAGGTATCTGTAGGTGGAGGAGTATATGCTTTAAGAGAAAGTCGTTCAGCACCTCAGAAAGGCTTAAAGGTAAGTTGGAAATGTATTTAAATGATTGTTGAATTTGGTAAGGATAGTTTTTCTGCTCCCTTTTCTACTATGTGTAACATTCATTGTAAATTGCTCATTTACTATTATCTTTATTAATAGGAGAAATTATGCATGCATTATGATTTTTTTCTTGATTCTAAATTTATTATTGGAAATTTTTGATTCTAAGATTTGATCGCAAAAGTTGGCTGCAGGAGTCTGGTGGAAGAGTCTCATCTTTATAACTGGAGGGCTCCATATATATTTCAAAAGTGGTTTTATGTAGGAACCATGGAAGTTTCTTTTTATGACACATGTTTTATTACCCAATTTATTGTTTGTGCTTAGAAAATCACCTATATAAGATGTTTAAAAATTCATTCGACAAATTTTAAGTATAGGCAGGCATATAGAAACTGGCAATTTTTTTCAAAACGATTACAAAAAGGGTCACCCTCCATAAAGTGCCTCTTGTTAGTGAATTATAATATGATTATGAAAAAACTTATGTTTGTGTAAAACTATTCAAGATCTATTCTTGAAATACTTTTACTTGTGGAAAAACTGCAAATCTTCATTAAATGTGTTTCTATTATCTCTTTGTTCATATGATTTGTTTTTGCCTTTAAAAAAAATGCTTGGTGACATTTGCCATGTTACGGATTTCATTCTAATGCCATTTAGGAATTTTTATTTTGAAATTGATTACATTCCAGTTTAAAAGTAAAATTATATTGCCACTTAAAAATTTTTACTGCAGTCGCAGTTATAAAAGCTGAACTGCCTTTTTTTTTTTTTTTTTTTTTTTTTTTTTTTTTTGATCAAAATTTAAAATTCTTGCATTTAAACTTTTGCTTTACCGAATGGTATGATGACCACCAGCGGCTTGTGTTATTGTAAAGTTTTTTTTTCCCTAATCGTTTTCTAATTAAATGGCACAGATTCTTTGTAGCAATTGGCTTTTGTGTTTTGGTACATGTTCTTTTGTAAAATTGACTCATTTTTGTTAGCCTAGCGTATCCTAAAAATTGCTCTATGATTTTATATATACCTTGTATTCATGTAGTTTGTGGGTTCAACCTCCATCTGCTGAAAAATGTGCTGAAGGGCTGACAGAAAAATTCTCTCGAAAAAACGTGTTTCTCTTTGCTTCTTTATCCATAATTAATTAATATTGGTAACTAATTAAATATTTTATATGGTCTTCATTTCCATAACTTTTTTTGGCTTTCTTTCCTATCTTTCTTTTTATCTGATTTAACTTGTTTATTTTGAAACATCTCATTGAAAAACATAAATGGATGTGTTTTCTTTGGATGGGAAAGCTAGTTTTGAACAGAAACCTCATGTTTGTGGCCATGGTAAAATGTTTGCATTTTATAAATTATTTTTAAGGGGATTCAGGTGCTGAATTTTTTTCCTTGACTTATGCAAAGATTCATTTTCTGTTGATCAAGAGTAAAGTAATCTGCTGTACAGAGATTGAGCTCTAAGTTATTATTATCTTCTAATTTTGGAAAGTCCTTAAACTGATGCTGCAATGTGTCCTGAATCTTATAATTTCATTCACACAATCCTCTAATTTTTCTTGGTTTGAGGAATGGAATGATATTTTGTAGAGTGGAACATTTTGTTGGATATAAGTTAAACTACTGACTAAATTAATGAAAAATTAGAATTAAAAAAAGTGGTAGATAAAGTAAAAAGACCTTTTTTCTTTAAGTATAGGTCTCATTAATCATTTCTAATGCTGCTATTGATACACATTTGACCAAATTAAAACTTCACTTAAAATGTAATTGAAATAGAATGTATTACATGTGCTGATCCCCTCCCCACACCATAGCAATTATTTTTAAAAGAAAAACAATCTGCCAAAAAAAGTCAGAACCCTTCCTTTTTTTTTCCCATTCAAACTTTAAGGTTTGTTGCTGGTGAATTTTTTCCCAAAGTTGTGATGCCCCCTCATAAAAAATCATGTTTTTCTAAAAGCATTAGGTTATTGCTGCATATCTTTAAAATTTTTGGGTGAGAAAAAAAAAATGAAATTTGGAGAAGTGATATTTTAGGTCTTGCTCTTTCAATTGGCATAAGTTTTTGTGAGTTTCTATGGAAAAAATTCTGGCATGTAAATTTATAAATTAATTTAAAATGTGATTTTTTTCATATGTAACAGCACATAACTTTTATCTTTTTATTGAGCATTTTAATGTATAATAATTATCGTCAGATTCATTATATCTTGAAATATATTCCAAAAGCGTAGAACTCTCATATAAGCACCATTTTCAGTTGCTTATAATTTAAAAACAAATATTATTTACTAGAATTTAGGCATAATCTAGAGATAATAAATTTTGCATCTTATAACATAGTGGCTCAAAAAAGTTTTGGGACACTTAACTTGAATAACTATAAAGCTATTTATAAAACTATTTATCAGAATAAAGTAAAAAAACAAAATGAATCAAGAAATATTTAAACATTTGTTCTACAGTTTGTAAGAAAAGTTTTGTTGGTATTTCAGAATTATAATGTGATCTAGCTTTTTAAAGATAATTCAAAGGTAAGTAGGAGTAAAAAAAGTATTGAGACTCTTGAAATGAGAATTTCCACAAATATATAGCACATCAACAAGATGGAATTTATTACCACATTTATAGGCTATAATTTTAAACATAAAATTTTCAATAAATGAGATTAGCTATGGAAAAAATTTCGAAAAACAAAGAATGCATTGGTTGATATATGTAATCTTGTAATAAATCATTAGAAAAATAGAAAGTGAGTTCGCTGTATAGGACATGTCTTGAAATTGAGTAAGTCTACTGTTTTTAACATTATTCACTGGTTTGAGAAAACAAATTGTGTTCAAAACAAGCAATTATCTGGGCGTCCAAGGACATTTAATGAATGTGATGATAAGTGGATTACGAAACAAGTTCGCTTCAATCCAAAAATTAGTGCAGTAAAATTGATTCTGCAATGTAAAAAGTTAAGTTCGTAAAATCTGTTAATTCTGGAACTGTCAGAAATGTTTTAAGAAAATATAAATATCATGGCAGAATAGCTGAAAGAAAGCCCTATATCAGCTAAGCAAATCGACAAGTTAGGCTGGCATTTGCTAAAATGTTTGTAAAGCAACCAAAAGAATTTTGAAAGATATAATGTTTGTTAATGGAAGTAAATGTAACATGTTTGAATAGGATGGCAAGCAAAAAGTTTGGTGAAAATCAAATAATGAATGCAAGTCAAAAGTTTTCAGCTTACTGTCAAACATGAAGATGATAAATTTATCTGTGGTTGTATGACAAACACTGGTCAGGAACTTACATTTTATTGGTTATACAATGACTACACACATCTGTCTTAACATTCTTAAGCAAAATTCAAAGCAAAGTGCTTGCAAGCTGTGAATTTCAAGATATTTTAAGCTGTATCAAGATAATGATTTAAATCATAAGAGGACCCACCACTGGAATTTGCAAGTAATGGGTCCTCTACCGCTGTGCTTGTGTTATTAAAACTTCTTACAGACTTTAATCCCAGTGAGCATGTATAGGATTATTTGCCGTAAAAACTTTATTTACATCAAATTTCTAACAAGCAGGAGTTAAAAAAACAATTGGTAGAAGTGTGGGCCCAAATAGACGGATTATTTAAAAAAATGACCTAGGCTATGCCAAATAGACTTAAGAGGTCATAAAAAGCAAAGGCAGCTCATCAAGATATCATTTTTTTAAGTTAGCATTGTTTTTCTTTATACATTGGGAAGTGTCCCAATACTTTTTTGAGCATGTTTTCTTTTGATTTCATTTATATCCATAATTACATTTATATGAATTTTGTTTGAATTATTATGATTTGTATATATCAATATAATATTTACTTCTTTATTTTGGGTTTATTTGTATATTTATGTGAAATGTCATCATAAAAATCTGAACTTGTGGGGTGTCCCAGTACTCTTTTGACTGGGTATATTGTAATGTGAAAAAAAGGTTTTTTTTAATCTACCATTTTTTTTTCTAAACATATAATTCCTAATTCCATTAGGGTACAAATTTTATGCGTATTATAAATTTCCCGACCACATCTGTTTCATGATTTTCTTGCTCTAGAACAGAGGTTCCCCAACCTGTTTTGAACTGGCGCCCCCTTTTCTAGGGAATATTTCAATATCGCCCCCCTCCCACTCCAGATAAACAAAGAGCATACATAATGCATGGTGAAAACAAGAATTTAAAAAAAATTCTAATAAATAGAATATTTTGGAATTGAAACACTATTGAATTTCTTCTTTATTTTAAAAAAAGAGGAATAAAAATTTTCGCTTACCTGTCATAAGGACAAAAATAGTAGGACACTCCCCCAGGGCCATTCAACGAGTCTTACACAGCACTTGGGAGAGACCTACAGGAACCTGTCATAAGGACAGGCAGGGATTTCGATTATACGAATTAATTCATAGTAAACTATTGCTTTCTAAATAAATTAAGACAGTTTCAGAGACCAATCAAAATGCATTAAAAAGTATTTTTTAAATTTAAAGACATCGAATTTTTAACTTAACTAATGAGAAGGCTGAATTTGATGCATTTTAAGGAGCTTGTCAATATCAGGCCCGATTTCACGTAAAAATAATCGTAAGTGGCCGCGTACAGTAATATGGAGCCGATTTCTCTTTTTCGTTACCAATGTTGCCTCAGCACTAAATCCACGTTCTGCTAAATATGAAGAGGGGAATGCTATCAGAAGTCGTTGAACAATCGACCATAATCCGGAATGCAGTTGCGAAAATAGACTTCTGCAACCAAACTTTTTGGTAGCCATTCTTGAATTTAATTTTTAGATCCTCATTGGTAGTCAGTTCTATTTGTTCTTCTTCTGAGGAGATCCTGCTGTGTTGACATTGGAAAAATGATCCAAAACCCAGTCTGGTCTGTCCATGCTTAAAATGTCCAGGAATCGCTCCTTGAAGTTATTGTACATTATGTTTGGTTAATCTTCTAACATCCCTTCGTGCCATATCAACACCCCTAATTTTCTCTGGGTCTTTTACCGCCCCCCTGAAATCTTCAAACGCCCACGTTGGGAACCTATGCTCTAGAACAAATTTATTGCTGATAATTTATTACTTGATATTGTATTTTTATTATATTTAATTATTGCCGTTATTTCTGAAAAGATTTGTAAAGTATCTTAAAATTGATTCTAGTTTTAGTTGAAAACACAGCTGTTTTTAATTAGAATCTTTTAATATTATTTTCTTTACAGATTGAAGATGATACAAATATTCTTCAGGATGGAACATTGATTGATCTCTGTGGAGCAACATTATTATGGCGCTCTGCAGAAGGATTGAGCAAATCGCCTGTATGTACTAAGGCAATTTTTATATTGTCTAAAATGCAAAGTAATATTAACTGTTATCAGTATCCATTTAAATTGAAACAACAACAGTACAAGACTGCTCAAAACGATAATAACTATTTTTTCATTGATTTGCGGTCTGGCAATATCTCTTCTGCTGCAGCAGAAAATTCAGTTTTCACAAGTTTTATGAATGTACAAAGCTTTTAGCTGCCTTTTTCTCTTTGTTTTTTCCTGCCTGGCAGTGGGTGCTGATTCTTTTGGATGAACCCACGATTTGCCTTAATTTCTTCATCCGTTGATGATTCTTGTATATCCATATTAATATCGGCAATTATTTAGATTCATTTTCATATAAATGTTGTTTTCCTGAATAATATCACTTAGTATTTGCTTCTCCTTGATCCATGTAGGAATTAATATTGTGGAATATATATGGTCATTGCACAGAAATTTTGTTGGCGCCCTTAAAGTATCTCTTATTCTTATCCTTGTGTAAATTGGTTGTATGTGCATGTTAAGTTCTCTACTCACATTCAGGTTTTGTGATGATTTGGAATTTCATTTTTACTGTGGTCCCTGCCCTTTCCCTCTTCTTTTATCTGCGTCATCTTGTGATATTTTCTTTTGGGACAAATGTGTAAACATGCGTAAAGTTTTTAGTAAAGAATTATACAGCAATGTGTTTACATACAGTTTTTACAAGCTTTAATACGATGCCAGCTAAACGAGCACAGTTAATGTCAGTATGTGAATATCTCTGGAAATTTGTCATAATGTGTCTTTGAATGCATTTTTTTTTTCTTGCCTTAAAATGCGGTTTTGTAATTTCCAGTATTAATTTACTTGTATTTTTGCACATTTAATATTGAATTCTTTTTTTCCTCAATTCAGGGCTATGAGGCCCTTTCCAAACTGGTGTTTTAATTTCTTTAGAAAAATTTAACTAACTATATATTTTATCATTCTTTTTCTAACTCGAAAAAATAAATGAATAAAAATATCAACAAACAAATGCTAAACAGATCAAGAGAAACAGACAAGATTCTGCAATATAATGTCAGGATATTTCCTCATTACTTGTTAAAGAAATCTTTGCAAATTTTCTTTTGCCTTTTAAATGACATTTGACTGTACATTTATCGATTCAAAATTCTCTGCATCATCTTAAACGATTTTATTTTTGATTGACAATTTGTTTTTTGTAGATGGTTTAGAATTTGGTTATTGGGCCACAATTAGATTGGTTTTTCTGCATACATGAAATGTACTGGGAATTGAATATTCTTGAAAAGATTGTATTCCACCGAATAATTCTTTATTGTAAATTTGGGATTTTTTATAGTTGAAAGTATTAAATTAAATATGATAGATGAACTTTTAGGCTATTCCGGTTCTTAATGATTTTGGAATGTTGAATCACAGCATGAATAAATGTTAATATCAAGTTTTTATGTAAAGTTATATTAGATTTGTTCACCATACTAGTTTTTAGAATTTTTTAGAAATTGTACTCACCATCTCCTTATTAGGATATGGATTTTATAATGAAATGTTTTTTAACTTGTATTTATTCATTTTTTTAATGTTATTCTGTGCAGACAAAACATTTGCTAGAAGAAAAGATTGATGAACTTAATGCTGGTCGTCCTCAGTGTCCTGTTGGTTTAAACACTCTTGTGATACCAAGAAAATCTACATTAATGTCAAGTGATAAGCAACCATATGTGTACCTCATTTGTGGTCATGTCCAAGGTCTTCATGACTGGGGTCAAGACAAAGAATCAAATGCTCGTACTTGTCCTATGTGCCTCAAGGTAACATTATATCAATTATTGTTGAATTAAGCACTTTTAATTTTTATCTTTTTGAAAAATATGGCAGATTTTTCTAATTGGTATTTAAATGCTATAACGGTAATATGTTAATAGAATTGTTTTAATATTTTTATCGATAATTCACTTAATCTGCTAAATCAATTTAGATTTATTGACATTCTGTTTGGGACATTCATTAAGGACATCTAGGATTCTTAAATATGTTCCAGTGATTTTTTAAAGCTTAGATTTGTTGTCTCTCTGTCTTAAATATCGAAAATTCCTTTATTTGGAGTGCAATTACGACCCCCCATTATATTTAAAACAGTGTGTAACATTTATTGATATACATTGAATTATTTTCCTAAGCCATTTTTCTCATCTCTGAATCAATTTACTCATAGAATATTGTATTTACATTTTTTTAAATATATTATGTACAAACTTAAAAGTTAATACTTAATAATATATAATATTATAATTACAGTGCAGGTATTTTTCTGATATTATTTTTGGGCAAATAAAATCATATACATAGCTCTTTTCCATTATAATTATATACTTTTGGATTAATTATAGGGTTATTTTGACACAGCCCATTTCTTCCCACTTTCTGGCACTTTTAATCATCTTATTAGCAGTTTTTTTTTTTTAAATATTTTATACTATATTATTGTTATTTTTATTTTTTAGTGCATTTATTTGTTTAATAAGTACAAAAAATTTGTTAAACATCTTCGTTTTTGATTGGTGAAAACCACAAATTTTCCAAAGTATTGTGGCATTTGATTTTGAAATTGAGAATTGTTTATGCTTCAAGTTAGGTCATAACTCTTGTTTAGTCAATATGAAGGATGTGTCACAGAGTTCTTGGACTCAAGTTTCTGTAATACAAGTGATATGGATATTGAAATGGCATTGAGATTACTTTGAAGGTGGTTGTGCCTTATATTTGGAAATTTCTATGAATCTATCAATTTCAGATTTGCAGCAAGAAATCTTATATGGCTGATTAATTGTTTGTCTTCAAATAGTTAATTCTTTTATGATGGTTTATACATATTTTTTGTACTGCTGTTTTTTATTTCAGTATGACCTAGAAAAATATGCTCCATTGAATTCAGGTTTGGCAATATTGTCTGAACTTTAACTGAGTGATTTTGACCTAATCTGCTAAACAAAAAGCGATTTTAAATCCCATATGGAGCATAAAACACCCAAATAACCTTAATCTATCTGTAACAGATTTTAAGCTGATAAGTAGGAGGAAAAGAAGAAAAACTTGTCAAATCTAAATAAGAGATTGTGGAGTTTCAAAGAAAGTATGCAAAAAAAAAAAAAATGCAGCATATAAAAAGTTCCATAACTACTGCCAGATCTTTTTCTTATGGACCTGAATTTCCCCAGCGATGAGGAATATATTTAATCTTTTTATAATGGAGAGTAAAAGAAATAAACTAAAAGTAAGAAAAATCTGATTTTAATTATATTATATTTGTCTTATTATTTAAAAGAATGCTACTAAATTTACTGATTACCAATCAGTTTATATCAACCCTGCAACCAGGTGGCATCATAGTATAACCCTAAATGCATAAAAAGTTTCCGGACAAGGTTTGAGATTACCCAGAGTATGATGAAAAAAGGAAATGTTCACGAGTGCTCTGACTTAATCTAGAAATGATATATTCTAGGGAAACATTAAAAATGTAAATCAGTGGCCTTGAAGGCAGTGTGTTTTCTAATTAGGATTTCTAGACTTAAAAATTGTTAGAAAGATGTTTTTTGAATCGAAATGCAAAAATAAGCCTTAAAATGATTTAAGGTTGACCTTAATTATGTTTTTTAAAATGGAAACACGACCAGATTTCACATTGTCTCGTTAACTACTTTTGTCCTTGGCTTCGTGGGGTCTGCGCTGTACTCGAATCCTACCATCAGCTCTTACCAATTGAAATTGTGATTTGTCTGACCAGGCCATGATTTTCTAGTCATCTGAAGTCAAACCGATATGGTCATGAGCCCAGGAGAGGCGCTACAGATGATGTGTTGTTACTAAAGATGTTCTAGTCGATCTGCTGTTGCCATAGTCTTTTAAAATTAAATTTCGACGCACTGTCCTTGCAGACATGTCAGTTAACTCAGATAATTATTAAGAGCAGGCGGTCGGTCACTACGTTTAATTATTTTCGGCACGCTTTTGACCCTGGAGATCTTGGAATGCTGAATTCTCTAACGATATCCGAAATGGAATATGCAATTTGTCTAACCCCAACTACTATTCTACTTTAATTCTTGTCTTTTGGCCATGATTACATCGGAAACCTTTTCACATTATTCGGTTGGATACAAACGAAAGCCCTGCAAATGCATTGGCCAATTATACATTTTGTATGTGATAATACTACTGTCTCTGTGTTTGTATATTGTTGTCTCATGATTTTTGTTACTTCAAAAAACATTTCTAATGCTAATTTTTTACTTTATAGATTAGTAAATATTAAAGATTATTAATTCCCACAGGTCGGGCCCATTGTGAAACTAACCATGGGTATTGAGCCATCATTTTATGTTGATTGTGGGCCACCAAATTTTGCCTTCAACCCTTGTGGCCACATGGCAACAGAAAAAACTGTGAAGTAAGTTTTGAATTGAGATTAGCCTTGTGGTGAATTTAATATCTACTCTTAATATAAATTATATTACGTATTGTAATATACATTTTATAAATTCAGAAAATTTGCAGTGTTGTTCTTTCTGTTATGAAATAAGATTTAATTTATGAACTTGCGTATAATTTCTCAGTTAGATTGAATATATATTAGACCCAGTCATGTAAATATTACTCTAATTAGTTTTATTTTGAATTTATTTTCCCTCACTCTTCCCTTTAGTAAAAGGGGGGAAGTAATTTGTTATAAATGTTTGTGAGCATTATCATAACTTACAGTCAATTATGCCTTTTCTGTAAATTTTGTAACGAATTGCCAATAGATCATAATTTATTTTTCTTATCATAAGTTCTGCCTCTTTTGAAAACTAGTATACGTAATTTGTAATAATAATGATAAGTTACTTTTTAAAGTTAAATATTCCAAATTTTATAATTTTCTCTGTAGAAGAAATACAAGTATAGAGGTAACTTTCATTGCATATTTTTATAAGTAATGAATTTCATGCTTGTTAATATTTTAGGTACTGGGCCTCTGTTCCAATACCCCATGGAACAAATGGTTTTCATGCTGCTTGTCCCTTCTGTGCTACACCTTTGAATGGGTCTCCAGGTTATGCTAGGCTTATATTCCAAGATCACGTAGACTGAAGGAATTTTCCTGTGCATACATCTGCATTTTTGTTTTTCTGTGATGCTCGCTGTGAACTGATTCTAGTACCTGAATTAAGGTGTGGCCACATACATACATACATGTTATCTCAATCCCTGTTAAAGCTAAATGAACTCGACCATGCATTGAAATATTACTTAGAAAGGGATTTTATTTTGTACTAACTTGTACTGAGAATGTACTGTTATATAAGTGTACATTCTGCTTCATGCCAGTAACAATCACTCTCATTATGAACTTTTTATTTTGCTACAGGAGCTAATATTTGTTGTGTATTATCTATAATTGCTTTAGAATTGAATATTTAGTTTTGCGACAAGAATATTTTGTTCCATTCACATGATGAAAGCAAACCTTTTTAAAACTGGATCTGATTGTTTAGATTGTGTAGAACTTGTAGTCATTTATGAAGTTCCTTTATTTAAGAGATATTTTATATGTAAATAGGTTTCATTTGTTGTTTGTTACATCTTATAAATAACTTAAATCTCTTTGCTTTTGTCTCTAGGCATGGGAAATTGTGATTAAAAATGAATTTATAGTCATGTTTTATATATGAATTTGTAGTTTTCCAAAGAAATGTATTTGATTCACTGAGTTGCAGATTCAGTTATCATTTCAGAATGTGTTATAATTACTCTAATCGTTATGAAAATCAGTTCTTGCATGTAATGTTTCAATTTGGATGTTTATTGATCATGTATATATATATATGCTGTTTCAACCCATTCAATGACCTGAATTGTTTTTGTTTTAATATTTCTTGCAAAATTACATGTAAATGTTGCGAATTAGAAGCCCAACATATTCTATTTAAAATGCTAAGTTTGGCATCCCTTCCTTCCTTTCTTTATGGATGTAAAGGATCAAAGAATGGGTTGAAATTTCTAAATCAGGTTCCAAACTAAAACTTATTAATCAAGTTAGCTACAATGTATTATATTTTTATATATTCATGATTACTGTTTGTCCTTGTAAAATATAGAAAATTGCATATTGTATTTTAAAGTGCATGCTTCAGCAAATATCAAACAAAACTTTTACATAGGTGTATATTTTTAAAAAAATTCACTTTTATGAAATAAAAACAAAATATATTTCAGTTTCTATTTTGTGTTTATTCAAAAACCGTTTTTGTGGCAGAATGAATCAGCAGTAAGGTGCATAATTCTTGCAATTTTGTCTTTATTTAAAAAGGCTAATTTTCTATTATGTTGTTCATTTATATTTATTATTTTTTAAGTGTAGTAGATAATTTAAAATTGTCACAAATTTAATTTCATTGGTATTTTCAGTATGCTAAAGCAAGATTTTTAAATATCTCTCTGAAATAAGTATCTTTAAACTGTACTTCAAACACAATCCAATTTTTTTTAAATTTTATTATTAGTAAATTTTAATTGCTGCTAAAATGTTATCTTTTTTGTCACATATTTAAATATTTTTATTTATCTGCACAGGAACTGTAAATTTGAATTAAAATTAGTAATATGGTCAGCATATCCTGGTGTTAAATAATTTTAACATCTAACTAGAAAAGACGAACTTCTTGAAACTTCCAAATTTATGGCATCATTTGGAGTATCTCCTATGTAATGATGTTTCTCTTATATCTAATAATATTTATTTAAATGTTTAAGAAAACAGAAAAATTGTAAGTTTCTGAGCTATGAAATCTAGAAGAATTATTCGATTCTCTAATGATTACCTAAAAAAATTAAATTTGAAATAATTTAATTTAGAATTAGAAGATTATCAAAGTTTTACAAAATGTGAATGAAAAGTGGTGTTTCATGAAGCATTATTAATATTTAAAGAAGCTGCATTTTTAGTTTATTGACAATGTTGGTCAATGATAATCACTAGCTTGTGTTCACATAATATTCTTCTGAGGAAATATTCCATAAGAAGGGAACTATTTTTATATTGAATGCCTATGTGATAAATTAAGACATGCATGTGTTGACATGTATAAACGAAAGAAAAAATCGGAGCTCTGCATTTAACGTTATGTTAGTGAAAATGATAATTTATCTTAATTGTTATGCCCTTTTCACCAACAGCTGCAACATAAATATCATGAAAAATAATTTTCATGATGGTTTGTTTTTCCATCATTTGATATTAACTTTTGCCCCCTTCTTTTAAACGCTCCGTGTTTTCAGTGAAATGTAATGTTTTGTAAATATTAGGAGAAATTTTTAGTCTTAAAAAATTTAGTGAACTAAAGCTTTCGATTCTTTTACCTAAAACAGCCTTCAAATATCCAGCTCTTAAAATAATGAAGAACGTTTTATCACATATTAGTTGGCATTTTTGTTATATTATAATGTATAATAATGCATTATTAAATAATCGGTATGAATATATTGAAACAAATTCATATAGACCTTTTTTTAAATTGAGGGAAAGTACCTATTTTTAATAAATTAAAATGCAGTTTAAAAGGGTGTTGTGACGTGTGGTGTGCAGAAGTGGGTATCCTCATAAATGATGCTGTCTTTAAATCCTTCAAATTGGTTTTGCGAATATTCAGTTTCAAATCAGTGCTAAATTCTCTTTACTTACTATCAACTGTATGATTATAACTTTTTTACTTCTGAGGAGATACCATCAACATCATCATTATTATAATTGATTGTTTTAAAACATTGCTCCATATTTTAAAGTTTATTTGAATAATTTACAGGCTACTACAAAATATATACAATTTTCATGTGTCCTTCTCAGTAATCTATAAAAAAGACAGTGATCATCATATAAATACTTAATCTCGATTCTCTTGCTTGTTGTTGCTAGTTAATGCATTTTCCTTTTATATAAAATATGAGTTTTTAAACTTAAATTTAATGATTACCCGAAATTTTTTATGCATTTTTTTTCTTAGGTTAAAGGGACTGTGTAAATCTGTATGTGTTTACATTTATTTAAAAGGAGAATTATAATTTTTTTTGTCAGTGAATAATAAGAAAGACAAATAATTTATTATAAACAATAAAGTGCATGTCAAAAAATTTTTTTCATTAGATACAGGTTTAAGAAGTAAAATATGTCAATGAATTAAAATGTGTGCTACCTATAAATAAAAGCTTTGTTTTTTTTAATGTCGTCACATACAAGATAAAAAGCAATGAAAATTTTTATACTTTTCATCGCACAAGAATACAGGAACCATATTTTTAAAAATAAATTATAGCATATACGTATGTTGTATTGATTCAAGAATAATTTTCAGTACATTTTCCTTTATTGTGATAAGTTTAATTTTTTGCTCGTCTTTTTGCATGTAAAAGAAATTTTAAACTTGCTTAACATGAATCTTTATAAGTGAAATATTTATTCTGCAATTTTAGAATTTAAATTTTTCTGTTCGTAATAACTTTTTTAGAGTAAATTTAGTATATTAAAATATTTCAGTATTAACCATTGATTATGGACTTATTTAAAATATCTGTAGTATTACGGAAATGTAGTATTTTATTAGTGTCTTAAATATTCTGTAATACTGTTTTTGAAGCGAATAATTGTTTTATAAAATGTAATATTCTTTCTGAAAATCATTTTTCTTTAAGCTGCTTTGGGACCTTTATAATTGATAGGTTCTTGTTCGTACAAACAGTACGAATGCAAATAAACATTTTCATCCCTTGATTTCATTAGTCATAAATGCAATAAAGTATTAATTTTATTTTTAAATAACATAAAAGTAGTTTCATAAATTTGGCAACCAGAAGATTATACCTCTAGTTGTTTCCGATACATATATTTTATATTAAATCTCATTTTATGGAATAAACTGTTTTTGTATGAAATGTAGTTTTTTAATACCCTTAAAATGCCTATTGTTGAAACTAGAATGAAATAATATAGAACATAAATCTTTTCCTTACCTATACGAATTCTAAACTTCAATATTCCTCCCTTGCTTCTTGGTAAACTAGTTCTAGAATGTGCTTGCTTTGCATTTTCTTATGTAGGCTTACTCATGCACTTGTCCAATTTTTGCTGTAATTATGTAACAGTTATGCAATATCTTATCATAAAGTCTTACTGAGTGAAATCTGGCTTTATTTCCAAATATGTTGTTAAAATAGCTTAATGAGAATGAGATTTCTACTTTTTATACCTGTTAAATACTAAAATCCTGATAAAAACTTTAAACAGTAAAAAATTGTAATCGTGAAACAATAACATTCTCATGTAGAGGATGTGATTGGTGATAATACTATTATTTATTTGCTGATTTATTAATAATCTGTTTTATTTCAATGCTAACACATGCCATTAGAACCACACATTGAGAGTTTAGTAAATCAAACTTCCACAATACAGTTCCATTTTAGAAAACAGTAGATTTACAGGCAATCTTCACAAAAATGATGTGGGTGACTACATTTGATAGAGTGTAAATTAATTTTCTTGATGGAACTGAGTAGTTACTGAGCTATAAGGTTTAACATTTTGGGGCTAGATGGTTATAAACTGTTCCATCTTTTGCTTAACTTTTTATGCTCGTTAGAATGTACTTTAAATCGCCTAAAAAAATTGAGGTTACTTATAGGCATACAATTTAATATTTTATTTAAAGTTTTTCATTCAGTGAGCAATGCTCTGCAACAATGGTAAATACGTAAATCAGTTTTATAAAATTTATACAAATCAAAAAGCATTTAGTAAATTATGTTTACTGCTGTGATTAAAGTTGGTGCATTGTGTGATGCAGTCATTTTTCTGTCTTTCATAATATGTGTTTTTTATTGAGTGAATATTGTTTTATAGTAAAAAAGATGTTATTTGTAGTTCCATATTAATTTTAAAGTTGTGAAGAAGTAGGATTATATATGTGCCGCCCCTATTTTGAGTAATTTTTATTCTTAATAATTGAAATGATTTTATTTTCATCTTTTATATACAAAATTCTGACAGTTGGGTTTTTATTCTCTTTAAAATCATGTGCCTCAAAGAATTTAATAGTGATTTATGCTTGTTGGATGTATTAGCATTTTTAAACACAATTTAGTATTTTTTGCTTCTGCTTTTTGAGATAGACATAATAGGCTGAATTGTTTCCTTTCTTTAAATATACGAATATTAATGTTTTTATTTGTGGATTCCATCATATTTGTTCCTTTTGAAATCTCTTATTGAATTTGTAATAATTTGTTGATAATTTCAATGTTTTTCCATGATTTTAGTGTAAGTATTGAATTTACAAAATCAAAACATTAATGGGCTAATTTTAATAGAAAAAAAACTTTTTAGAAATTAATTTTCTAAAAAGTAAATGTGTATATAATTTCTGAGAATAGATGAAATTGAGCATCAGTCTACTTACATAGATGTTTAATGCTTTTTTTATAGTTAAGTACACTTGACATAGAGTAGATTTACTTAAAGGTTTATTTTACCCTTCGTATCAAAATATTTTGGTAATGAAATGGTATAATTATGCATGCATTAAAGACTGAAAATTCATTTATTGATTTGCATGTTTCTTTACTGTGCTGAAAAGGTATTTGATTTGTAAGTAAAAAAGAAACAGCAATTATTATAAAGCTATTACTATTGAACTTGTATTGACAGAACTATTTAATTTTTTTCTCCTTAATACATTTAGCTTGTAAAATCGTTTCGATGAATTTTGGCCAATCTACATTAAAATTGGTTAGAATTAGGTATCTTTTGGAATTCAAAAATTGCTGTTGAATAAGTGTCTGGATAAGCTTCTAAATAATCAGTTTTACTAAAATAATTAATTACATCTCATTCAGTTTACATTTCAATAGCACTGAAGAACTGTATGAAGTTAATTCCATTTGAAGCTTATTCTTTTTGTAAATTGCTATATTACCGGGATGTTCAACAATTTTAATTCAGAAATTTCTTTTAACTATCTGATTAGAGAATTTTTAGAAAATTGTTTGCATTCCTCTGCCCCCATGTAAACCGGGGAATTCTGGTAAACTCTTAGGTGACTTTTGAAATTTATCATGATTTTAGATTTCTACCTGTTCACTTTTCACAGTAAGATGGACTTCCATTTGATGCAAATGTAATTTGTATGGATACTTTATGGTGTATTTATGGATACTATTATTTTCATTTTATGTAATGTAAAAGATGCTCTCTTTCTGTATTCACCAATATATGTAAAATGCGTTGGGATTTTTTAAAATTGCATTTGTTGGAGTTTTCATAAATCAAGTACATATGTTTCAAATTCATTTAAAATTTACAAGCATAGACGTATATGTAGACATGTACAGTGAAGACTTGGAATAGAAAATTTTAAAATTAAAAGTCTGATGGAATTTTTATCTTTATCTTTTTTTTTTTTTTAGTTCTTGAAGTATTATATGGAAGTCATTGAATTAAAGGGAAAACACTGTAGTGAGTTCGGAATAAAAGGAATTTGTGCAAGAAACCAATTGCATTGACTTGCTTGTAAAATAAAGGACCAAAGTTTCATTTTATCTGTTTCATACAAGGATTCTACTGCAAAAGAATTGTTTTATTTTTTTAAAATTTCTCATTTATAGAAGCTTTTTTTAAAGTATATACTTTCATTTTGGTTAATGTCTTCCGAAAGTATATATATTTATGTTTTGCTGTTCCGAAATGTAATTGTAGCGTTTTACAAATGTGTAAATAGTTGTTTACTAGTACAGGTTGGTAATAGATTCTGTAACAAAGAAGTCTGTATTGGACAAAGAAACATCATTGTGGCAAATACCTGTCTGTTCTCTATTTCTGTTGTGAGTGAATATTTCAAATAATGTAATAGACATTCAAAACACCTTACAGTAATAAGGTACTGAAAATAATTTGTTACTGGAAGCAAATGCTACTTCCTTTGTAGATATCGTGTCATTTAAAGCTAAGACTCTGTAGTTTGTCAACAATATTATTAAAAGTAAACGG
The DNA here is from genome assembly GCA_026543055.1 of Argiope trifasciata. Taxonomy (NCBI): domain Eukaryota; kingdom Metazoa; phylum Arthropoda; class Arachnida; order Araneae; family Araneidae; genus Argiope; species Argiope trifasciata. The sequence continues at coordinate 385,192 of JAPMOQ010001087.1, read as the reverse complement.
CCGTTTTGAAGTTAAAAAAGGAAATCAAACATCTATTTTTATACAAATTAAGTGAAATGTAAACATTTTGCAATCTAAGAGATTTTTTCGATACAGTCTATACTCTTGCCCGAAGACTGATATCAGTAAATCTTAAACTTGTACTGTGTTCCTTAAAAATATACAATAACATACAGTACTATTTATGTAAAGTGCCAATTGAATTATTGCTGCATCGCAAAGAAATATATCATTGTCTAAAATTATTTTAGTATGCTTAACTGATAATCATATTTTGTTAAAAAAGTTCCAACATTAAAAAAGATGGTTGATTTTTTTCCCTATGTCATTCATACATCTTTATACAGTGTAATGTGGTTAATTACTTATAAAATCTTAATTTATTTAAGATTTCAGTCAATGGATATAAGAGTTGCAATTTTATTCTTCCAAAATTGTATTTGCAGTTCCCGGTATTTGTCAGTTTTTATGAATTTATGTTTTCTTGTATACAAAGCAAATTTTTTCTTGCTTCCAATATTCTTGTGTTTGAAATAAGTCACTTTTTTAATTCTTTCAGAAAGATTACTTTTTTTTTATGATCGTGAAACACATTTTCGTTCAGTCTAAAAATTAAATTTTTGCTTTTTTGTAGAATCATATATGAAATATTCTGTTCATTACGAAATTCTATTTAGTAACTTACATTAGTAAGAATTGCATGAACACAAATGTATCTCAATTACAAACTCTAAATTTATGTATCTCAACTGCGAGTTTCATTTTTATATTATCACTGTAGTTGATTGTTAAACTACTGTAAACTTTTTTTTTCTTTCACTCTCCCAATATCGTTTCATTATTTAGGAACTCCATTTATTAAGTATTCTTATTTAGTTTACATTATCTATGTTTTTAATTCTTTATTATTTATATATAAAAATAATTATGTAGTTTTAAAGTAACTAGTAAATGAAAAAGACATACCTTTGTTAAAATTTAATGTAGAAAAAGTTACTGTAAAAGATGCATGAAGTTTTTCTAAGTCAATCCTGTATTAACAATCCGAGAATTGAAATGAAAACTTCTGAGTCATCATTAGAATTAACTTAAGTTTAATTTATTTGAACTGTAATGCAATCATTATTTTCTATGAAATCTTACATTGATCATATTATAACTGGAAACATTACTATGTGATGCAGTTAATTGCATTCTTTGTACATCTGTATATTTGAAATTGCCCAATTGTAAAAGTTATTTTAAACTATTTATTCTCAATGTTATGAACACTATTTGTAAATTTTACATTTAGAAGTATAATAAAAAAATATTTTTATATTTGTGCGAAAGATTTTTCTTGAAAAATATTTTCTTAAAAATTTTAGTAAACTTTTCTAATTTGATGAGTGATGTAAAAACATGAAATTAGGTTATTCATAGAGTCGCCTTTGTTGTATGAAAAATATATGTACTGTATTTTTATTATTTATAAAAACTTCTTTTTCATCTTATGTATTTTCTATTTAAAATGAAGTTTGTGCATTAGACTGCAGGATATTTTATTTATACAAGTGAAGTTCCTCTAATGCATACAGACGTTATCAGTTTTAAATGAAACACCTATCTAATGATTTCCACTAAAAAAATGTTTTTATTTTATTCGACTTTCAGTTTTAAAATTAGATAAGAATAAATAAATAAACAAATTATTGTTATTGTTGTTTATCAATCTCAAATTATATTGTAGGTGGAATCCTTCGACTTGTTTTTGAACACATTCGTTGCCATGAATCATGCCTGCGGTTCAGACCAATAGTTAATAAATTTCTTACTTCTTTACTATCTCTTAATTGCAGTAGAAAAAATATAATTAAACAGTAGGCTTGGATCACATGGTGAATAACAGGATAAAACATGGAGATATAAATTAAATATAGGTGTTTTATACACCAAATTCTTAACTGAATGAGAGTTTTCGCTGTCATCCAAATAAGGGTGATACTACACGCAGCGTTTTAAGACTATATGTGACCTCTTTGAATTTCAATTATTTTTTAAATGTCTCTGATCATTTTTAAGATAATTAATAGTAATGGCATTGTAAAAAAGAAATATTAAGTGCTATGAAATTAATTTTCATTTAATGAATGCATTCGACTAATTTAGAATGAATGCAGTTGCATCTTGGTTTATTGTTGGCACTGCGAGAGCGATATGCGAATTTATGTACTATCACTTATTAAAAAAGTCAGTACTCTCAAGTAAATGTAGTGAACTATTTTTCCTCCTCTTTCTTTTAAACTGCATTAGATCATCCGAATGTAACATAGAGCGAAACGCATAGAGATGCCTTTTTAAATGTTAAGCGTGAGTAATGCTATTTTCATTAGTTTTCTTCATTAGTTTTTGTTTTATTATATTATGTAATTGCTTTCGAGATTTAATAATTTTTAAGAGTTTAATTTCGTACATTTTGATAAAGTATCTTTAATTTACAACTAGCTCAAATAAATAATTTATAAGTGGATTCTGCCATCTTACGTTTTCTATCAAATTTGTCTTTAAAAAATGTGTAAAGTCATAGATACGAATAATTATAGCTCATAATGCGCAAGAAACAAAATTTTTCTATGGTGTAATAGCTTAGGCATCACTTTTGGCGTCTGATAACAATTCAAAATTACAGCAGCCAGTTTTGCTACCTTTAGTTTCAGTATAGATCCAATTAGCTAAATTATTTTTCTCTTTCATGTACATTTTATTGCAGATTTCAATTTACACTGATTTTCAGTTTGTGGTAACATTAAATACTTTTTCGTTGAGCATGGGTTAAAAGCAGAGAGAAGCATATATTTTATTTTAAGAAACTGACATGAGAATGCGTTGTATTGTTAGAAATTTCTTATTTTAAATTTATTCTTCTAAATAATAAATTCAAATTGCAACTCAAACCAAGAGCAACTTTGAAGGTGTCGTTTTCTCTCTGTATTTTCATGCATTCGTTTATTCATGAGAGCCGAGTAAAAATTATTCAATTTGAATATTGCTAATATTCTTCAAAAGATTTCTTTTGTTTTTTCAAATTCACTTGCAAAAAGCTAATGTCTTTTTCCGCAGCTTCCGTTGCCGGACTTGCTACACATTAGTAGTTCTGCAATTCTGATAAATTTAGTATTGCAGTATTTTTTTAAACTATTTTAAAAAAGCTGTTTGAATTTTTTTTTCTTTGTTGTTTGATAATTTTGAATTATAGATGTTTTTTTATTCGTGAGATACTGAAATCCACTCTCTTGAAGACGTTCCACAGTGAAATGTGTTGTTATTTTAATTCATCAAAATATTTGTTGCTTAAAAATTGATTATGTAAATTTTAAATTAGTATCAATAAAAAAAATCTAGTTGTAGAAACTGAGAAGACCTGAAACTTGGAATTGCCCCTATCAGGCTTATTCAGACCAAGCTCCTAAATCATCCACCATCCTATTTTTATTCTAGGACCTCATGTAAATTTTATCTACATGGGATTTGCTTAAATATATCAAGTATCGTCTTTAAATTCACCCTTTATTATTTTCAAATGATATTTTTATCCTTTATCTTCATTTTCTATTTTATATGCAGTTTAAGAAGTATTTTTGATGATGTAAGTGAATGTACGCGAATACAACAAAGATAGGAAATTACCAGGAATGACTAATTCGGCTTTATAGGATAGTTAAAAGCTTTAAAATAGTGATTGAACTTTTATTCTGTCAGCAAAAAGAAAGGACATCCCATTTGTAAAATAAAGTAAATCGGCAACCTAATATGACAACTTTATTCCAAATGACTGATTTTTGAGAATAAATTACATTCTAATTATTGATAATATTTAATTACGTCATAAATAAAAGAGGAGAAAAAATAAATTTTCCCATTGACACAAATTTGTTAAATGGAATTGAAAAATAAGTCAACCCCTTTCCTGTTTTGCCTGTAAGCCGTACGTAAGGGTAATCTGATATCTATTTCGCTTTCACATTTTCAACCGCATCTTATCCATTTTTAGTAACGAATTATTCGTATAGATGGCGATAGTTGTGCAATAAATGACAGTTTACAGTCTATTGTTTTCTTTTCTCATTTGTTCAAAAGCGCGATTTTTTTCCCCCCTTGCCTGTTTTGTATCACATGACAAATTTTTATCTTTTAGTATATAGCTTTTTGGTTATATTTTACTAATCGCTTGATAATTTTATCAATGTGAGAGTTCTACAATGTATTTTTGCTTTTAAATAATGGATAATTCAGAGCGTATAGAGTTAATTTTTTAAGATTCGGACTGTGACGCGGAATCAGAATCTGAATTATTTCTAAATGATAATAGAGAAAGTCTACAAGATGACCTGGATAGTAGTGACTCTGAAAAGAGCTCAGATGAAAAAAATGAGTCCATCAAGACAATTTTTTGAAATTCATTGTGATAATCCTTCCGATCTGCCTCCTAGATTTGTTTTCACTGGAAGTCCAAAAATTAACATGGATATTGGTGAGACTAATAGAAAACTCTAATTTTATGATGCTTTCATAGACGCTTATTTGCTTGACCTGATTATTTTTTAAACAAATAGATATGTTGTGCAAGGTAACAAAATAGTACACTTCGTAGGCATTCCAGCAGCAAAAAATTTACACCAGCATCGAATGATGAATTACAGGTATTTTTTGCTTTGAATATTCAAGGTATTGTAAAAAAGCCAGTAGTTAAGCAGCAGTATTCGAACAAGAGGCATTCTACATCCACGCCATTTTTTTCAAAAGTGATGTCGTGTCGCCGCTTTAAATTAATTTGTATTTTTCAGATAACATCAGTTTTGACATAAATTCTCAGGAGTGTCCAAAACTAATAAAAATATGGTCCGTGGTAAAGTATTTAAAAACTCATTTCCAAGAAATGATCACTCACCCTTGAACGTGATGTTACCATAGATGAGAGTCTTATGCTGTTCAAAGGAAGGCTAAGCTGGAAACAGTATATTCCTCTAAAGCGATCACGCTTCGGAATAAAATTGTACATGCTTTGCGAATTGAAATCCGGATATGTATGGTCTATGGTAATATACACCGAAAAAGGAACTGTGTTTGATGAAAGTTACAAACATTACAAACATCATCGTAGGGTTGTAATGATACTTATGCAGCCACTATTAAATAAAGGATACTGTCTGACAACTTTTATTCATCGCCTGAAATAGCAGATATCCTCATTAGTTACTGTACAGAAATGTATGGAAGGTTAAAACTTCAAAGAAAGGAGAGTCCCTAAAGCACTGTTGACAAAAATAAAAAAATTAAAAAAAAAAACCTTCAAAAAGGGGGGAGAGGCAAATATTCGCTTACCAGAGAGGAAAAGTATGCATTATGAAATAGATGGACAAAGAAGCCGTGTTTTTCATATCTACAATACATAAGCTGGAAACGGTTCGAGTATCCACTTCGACGAATGAAATAAAACGAGAACCTAAAGTAGTTATAATAACGCAATGGATGGTGCAGATCGAATGTATCAGCACCATGATAATGTAATAAAGAAACGAGAAAAGAAAATATTTTTTTCAAAAAAATATTTTAAAAAATATATTTTTTCATCTTCCAGACATCTGTTTATGGAACTCTTATAATTTGTATTAAAATTATGGTGATAAAAATACGAATCTATAGTTTCGATTGGAAATTATCGATCAACTTATTGAAAGGCACGCAGCACTAGAAGAAAGAAAAGGTCGTCCTGGATATTTACTAATTCCCCTAATACTAACAGAAAGACATTTTTTAGAAGTAATTTAACCTACAGAGAAAAACCAAGACCCACAACACAGTGTTATGTATGTTTATTGAAAAAAAAAATGACAACGGCAAAAGAACTATGAAATGAAAGATTTTTTTATTTTTTAGCACTTCGATAAAGTTTATATTTGTATTCATAGATGTCAGCACGAGCACCTTTGCTAACCGTTTTTCAAATTCTGACCGATTTTGCTGTAGGTGAGTTCTCTAATAAAATTTTTAAACTCCGATTTTCATATGAAGTAATTTTTGTATTATAGTTTTCTTCTTCAACTTTCATTTGTTTAAAAAAATGGAAGAGAATGGAAAAAAATTTACGATATTTCGGAATGAAGTTTGAAAGTTGACTCCAATATAAATCTTGTATATTAATTTTTAAAGATAGATCTAAATTATTGTTTAAATTTTTTTAACATTTTTTTTTAATGAGCGAAATGCTGAAAACAATTCTCTCGGAAGGAACACGTATTTAAATGTTTTGCCAGTTAATCAGAATACGCTACACGAAATTGCTAATATAGATAATTCAAATCAATTAAAAAAATATCTAGAGTAGGAAATTAGAAAGTGGAAAAAAAGGGACCCGAAATTTGCATTGCCTAAGGGCCCTTAGCTTAATGCGGCCTTGTGCAATGAAATCAAACTTTTGACAAATTCTGGGGGTTACACTCAGCCAGCTCTAGTCAATCTGGTAAGACCAAGCGTGCTCAAAAATTGTACAGTAGCAAGTACTTGTCCCGTCGAGACAAGAACTTGCAAAAGTTCACTCTTTTAGCGCATGTAGGTTTTTACTAGAATCTTATAATTAGCTAAGTGTAAACCCATTTTATGCTGGACAAATTTTCTATAATTATGCGACCCCAAATTTACTTATATACCCAGTGTTCACGAAGAATTTTGCTTATTCCATCTATTTCTATGTTGCCTTTTTATTTGTATTGTTTGGCATACTTAATTTCTACGTTGAATCAAATAACTTTTAAATGTTAAATATATAACATTTTTTCCCCCCCTTTTATAACGGATTAATGCGCAGACAGGGCCATTTCAAAAACTAAGAGTGCCATCCAGCACTAGAGTAGTTTAGAGTTCCATTAGAACCATAAATAAGAAAAAGACAGCCCAAGAAGAATTCTTACCAATAAAATGATCGAGGATTTTTAAAAATCTCACTTGTTTTCTGATTAACTCTTTACAATTAGGTAAATCGGTGCCTTTCCTTATTTAAATTTATAATTAAATACTTTTTCGATCCAGAATTAGTATAAAATCAATATAATAAATTTCCCTTAAATCAATGACGCCTTTTTGGCTGCAGCTCAGGATAAGATGACCTTGAACATACAGAAATTCTTTTTCCTCTTAAATATTCAGCAGGCATTTTTGATAATTGAAAATGTATTCCTTTTCTTTTTTTATCTCAATAAGTTTAATGAATTTTTGAAATAACTTGGGTATAAGGTGGATGACCAAAAAAGACCTCGGAGAAAAGGAAAAAAATTACGATGTAATATTTTTATTTATCTGGATTTATTTTCCTTAAAACGTGATATATAAAGTGGATTTAATTGATAATGCCTTAATTCATATCAGTGGCTTTCAATCTTACATTTGAAAGGATGGTTAGTGGCATCTTTCTTAGTAAAAATGAAAACACCCAACTGACGTAAAAGAATAATTCTAATACTTTCAGAAATATCTTCAAAAATATTATTAAAAGACATTAAGACTGAGTTGAATGTAATTATAGCATAACTGAAAGTAAGAAGTGAAGAGCTGACACAAGATTGACCTTGCTGTAGGTCGGAAAACGTGATGGAAAATTTCTCTCAGAATCCCAACGAATTATTGAATACATTTTTATAACTACCATAGATACAAGATGCTAAAAACGTTCTTTCATTGTCATCTTCATTCCGTCTTATTTCTTCCATTGAGAGTTCTAAACTTAATTTCATAATTTTTTTTTTCAAATTGATCAGGGTTATTCTTAATGACATAGCACTGGGTCAATCAAAAGAGTAATAATGACCCAGGAGCCAGTCTAGAAGACAAAATATATCTTTTTCTAGATGACTAAACAAAGATAAAAGGGACTCTGGGTATATATATTTGCATTCTCAATGTGTTTGATTTTAAAAACTAGTATGTAAAGAGTGTTTTGTGCTAAGACATCCCTAAAGATTAGTTTCAGGACCGTAAGTACCATCCCGTCTCCCAGTCACTAAGCTACTGATTTTTCTTTTATTTAAATCAAACATGACTAGGTGATAGAAATACTGTCCTACGCATGTAATTTATTCTCACTATGTCCTAATTGTCCTTAAATCTTTTCAAATAAATAATTTCGGGTGATAACTCTTTCTGTTTCACCACTACAAACAGAAAAATTGTTTAAAAAACGTAGGATCAGAATCGAGAATACAGATTATGAATGAAATGAAACAAACGCCTCTTTGGGAAAAAAGTGCACTTTTATTAATCTTTCTTTAAATGTTCCGAAAAATATATAATTTTCACCTCTATTCTTAGGGTTTTACGGAAGTCCATGTCCCATTACAAACATGATTAATAAACTCGTAAACAAGGTTACTGCACATAAATTTAACAATTAGAAGCTACTCGCATGGATAATATTTGTCATTCTTCAAAGTTTAGTTATATTAACTCCCTGTTTTAAAGCAACACTAGGGTTATTTTGGGACGGACCTCGTAATTTTGGACTGCGATCAGATGAAGAGGACGACACCTGAGCTGGCACCCCCTCTCCACACCACACCAGGGGGAGGATGTTTGGCTGACGGATTTCACTTGCAACAGACGACCCCTCCCCTCTTACATCATGGTTCTTCAGTGGAATCGGGCCTCGAACCTGAAACCCTACGACTTACAAGCCGTGACTTAACCACAGTATACCGCGACCCCTTTACAGAGTTAAGAACTACCTTTGAAAGATTACAAATAATTTGAATCTGTTTTAAATTTTGTTGGATTATTTTCAACTTTTTTACGATATTTGAAAACAATCCTTTTCTATAGTTAATCTTCCAAGGGCAAGTCTTGATATTGTTAAAATCAAGTTTGTTCTCGGCATTCTCAAGAAAAACGCCGAGGAGATTCTCCAATCGAAGACTTTTCTTACAATTTCATTTCCCTCTTTCTTGAGCCAAAACAGAAATATCACATGAACTTATCTTCAATTTATTATTTCACAAGAATTTATATATATATAATCCTCTTACTTAGACATATATATGGTTTTCTTTTATTTCATTAGAAACATTTTGTAAACTCAATGAAATACAAAAATCTTAACGCCATCTTAAACGACGTTTTCCTTTTATTTCTAAAGGTAAATTAAATGGGACCAAATTTATTAAATTTCCTACTTACACTTTAATATTTGTTCATATCATTGTAGCAATAAATCTATAGCTTTTAACATCAGCACTAGACTCCTCATAGGCTCCTATTATACAGTATAAGAAACGTAGCTTAAAATGACAGGGATCGACTTCTTGAGATTCAATTAGAATACGTAATAGACAAAACATCAAACTAGCAAATTCTTAAAACCGGTTTAAATACTTCGAGAGGTTCAGTATACTAATAAGACAAAAATAATTTCATTGGATGTTGAATTCAATAAAAAGAAATCTTTACCAAACTTACAATTTTGCATTTAACCACTTGCAATAGCAAAAAATTCACACGTGCGCATTCCAATGCAACTCACAGCTAGGCTACAAAAGTATCCGATATTTGAAAGAAGCCAGAAAAAGATGCGTTTTGAATTAATTCATTAATTTTCTACTCAAAACTGTATTCCTGTAAACTGTTGCTATAAACATTTTCAATCGATTTGGAGTGAAGATCTTATTTCTGTGATAATTGCCTGTTGAAGTGTGCAGCACGTCGTTGGCGATTCTGTGACAAAAGCATCTCGACATGCGTAAAATTTTTCTTTCCACCGCAAATGGTTGAAGTATGGGTGTCGAGATAAATGCCATCAGTTACAAAAAAAAAAAAAAAAATGAAACATAACTTATAAAAACTCTAAAGATACTAAGTTTTTTTTCAATACTCTATGCAGCGATTCAATCCAAATTTAATGAATTACTGTACTGTAAACCAAAAACTAGGAAAATTAGGTCGGCGAATGTTTCATAAGAATATTTAAACCTAGAGCTAAAATTTCAGTCTAAATTATTTTTCGAATAAGTTATTTCTCATGATAGCACATTGATTTTAAAATTTTCTGTGAAATACAGCTACATTCAAAGAATTTTTTGTTTAATTAAAATTCTATTAAATGCAGAGGGTCATTTAATAGAGATGGTTGAAACTAGTCTTGTCATTCTTATCTTGAACCTTTACCTCTGGAGATAAGATTGATTGAACGCAAATTCGAGAATGCTACACCAAACACATTTTATATTGCATGCATAGCAAATTTCCTTCGTAGTTAAAAATCGCTTAAATATTCAACAGGAAATACTTCAAGAATCAACACGTGTCAAGAAATTACCTAGGAAATAAATTCAGAGACAAGTAGTTTCTAGGATCGTTTGCAATAATCAAGTTTTATAAATTGAAATGCCAATTTAAATTAAACGAAAGTTGTAGAGCTGTGTAACACCATTTTTGTGCAATTTAAACGGATGCTGCTTAAGCTGCGAATATTATTCATTTCCCATAATGCCTTCTCTTGCAAAATAAGTTTACACTTGATACAAGAAAATAAAGACATCGAATAAATAATCTTTTATTATAAAAACAGCTAGTACAACATTAAAACTTCATTTAGAACATCACAAAAATTGGTTGCATCAAATCAGAATCGCTTCGCTGGATTACTGAAGAACTCGGAATACAAACATTTCACGAGTGAACATTTTATTAACAATGTTTGATGAATATGTCATTAAAAACTTTTTAAAAATTTCAACGAATATGTTCCAGCAAACTACTCAAGATTAATGTGCATTACATTTTCAAAAATAGAAAACCATAATAACTGTATTCAAGTTTTCAGGATTGTATCTTGAAAATTCTTATGTACAGCTCTTAAATTTGAAAATTTTACTTTTTACGAAGCTCGGAGTCATGAATACTTTCGAGTCGAGTTTACCAGACTAAATTTTAAACCAATAATCTGACAAAAAAAAAAAAAAAAAAGTAAGCAATGAACTTGGTATTAGCCCCGTGATATTCTCTCGGCAGATGCGGGAAGCAATATTTTATCCGTAACGGACAGAATCTCTGGATAATTTTTTTGCTGTTAAGGCTAGAGATTTCGCTTTTTCTGCAACAGATTTGGCCTTTAGGGCTTTTCCTGCTACTATTAACGGAGTGCCAAATGGGCCTAGGACAACTCCAATGAGCTTCAGCGGTGTACTCACAACGCCGGCAATGGCACCTTTGACGGAACTGGCAGCAGCTCCTAATCCGTACAATACAAATTTCTTATCTTTAATCTTCTTTTTGATGCGTGCGAATTTATGTATACCTTTTATGGCCATATAAGCTTCCAATTGTTGGCAGAAAGCATCCGCTATTAACATGGTGATCAAGAAAAGCAAGATTGGTTTCATACCTATAGAAAAAATATGATTGTTAATTCGTATTAAAAAATTCTAGGAATGTAGAATAACATGCTGAATGTATAAAACAAAAATTCATGTTCCTTGGCTATTTTTTCCTTCGATCGTTAAGAAATATCCCAAGAGAAAGAAAATTATATGAATTAGTAATATAAAAAAAATTAAGTCAATTCCTACTTAAGGTCAACAAAGAAAAATGTTAGTTTTTATTAAATAATTACAATTAATGTAAATGTATATACATGACATGATCACAATATTAAATGGCAAAAGAAAAAATTTCCAGCGATCTACACGCTTCGCTACTGACGATATTTATTCCTAAATTTATATCCTGCTAAATATTTTATACAAGAGCTATTTTATTCCCATATTAAACTAATTTATCAAAAATTTGATTTTTGGAAGAATTGAACTCGTATTCGATAACAAGCATGCCGCCACTTTCATCATATATAAAATATTTCAAAGCGCCGCCCCCCAACATTATCTGGTATCTCGACCGGCAGTGTCGCAAGTAGCCAGTATGTTTAAGTGCAACCTTTATATTAACCCTTTGTTTACCGACAGTAATTTAAAATACCGTTCGAATCCAGCTTAAATCTTTAAAATGACCCATTTTTTTCTAACAGTATTTGAAGGAACACGAAAAATGTATTTCCAATAGAAAGCAGTGTATATTAACTAAAAATAATTTTTTTAATTTCAATTAATTAAAAAAGGTTTTTTTTTTTTTTACTTTTCTGGTTTATGTACTAAAACTTAATGATTTAAAAATAAATTTGAAAAATGGGCAGTAAAATAATTCTGTAAATTAAGGATTGAATTCACTTATTATAATAGTAGTTTATAATAAACAATGATTTAAAATCTGAAACAATTGACTGTAGATAAAAATAACTCAGAAGTCAGCAGATATGTTAAAGAATGCAAATAAAATTATACTGACTTATTTTATGATTCTAAATTCCAAAATAAGATTTCGAGCTTTCACTTCAAGAAATTTCTTCCAAAAGTCAGTATTCGAAACAGAGGATCTTCTTTTGAGAAAGTAAGGAACCTTTTATATTCTACAAACATGATTTATTTTTGAAAATTAACTTTCAATAGCAGTTGCTTGTAACAAGAATGGTAAAAATCAAAACTAATAACAATGACACCTTTGGAAAGTTTCGCAATTGAAAATTTTTGATAATTAATAGAACAGCATGCTCAGAAAATTTTTCTACTGCGAATTTATAGAAAACTATCAAAATATTTTTATAAAATAGGATATCTTTATACAAGTTTCGAAATCTCTGGAGTGGAGCACTGGCCTGGGCCGCACGTGCCACTCGTAATTTTTAACAGATGTTGGATAGTAAAATTAGAAATAGAATTTAAATATTTCAGCTTTTTAAAAATTTATGGATCTTCGTTATTGAGTAAACAATTTCAGCATTTTGTTTTCATAAATTCAGTGAGATAATAGAGGTTATGCTTAGCCAATCTCAGTTCGATTAAGCCGCTGAACTAGTAAATAATTTGAATAAAACAGTTTAAAGCAATGAGTGCAAAATAAGTCAACATTGTTTGGATCTTATTACACTATTCGAGATGAGAATTGCAACAAATTTCATGAGTATATTAGTACATTTCAAAACTTGGATTCCTTTGTTATTTTACTTCATTTTTTTTTTTTTTACAACTTCTTTAAAGAAATTGGGAAATCTTCAATCTTGGAAAAAAAAATTTCTCATTGATGTTTATTGCAATTTGGTATACGGAATGGGAGGGAAGAAACCATCGAATAAAACGAGTGATGCAGTTCAGTTGCATATTAATGACATGCAAGAATTTTATTCACGTTATTCCAATTGAATACGACAAAGAAATTTAAAGTTATACTTCTCAATTAGCAAGCATGAATGGATCAAGAAAAAGAACAAAAAATTATTCTAATTTGCCAACACTTCTGTTTGGAATCGGAATGATGGTTTTTGAAATCCAAATACATTAGTTTACTGCAATAGTATACTGCATACTTCGATTTATCATTTTCAAACGAGTGGAGTGATTCGCAATTCTAATAAACTTTTAACTCTCATATTATTGAAGAGAAGAGATAACTTGAAAGTAAAATTAGAATTTGTTTAAAGAATAAAGCAGACACTATATCCTAATCTGGAAGTAAAAACAATACTTCAGACTAATTTCTTAGAGTGCGAGTTGGTTTCGTCTGTCTTTTCTACAGCATTGACTTAGTTTTTACCTTTGAGCTACTGCCAAGTAGCTTAAAGTTTTGAAACATTTTTACAGGAGAAACGTTGCATGAAAATGAAGGGCGCAATTCAAGGATTTGATCATTAACGTACAAAATCATGTTTTGAAACCTATAAAACTTTGCATCAATTACGAAAATGCTCAAGAAATCGGTATAAAGCAATGTACTATATTTCTTGCTCTACAAAACAAAGCTTCAACAATCTACAGAAATATCAATGATTAAGGTTTATCGACTAAGATGTATATCATACTGATGTATTTTTTAAAAAAAATAATTACATAAAAATTATGCATTTATTTCAGATTTTAAAAAACATTCTTCATGCATTAAACTCATCTTTAATCCCAAATATATTATATTCACAGCAAATTAAAAACTTTATAACAATATATTTCCAATAAATATAATTAACAATAATAAACTTACGCACCAAGCTATTAAGAGAGCCCGTTTGTAAATAATTTAAGCCAAAAGAATTTGGCGAAAGCTTGAATAACTGTTTTCGGTAGTAATGAGCGTAATTCACTTCATATATTTATTTTACATGAATGTGGTATTATGTCAGCTTCTTTGCAAGATGAATCACGTGACAGAATCTTCTAGACGGAATACAGAATCTTTGATAGAATAAAAGTTTTGAATTAATTCTCAAGGAAAAATCCAGAAACAACGTAAGATATACTGTCTTATATAACCGACGTAAGAACTCAACTTCTTGGTACCTAATGCATGAAATATTCACTTCAAGGTTGAAATTGAAATTTCCATAGCCCTGATGATAAAAAAACTAAATAAAAACTATAATGGATCTTAAAATCGAAGTATTATTCAGTTTTATTGGAACTCGATTTTGAGTTCTTATAAGGCTAATAGGACCGCGGTGGCCTAGTGGTAAGGTCTAGGCTATGGAACTGGAGGGTTTCAGGTTCAAGAACCGACTCCCCTCCACACACACGAATAACCGTCCTAAAAGCTGGCCTTGTGTCTCCAAACGTCCTCCCACTGGTGTGGTGTGGAAGCTTGGAGCTGAAAGTGCCAGCTCAGGTATCATCCTCGTGATCTAGCTGTGGTTCAAAATTATAAGGTCCATTCTAAAATAGCCTTAGTGTTGCTTTAAAAACCGTGCCGTTAATATGAGTAAGTTATAATATTAATATTCGTTTTTCTCGATTTATGAGATACCAGCAATCAGCCACCTTCATAACGGAATAGTTATGAGTATATTCAATTTCTATTAATAAGTTTTGTTCTGAGGGTATGATTTTGAAATTTTAAAAGGGAAACTTTTTTGTAGTGAATTATTAATTAAAAAAAAATATTCAAATATAAATCTGGTTTTAGCTGCTTTGTTTTTAATGTGTCATAATCTTTATGTAATTACATAAAAAAGTTATAAATTTTCTTAAATATTTATGTAGGGAAAATAGCGGTGTTGTTTCAAATTGAGCTCAGATTGTCAAGGCACGGGAATAGAAATTGGGTTTCAGTGAAGAGTTCATGAAAATTGAATCTTGAACGTAGAGTATAGTACATCGTAGAGTAGAGAATATTAAGTATTATGTAGTATTACATCTGCCATGTCCAGTAGCGAATTTTTGACTAAGTGGTGCCTAGGGCATTGGTATAAAGGGGAAAGGACAGCAGAAAATCAATTAAATATGTTTTTAACTTAGATTTCACATAAATAAATTTGAAAAAATAATTCAGTACAATTTTATGAATTATAAAGTTTTAAACTTATTACATGTGCTTACTTTGAATTGCTTTAAATAAATAATTAATTACCTTTAATAAAGGATATTGGAAATTTTAATTATTTATAAATTAGTTATGTTATTTCTCACTTGACAGGCCGTTCAAAATAAGTATTTTAAATATTATATTTGTTTGAAACGTGTTATTTGTTTATATTTATTCATAATAATTAAACACTGATATTTGGCATTAAGGAAGTAATTAATTAATGATTATGGTCAATTTTTTCTAGAATTTTATTGCTTTATTTTTTACATAAATAAATTAAAAATAGCTGTAAAATAAATTAAAACATATATTTTCATAAATTACTAAAAAAAATTTAAAAAATTATTATTAACATGTCGATTAATAAGAAAAGTGTGTTGAAATGTGGAATTAAATTGACTATTTATCAAAAGAAGGGCCTCATTATGCGCTTTGTCCAGGTCTACAAAATGCTTAAATCCAACTCTGACAGTGTTCATATGTGTTCTTCTACTTCATATTGATATTTAATATTGAAGAAAATATTTCGCAGTGAAGGCTGGTAATAATAGTAGATCGGTACTCTTAACTATGCTATTTGTAAACTGCATTGTTTCAAATTAGCAAGTAAGTCTAAGTACTTAAATTATATTAGATAATAAAGTACCATTTCTGATGGTCAGTAATTAGTATAATCAGTATGAAATTTGTATCAGACTGAAATAAAATTATTCGTTTTCTTTTTCGTGTTCTTGTGTCATTTCCCATAAAACTGTGAAATATTTTCTACTTTGATAGACATACGTGCAAGAAAACACGTGTCATATTTCACCGAGCGAAATATAAGCTTCGATATGCAGGACAAAGACCTATCTTATTTCCCTTGGAACAACGGCCTTAAATTATTTATGATAGCGGCCTTTCATTGTAAGCTAACAGCGTTGAGCAAAACTGTTTCTAGCTAACGCCACGCGAGTTCCAGGATGTCTCGATCGTTGAACCACAAGCAAGGCCGAAGTGAAAGAAACTCTGCGGAAAGGCTGCACCTCCAGGTGTTAATTCTTTTCTGATTTTCATTCCAATATCCAAAGAAGGACGGTGCAGTAAAGGCCATTTTAAGTGATGACATCGCAGGTGTTCTTAACTTTCTACGTCATACGACGTCGGCCTTGGACTTCGGTGGCGGTATTGCGAATTGAGCCGAAAGATAGAGTTTTATTTGTCCGAAGGGCAACTTTTCGAACGAAACACCGCGTGAATCAGAACGGATTCTTGTCTTCCTTTCCTCAATTTATTCTGGCGAATGTCGTGCGTCAGAGGACATCGGATAAACATGCGTCACTTCGTTATCGTTTTCGCATTGCCGGATATCGACCCGTAAGTTTTAAAAAGCGTGCATCGTTTTGCGAGACCTCGGGAAGTCAGCTTCAAGATCTTTTACTCAATAACCTCTATTTCTGGAAAATCTGACGGAAAATTGCTTCCATGAGAAATGTCTATCCTTTCACTTTTTAAACTCCAAAAATGCGTCATTGAAGCTGTTCAAATAAGACTGCTAGCCGATGGCGTCTACCTTTCTGTATGTTAAAATGTATCACTTTGACATTTGTAATAAATTTAAAGCATTAGGAAATTTTATGATGGCAGTAAATGCAGATAAGAGATAATAGTCGCTAAGATTGTTATCTACATTTTTAAAAATCATTGCAATAATTCTATGAATTTATATTTTTGTTGTTAATATTAAACACCTGATTGGCGTTTAGAAGTTAGAGACTTGATATTTGAACCGGTTACTTCCGAAATCTTTCCAGGTGTCACATATCCACTGTTTAATTATTTTTAATCGTTAAATTACTTTGAATTATGGTGTATCTATGCCTTACAAAACAAAAATCTGTTTGTTGAGATGAAACTATATTGAAACAACGATTTAGAGTCAAAAAATGTTAAAACTTAATAATATTTTCAAGAACAAAATAAAGATATCGCGTATCAATACTTTATTTTATTGATTATTTTGATTTTTCATGATTAGAAAACTAAGGATCTCATTTCAACAGTTAAAGATACCTTTATAGAAAAAAAAATGCCAGAATTTGATCAAACAATATGTGAGAGTAATTTATATTGTTCTTGTTTATTTCAAGAAATCACTATATAGCCGATGCACTAAGGAGCTTAATAGTTTCATTTCTATTGTTTTAGGATTGGAACGTGTTTGTTGATAAATTGTCAGTAAAGTATTCAACCATCGATCTAATCTGAATTAAGAAATTTAGTGCTTCTATTTCAAATTATGCATCTACCTCTAAACATCAGTTTCCATAAAAAGGTCAGTTTCTGAAAAATTGTGACTTGTGAAGCTTCTGAAATAACTGATTGATTTATAGGAACGATAGAAGAAATAATAATTATTATTTCATGTTAGAAAAGAAAAACATAGAGCCCTTAATTTTTTTATTATGTGGCCTTTACGTCAAAATTTTAAGCTTCGAAATTATAAGACTGATACTCCAATTGCAAAACTAATTTCCAAAATTTGATTTGAACATAATTATGCCATTTTAACTGAATCAGACTGCGATGGTCTCTTAGCACAATTTCGGCTTCGTCATCGAAAAGCTGCGTGTTCGAGAACCGCTTGCCCTCAATGTTCTGCTGTATCTACGGACCTTACAAGGTTTAATTCAAAAGGTCCAAACGCTGACCCGCTGTGTTGCATGAAAGCACGAAGAATAAATATCGGTTCGATTACCGTCCTCATCATTTGATTAAATTCATCGTTTGATCCTGCATATCATCATTTAATGTGATGCATCTCAAATCATGCAGCTTTAAAAAAGAATGTCAATTTTGACCAAAGTAAATACATCAATACTGAAATTTCTTGATTTAAAATGTCAAATTCTAATTTTTTAGGACAGTAACTTTAATAATATGATATCTGAAATAAGTGTTACGATGTGACAGTCAGATGTAACCACGGAAACTATGTAGCTGCCCTTATGCCATAAATAAATTCTTCCGAGGTTCGAGTTCATTTGCTTGAGTCGTGATTCTACATGATTACTATTAAGGTCAAGGCACCTATTATTAATATGTCACCAATTATTAACACTTATAACCTAAATTTGATAAAGTAAGCGTTTGAGATAACCTGGCATTTTAAATTTCACGCCATTTCAAATCCAAATGAATCAGCCATTGATTCCAACCAATATCAAGTTTCCATTGGAGGATAGCATGTCTAGGAAATATATATTTAACACTGCACATCAGTCGGCTTCTCACAGCTTGTGTAGTTAGATCAGTCTACTTTGACTACGGATGGGATTTCCAAGGAGACTAGAAAAGTCACAAATTCATGACAAGTCTAGTAAAATTCACTTTCCTGGAAGAAATATGCAATGAGATAATTCAACTTTGAATATAGAAGATGTGTATCTTAGGATGGATAATGAGATAAAATTGCAAGGAAAAAGGAATGGAGAAGGCAAGGAAGAAGAATATAAACAAAAGAACACAGAAAAATTTGAATAGAAAAACACTGACGAAGTCGAAATTTCAGAAGAACTTGTCACAGATCAAGCAGTATTAAAGACTTTATCACAGCCACAATATTTATCAAAGACAAGACAATCAAGATTTGTCAAGTATCGGGGACTTAAGAAAAAAAGGTTATTGTTAATCCTTTCAAAGCCTGCGACAAACTAATGCCAAGAGTTCCTTGCCATCTGAAACGATGTACGCTTCGCAAGTTGTTATTCTCATGACAAAGCAGTTGTGCTATTGAAAATTAATATTTTTTAAATCTTTATTGTATATTTTACTTGTTATGACCTTTACTAACTAAGAGTCTCTCAAAGTGCTCCACCTTACCCACTCTCCTGCTTTTCCGACCTTATGACCTATTATAAAAACGAATTGTTTGTATAAGCCTGATCTACCCATAAAGTTTGTAAACAATGTTTTGGGACACTCTGATTAGTTGCCTTCTTAAAATAAAAACTTTTGAAATAAATGAAATAAAATATTTACGGATCCCAACAGATTCGTTGAACTATGAAAAAGTTCTCAACGAATCTCAACTCTCAAAGAACTATGAAAAAGTTATTAATACTTGAGAAAAGCAATCTATGGAAGAGTTATGTCGGACGGAAATAAAAATCTCAAAACAATCACTGACTCAAATTTATTGCATCCACTTCAACAATAGTAGAGATGCCAATATTGGAAAAAACATTTCGAAGAATATAAATCAGTATACGAAGTATTAATCAGTATCCATCCGATTGTCCATTGATTAGTATCTCCATTGAAATCTTAATTTTGGGCGGAGTTAAAAATAACCCCGCCCTTTTGGCTGCGTCACTATCAGATGTGAAATTCAAACATAGTATGTTTTGACGTCCAGCCACTAGCATACGATAAGTTCTTTTATTGAAAAATTCTCTGAATTATCATAATGCGAATAAGCTCAGAACGAATAAAAATTCATTATGGAATCTTAAACTTTATATTTTAGATATACACTGATGGAAAAAAAAATCCCAACACTAGGAAGGAGCTGTGCTAGATAAACGAAATTTGGTAGGCGTGTTTATACATCTGAAAGATGACGTCGATTCAAATTTCGATCTACGCGCGTAAGTGTGGCGTTAGTAGCGACACTATGAACATGCAAATGAGGTTTGCTTTAAACAAGCGCTGTAAGGTTCGTGATCGTTATTTACAGTTGAGATTTGACGTAGTGGGTTAATGTTAGTCAAGGATGCCAGTGCATTCCACTGACTCCAAACCACTGCCGTTTGCGACGTGAGTGGTGTCAAGCTAGAGCTCATTGGAGGACGGAGTGGAGATCTGTTGTGTTTTCTGATGAAAGCCGGTTCTGCCTTGGTCGCAGTGATAGCCGTTTGTTGGTTAGAAGGAGGCCAGGTGAACGCCTGCTAGTGACCTGTCTGCGGCCTAGACACACAGGGCCTACTCCTGGAGTTATGGCTTAGAGAGCAATTTCGTATGACAGTAGGAGCACTCTCGTGGTTATCCCACGCACCCTGACTGCAAATTTGTACGTCAGTCTAGTGATACAACCTGTTGGGCTACCATTCATGAGCAGCATTCAAGGGGGTGTTTTCCAATAGGATAACGCTCGCCCTCATACCGCTGTTGTAACCCAACATGCTCTACAGAGTGTCGACATGTTGCCTTGGCCTGCTAGATCGCCAGATCTTTCTCCAATCGAGCATGTATGGAACATCATTGGACAACAACTCCCGCGTCATCCACAACCAGCATTAACCGTCCCTGCATTGACCGCCCAAGTGCAACAGGCATGGAACTCCATCCCACAAACTGATATCCGACACCTGTACGACACAATGCATGCACGTTTGCATGCTTGCATTCAAAATTCTGGCGGTTACACCGGTTACTAATGTACCAACATTTCACATTTGAAATGGCTCTACCTGTGATCTTGAAACTTTAATCAATTAAATATGTTATCTAGACAAATGTATTCCTAAAATTTCATTACTGTACAATAATTTTTTCTTAGTGTTGGGACTTTTTTTTCCATCAGTGTATTTTTATGCTGCATTGTAGCCGAAATCAATGCACTGATATCTGCATTTTTTTTTTTTTTTGAATTTTGCATTTATACTGATTCATAATATTTTCATTTCGACTGGAGGTTTTTGGAGACATTTTCTTTCAGCATAATTTTTATTTTGTATTTGGCACTGTATTTCATTTTGTTAATGAGTCACCATTTGTTTTAAATCGATTTTAGTTATTAAGTTTGATTTGCATATTTGAAAACACCATGGATAAAGAAAAACCTATTGCAAGGAAACAAAACGTTTAATGTTACTGTATATTTACAACTAAATTGTTCTACGAATAAACATTATATATATATATATAATATGTACTCTGCCAATGTGCATGAGATTTTCTACTACGACTTACATTAGTTGATCTATGAGAATCATATCGAGATATTGTTAACAGGATGACAATCCATCCAGATGCGACCATCTTCTAGTGAAACTGAATTATAGCTGGTAGCTATTGGAAATAAGACATTTATATGAATTATCCTTTCAGTAAAAATCATATTTCTGTGCTAAACGTTCTTAAATGAGGAAATAGCGTTCCAAGAATAACTTCGAAGAAAATAGGTCCGCAATAATGAACATCTGGTCTTCAGTAATCACCAAAAGAACGTTTCTCTCCAAGGCTGTTCTTGGTAACTTAATTGTTTTTCAAAACATAATTAATCGTACTGAGTGGAATATTTGGAATTTTGTTTGAGTCTCCAATATGAAAAGGAAGATAAAGCTTTTTTGCCTTACAAAATCCACTGGAAATTTAACAAATTATAACACATAGAAAAGTTAATTTTTAATGAAAATCCTCACAGTGTTCAATGGGGACATTATTATTAAAATCGCATATTTCATTCAGTTACGATATGTTTGTCATAAAATCTCTGATTGATTTACAAGCATATTGGGATTTGACATATAGCTGTAAACTCATACATAGTATTACAAAAAATTCGTGATTGTGTCCTGTAAAGCAGGAAAAAGCATGAAAAATAGTTTTGCAAGAAACGTAGGGAAAATTAATCATGAAAATAAAGCAAAATATATAGTTTTTTCATAAATAACGCATAAATTAACATTTTTTCACATAAATTAACATTTTTTAACATAAATTTACACTTTTTTTAACTTTACAAAGGTGAAAAATCATTTTCTTATGCCATAGGATATGGCATAAGAATAACTAAATATCACTATATCACTTCCTTTTTAGAGGTGGCAGGGCAAGTAATATATTCTAAGAGCCTTTTTATCGCTAAATTTTTGAATTTCATTACAAAAATAATATAAATAAAACATTTCTAAAATACAAAGTCAGTTCTTATCCCAAAACCTTTTAAGCGCATCATTTCTGAAAGTTTAAGTCTTTCATGATTATTATATAGCATTTATTTGTTCTTTAATTCAACCTCTTATTTCAGGAACCACTACTCATTTACATGACGTAACTTTCAGGATAAGAAAAAGACTAATTTTAAAAAGGAAATTCCACTTAACATTGGAAAGTCATGAAATCAGTTTTCGCATGAACATAAAATAAAAACAAAAATGAGAAAAGAGCATAACTATTTAAAATTTTATTCAATAAAATAAAATTTTTATAATAAATTTTTTATTCAATTCACTTGTAAATAAAAGAAGTGGAATCCATATTTCCTCTTTCCGAATGAAAAATGTTACTCTTTGCTTTCCATATAAAAGTAATTACAGCCGGAAACTTCAGAATGTTAAAATTGTATGATTATCTTATGTATGATTATGATTATCTTATATTGTATATTAACTAACCAGGGGCGGATTTTCCTACAGATCTAAAACAGTATGTGTCAGAATATTTTACAGCGATAAACAAAAATAAGCCCATAATAAACATTCGTTTTTCCTGATATTAAAATGAAAATTTATTTTTTAAGAAGTATCACACGGATCGTAAAATAATGCCACTTCGAACGTTGTTCTTGCTGCGAGATCTTGACTCAGAATTATGACATTAATTCACGAAAAAAAAAAAAAAAAAAAAAAAAAACTTCATGCATTGCTATAAAAGGGAACACTAATATAACTAAATTGAATTCAGTTGCTTAGGATTTGGGACCCAACTTACATATTAATTTCCAATTATTCTTAACCACTTTACTGTTTCATTTTCTTTACTATTTAATAAGATGACACCTCCTATTTTGGGAATATTTTCTTATTTTGACTTAAATGAAAATCTATTGAATATTTGACTAATATACGCATTCGAAGTAATTTTAATGTTGAATTAAAATCGTTATGAATGTGTTTTTTTTGTTTACAACTATCAAAATTCGATAAATTGATGCACATGTGACACTCGGGTTAGTGATTTTTTTTTTTCTTTTCTCAATGAGTTTTTGAGTTTAAATAATTTAGATCAAAATGTCTTTTTCATGTCTGTTCGCAAGCACCAATTTTAAAGGCCATAATTTTATTTTACAGGTAATTACTTCGCATTCAACATTTTTTGTTACTCGTGTATTAACCTGCAGATTTTTTTTAGAATTTAAAAGTGTAATTAAATCAAAATACTAATTAATTTAAAACTCAAAAATTTCTTGAATTCGCTTAATAGTCTGAGGTGACATTTGCAATCTTATACAGACTGGATTAATAATGGATATATTGAATAAAATGTGTAATCAAGTGAGGAATAAGGCTGTGCCGATTCTTGATTTATTGAAAAATATCTATTTTTCAATTCCTGTTTTCGAAAAATATCGATTTATCGAAATATGATCATGAATAACAATTCACGATAAATCGATATTCACAATTGCATTTTTGACTTCGTTTTGATTATCAGTTAGTGTTGATTTTTGTTGTTGTTCTTTTTTTTTCTAGCCTTCATGCAGAATTTTTGTTAATATTTCTTTAAATACTGTTATGTTCTAATATACAAAAGGACTTGTTTCAAGCATGTTATTTTGGAATAACTATTTTCTGTTCTCTGATCGAATGCTACCAATATGAAAAAATATTTGCCGTTATCAGGAGATTGTTGACTGTCCTTTGTTTAAACCCTAATTATTCATCTTCAGAAATAAAAGCAAAAAGGATTAATTCAGTTTAAATTCACAATTTTATTCGCAGTCCGCATTTTTCCTTACTCGCGTACTCGCATTAAAACAATAATAACTACTGCAAAAAAGGGGGGAGGAAGGAAGAAATGGGGAGAAAGAAGAAGGGGGAGAAAAACGTTTACTTCCGCTTTTGCCAAGCGGCTCACGATAAATTGCGATACAACAAATCAATATTCACAATTTATTTACGCTTTCGACTTTTTTGATCCCCCTTTAGTGTTTATTTTTGTCGCTCTTCATTCTTATTGTCCTTCATACAGTATTTTTGTTAATATATTTCTAGAAATATTGTCTTATTCTAATAAATAAAAATGCTCATTTTAAACGTTATGCTATAAATTGTAACATGCAGACATTGCTTCGGCATTGAGATATTTTATTAAACGGGTTTTAACAAGATTGTTTTCTTACTATTTTCATTCAAAAGAAAACAATTAATTTTACTATATGAAATAAAATTTCCTTTTATTTGGAGTCGTTCTGATCAGTCAGTATGTTAAGAGATTCTATTTGTAACTTATAATAGCTACTGATAAATTACGATATATCGAAAAATATCGATACGTGTTGAACGATATATGGTGATGATGAAGTTCCGTCACTGCCCAGCCCTAGTTAGGAAGTTATATGAATTTGTTTAGCAAGAATTGAAAAGAAGATATCTTTGGTTTTAATTTCAATAATTAATATTTTCTCATTTTCGTTATCTATTTCACCACTATTATGTCGTCTATCACGCTTATAATAACATCTGTTCACACCTCTTTAATTTTGCTTCCCTTTAATTAGACATGTCATGAAGGATTGAAAAATTCCGTCATTAGATATTTATACTAATATTTCGATTATGTAAAGTTCAAAAATTGATAAATAAGCAAAAATTCAACGGCCTCTAAATGAGACATTTACTATCGTCATCCCCCCCCTTTTCATCAGCGTGCTCTATTTTTGAATATAAGAATTAGAATTGCGAAAAATGTTTTCCATGAAGGCGATATGCTAAGGTTATTCTGGCTGATCACGCTTTTAAAAGTGAATATAAATAAAAGTTAAAAGCCTTATCGCGACCCGATCAGGGCTTTATTTTTTCATGGATTTCATTTTAAATGGCCTCATTAAATCGCTCTAATGACTGAAAATGCATTTTCTTCGTTACATTGCTCACAGCAAATGAACTTTATAGAGACACCTTGCGGATAACTTCGTAATTAATTGGACTTTGCCTATCTAAATCCGTCATTAGATGACTGAAATTTCTCTTCTGTGGCTTGTAATTGGAGAATAAACCGATTCCCATGCATTGAAGATGAAATAAAATAATAATAAAAAAAGGACTGGAAGTCATTCATTCTTTATAAGTAATCACGTGTTACGATTCCTTATTGAACACCACGATAGAATGAAACATGCTTACATTTTCTCAAAGTTTAAAATTTTGTAGATTTGTTATTGAATTTTATTACCAGGATGTTGCTTATTTTTAGTAAAAGTAAGATCAACTCTGTAACCGTGGACCCAGGGTTTTTAACTACACAATAATGATAAAATTATTCTATACCGATAAAAGAAATTACTGGTGAATGTGTGCTTCGGCACTATACAGGACTTAAGATTAAATCTAGAGTTATAAAATTCAGCACATTTATGCTTTAGAAGGAGAGAATGCGCATCTGGAAGGGGTATTTTGCGAAATTTTAATTAGAATTTTAATGAATTTAATAGTGTATTTCATTCACAAGTACCGAGAATATTAAAGCATAAATTTGAACTTTATATAATTTTAAATTTAAAAAAAACTGTATTTTTAATCATAGTAATTTAATTAATGTGCAATTTTTTCGAGATTTTAAAACTTTCCAAAAATATTCTTTGCTTGATTTTCGATTATTGTACTCAAATTAACCTCTTTCATTCTTTGAATTAATCTCTTTCATTCTTTAGTTGCTGAAAATAATTCAGATTCAGACTCTGCCAATAATCTGAGCTGTTTACATGAGGTATCAACTACTCCCGACCGATGACGGAGTACCTCCTACGGGAAGGGTTGTACCGTCGTCGGTGATGGTTCTTAGGACTCAGCCTTAGTTCCCGCCAAGGCTGTCTTAGTGTACGATCAATCAGAGTTTCCTGTGTGCCTTCAGGCGGAATGGAATAACTATCTATGTTTACATGAGGAATCAGAATATGAAATAACATTACCGTAAAAGACAGCGACAAAGAATATAATCTATTGTTAAAATACATAACTTTTTAATTATACGATAATATTTTGAGGCTTAACTTCATTAGTCAAATTTTTCCTTTATTAACAAAATCATGAAAGTCAATTTATTCATAAGAGATCTAATATTAAACATAGCCAATATTCCAGACAAACAAGTTAGCAGCCAAAGGAGACAAGTCATAAACAAAAAACAATAACGTTTTATCGATTTTTTACTTTTTCGTATACAAAAGAGAAAAATCATTGTTGTAACCAGAAAACTTTTTACTTTCTCATATACAAATTGTGATCGTAAAAGATTTGAACTCGAAATTTTGACGTATCTCTATATTTTAGACTTTCTTGCGTCTGAAAAACACATTTTTAGAATTATACCCGCCTTTGAACTCAATAATTCAAAAAGCATTTGATCTAAACAGATGAAATTTTATTTATGGTTTTTACACCAAATCTGTAGAATTCTGTCAAATTTTAAACGAAATCAATTCAGAGGAAGTTTGTCTGTCTAGATGCCCTAAGATAAGTTAGTACGATAACTGTAAAATGGAGAGAGTTAATTAGATAAAATTTTATATACAGATTTAGCACTTAAATTTTAGATACCTTTCAAATTTGGAATTAAATCCATCAAAACATCGACCGTCTGCTCGTCTGTATTTTCAAAAGCATGTAAAAGTTATAAATAAATAAAAAGTAGTAATTTAAATGTATAATATTTAATATTTGATTTTGTGATTACAGTTGAAGTAAATTTTGGGTTCAATCGGTTAGAATAAAAGGTGACAAAATTTTACTTTTCGTATCCTGATGCTTGTGTATTAATTGCATCTCAAAGACTGTTCGAAAAAAAAATCGCCAAAGATAGGTTAATAGGCTTTTTCGTAACTATAGTTCGTCGATTGCATGCAATTAATTGTACACAAGTACAGTCACTAGTTAGAGAATGTATGAGAAAAAGACCACTCCCGCTGGTTTGGTGAAAATGCTAACCAACAACATGTAGATGCAGAAATGTACTGTTTATTAAATCATAATTCTATATGTAAGTTTCCTAATGTAATTATATATGTAAAAAAATTAAGCTTTTTTGTGTAGATCTATGTTCTTTTTCGGCTGTTTTGCGGATTATCCATAAAATTCAATTATCTGCTGTGGATGTATCACATTTCCGAAGATAATCATGAATCTACTATATGTGTTCTAAAATGTATGTCCTAATCATTGTTAATGAAACTAATTTTATAATTCATATGATTTACATCAGGTAACTTATATCTTTTTGCCTCGTAACTTCTTTTCTGTTAAAAACAAGGACGCGATGGCCTTTAGAGAATCGCAAGTTTAAGACCGATACCTTCTAATGAAGACATTTCGTGTGTGGGCGAGATATATATTAAACTTTCGTCTTGAACATCAAAGATCCTTTTATTAATGTGGTGCTAATGTGTGGTTAGAATATGCTGGTTCTGGTATCATCTTTGTTATCTGTTCTCAAAATTACGAGTTCCGTCTCAGGAATCCTCATGTAGCTTCAAACGAGAACCTTCATTTAATTTAATTAAACTGATTGAATTTTTCATAACAGAATTTGAATCCATAATAGCTTGCTACAACATAAAAATTCGAAAAAAAATAATGAAACTTAAAAGGGGGAAAAAACCCATAAAATATTTCTTTAGAATATTTTATTAATTATTTTTGTTAACAGATGTTTGATGGAATTTGAAACAAGCACAAATGTTTTCAAATAATTAAATAAAAGATATTTATTCAAAATTATTTATTAAAATAGTTCATCATCATTTTTTATTAACTGTCTTTGTCTACAGATGTTTAAAAAGACAACGAAATAATTTTAAGTGACGATGCAGTTATAACGCAGAGAGGGTATGGAAGTTCTTAAACATTTATGATTATTATTATTTTCTGAAAAAACAATAGAATCAAATCATTTATAAAAAGAAAAGATTGAAATATATGGAAGACAGCTCTGTTCCGTTTATAAAGCTTTTATAATTAGATTTATTATGTTGCTGAGTAAGAAACTTCTCTGTGTGGCTGATCAAGCATGTCCTATTCGTGAAAACAACTTCTTTGACCTTCTGAAACTTCTCGCTTGTTCTATATAATCCGTTATTAAATTTGATTCAAAATACCAACTTGTTTTCTAAGCTATCAATCATTTAAAAAAAGAAGAAGAAAAAAACCGACTATTCTTGACAATAAGAAGGACATGGTTGAAATAAGAAAAAATGGCGCATAGTTAAATGAAAGATAACTATAATTTTTATTATGTTCTATTAAACTGGCACGTGGAAGTTAGAGAATACAAATTATCCTGATCTGTTTTAAGAAAAGAAACAAAAATCCACAATGTTCACGCCAAAACTTACTGATAAACGGAAATCTGTGAGATAACGAATATTTTGTCCCGAAAAACAAACATCACCGTTTTACAAAAAAAATATATATATATATATTAATGCTGAGCAAGCTTTGTTTCAGATATTTTTCTCTTTGTTTCGAATGGATATGATATCGAAATTGACATACAATTTTACATTATATTTGAGTATATGTATCGACAAAATGATTTAATTCAATGTCTGCTGCTACTTCTTCTCTAGTAACTCTTCGGATAGTCTTGAATCTGATCGTTTCTTTTACAGTGGCACCAAAAAAAAAAAGGTAGCAAAATATAATTTAGCAAATTACACAAAGTCCTTTTTTCTTTTGTTTGTTCTATGAGACGTTCTTATAGACCATACGTCAAAATCTTTATAAAAATTTTCGCAGTCCAAGTTTCTCATTAATTTTTCTCCTACTGTATGCACAAAAAAATTATTCCTTTAAACTAAAGAATTTCCATTTTTTTTAAATAGACAACCGCGGGTAAGAAAGCAATATGCAAACTTAAAAAAACAGGGGTTAAATGATGACAGATCTTTTGAATAACTATTAAAAAGTTTTGCTTTGATTTCTCACATAGCTCATAAGTGTTTTTCTCCCTCCGCTTTAGAGACGAGGTGCGTCCCAAAATAGCCCTAATGTTGCTTTACAATGGGACGTTAATATAACTAAACAACTAAACCTCTCCGCTCTAGAGGAGCGTCGAGATCACGTACAGGTGATCACTTAGGTGAGCTACGGTAAGTAGCTCACATTACATATTGACGTAATACCTTTTCTGATGTATTTATTAAAAAAAAATCTTACTTGTACATTTGTTGAAAAAATTGTAAGGCTTGTATAAAAGAGATTCGGATATTTTAATTTTACTAAGATTAAACGGAATTTCGATTATATGTTACTGTCATTAGTTATCTGCTGGCATATTCTGGCACACTACTGAAAGTGCAACGAACCAGAAAAGAAATTTGGTACTTCATTTGATCCAATAATTTTTTTTTTAAGATTTAGAATTTATATATTATGTTTCGAAGACCTTGGTACAAAATTTATGGAGCTAAAACATATCTAGAAAAGCATAAATGCAAGAATTCAAATATATCTAAATAAATACATATGGCTATAAAATAAAAACTCTTGAATAAGTTAAAAAATTTACGTTTATATATATATATATATATATAGGTAAAATTTCTGTCATAAAGATACAAATTCATTTTAGCTGAGTACTATTTTTGATGTTCCTAGTTTGAAATCCTGATGAGAGCTTTCTTGCATACTATTTTTCAAATAACACATACTATTTTTTCCATCAATCATATAATCGATTGCGTTGATATACTTGACTACATTCATTTTTCTGTACCAGTCAGAATTTTTAGAAGTAACCATTTATTTTGAAATTTTTTTATTTTTTATTAAATTTAATTATAAAAATAATTTTTCGCTGTATAAATTCAATTGATTATTTAATAGAATTTGGTTCAGAAGAATTTGATATTTTTCATTTGCCATTTAAATTTTTAACATTAAGTATTTGAGGCTTTTAAATTTCTAATGTATTTTTTAATGTTTCGGTATTTACAACTTTTAAATTCCTAACATGTCTTTTAAACATTTTAGTGTTGACAGGTTTTGAATTCTTAAACTTTCGATATTGACAATTTTTATGTTCTTAATCTGTGTTTGTTGTGGTCACCGCTTTTGTTCTTCATCTGTTTCATGACTCATTTTGTGTCATGGACTCTGTAACTTGATTTTTTTTCTCTGTGTGCTGTTACCTTTTCTATAAACAAATAAAAGCATGGCCATAATTCAAGCGGTAAAGCATTATGGATGATAGTTGTTATGTCTTGAAATAATGAAACTCAAGAATGACAGAAAATGAAAGACAGGAAATCGATAAATTTAAAATACAAGTTTTATGGATCAAATCATAAAATTGTGCCCCCTATTGTTGAGGCAGGTTTTACACCATGACATAGTGATCACCGTTCGACTGGAAAACAAAAATAACAACGGAAAATAAAATAATAAAACGAAAATAAATTCAGTCTTGAATTGGGGGATTTTTACTCATATAGATGTGTTTTGTCTCTCATTTTTATTTGCAAAGAGAATTTTAAAACATTTGCACCTACAACAGTTTTTGAATATCTTTGACTTTTAGTAAGGGAGAAAAAAATGCAACGGCCTCGTTTTCTATCTGAAAATGCTGACACAATTCCCAAATTGGAAAACAATACGAAAATGGAACATTAAACAAAATGGTAAGATAGTTAATAAAAATGATAAAAAAAATAAAGTAAATCTATTTAAAATAATATTTTAACATATTTTTTTAAAATGCTGTGAACCAAGATGATTACTTTAATTACTTGTATTGGCCATAATTAAAATATCTGAATTGATTAACGACCATTTCTGCGATTCCACAGATTAACATTTCATCTGTCATAATACGGACCAGCTGTCTAACCTGAAAGAATCCATTGTATCCTGCATCATCTAATTGTATTCGTGCATAGTTATCAAAAAATCAAAGTTCTTTATTTTGACAATTCAAATTTGTAAAAATAACGAGTAATAAATAAATAAATACCTTAAATATTTATTTTGGTTCCATTTTTGTGAGAAATAAATGCACAAGAGGCAGTTAATCTGTTAAGTAACCCTATTTATTGCAAAGAGAGGTTGAAGTCGTTGAAAGGTTTCATCTTTGCGAACTCTCTGCATTATTCTCTCCAGATGTTATTTTTCTTTTTTCGATAAAATGAAAGGATCTATTTTTAATACTACCAATCAATATTCTGACAGGAGGTCATGTTCTGTTAACATGTAATATTTTCCTATCAGTTATCAAAAACAGATTTGTCAAAACAAGAGACTCTTTTAAAGATGGTGTTTGTTGCTTGATAAGCCCTTGTAACCAACCAGTTTGAAAAATGCGAAATCGTTATCTACATCTTCTTCCAAATAAATAAACGGTGGAAAACTCACTAAACAATCATATTATATGCAAAAAGTAATCATCTTTGGGAATTACTACTAAAATTTTCGGATGCAAACTTGATACTCTTTTCTATGCACAGAAACGTTTAATCTCCAGATGTCCAATTTTTGTCAAAAATCTATTTCCGATCACTATTCTCCGGTTGGACTTAGGTCTAATGCTGTTAACACATGAGATTTTCCTACCTGTTCTGAAAAACGGATTTCTTACAAATGGTAAACCCTTAAAGATAATAAATGCTGAGAGATAGCAAAAATGACAAATTTGTGGAAACCAAAATTGTCGTCTATGTCATAAATAAAAAGTCTAAATGGCGGGTAAACCGTTGAATAGCTTTGTCATGTGCGAAAAGTTATCTTTGGGAGCTGCTTCCAGAGGTAGCGTGAATGCTTACTGGTAAGAATTCAATGAACCACGTGGTCTTCCTGGGCGGAGCTGCCGCCAATCATGTAAATATCACGTGGTCCCATTGTAGATTGTATTTTCTTTCATCAGTGGATGCGAATTCGATTCATGTACTAGGGGGAGTGTGATTTTGGCTCTCTCTCGAGAGAGAGTTTATGTGGAGTTTCTTGGCTTGTTACACATTCTGTGCCTTTTGTTGTTGATGTTACTAATAAACCATATAAAAGACAATATGTGTCTTCAGGTGATTTCGTCTAGACCACAATCTTCAACATCAAGTACATTATTATGCAATTGTGTAAAGAAGCAATAATTAATTTTTTTTTACTTATAATTACCAGTTGTAAACCTTAAAATGTTCCGTTTTGAAATGACTCTTGAAATTGTACTGTTTTTGATAAAAACTTATTTGTTATCATTGTTCTTCGGTAGAATTCGGATATAACTCTGCCAATATCTGGTTTTCTGTATAGTTCCTTTTTTTAAAAAAATTGTCACATCTGACAATACATTGCAGCATTTTTAAATTGCTTCAAAATGGCACGAGTAATCAATCCAAGAAAGTCAAAATTATTATTTAAAAAATAATTTATGATTTCTTTCCTACTTTTCACAGAAAATTGCGATTCAAGGCTTGATAAAATCGAAATTCTTTTGCATAATTATTTTTTTTTATGTTTCTCAAAATAACCAGTTATAAAATATTAATACTGAATCATAAAATCAAATAATTTATCTTTTTTAACTTAAAAAGATATCATTTTGATAAAAAAAAATGTACCTTGAAAGTTTAATTAAAAAGAATTGTTAAAAATTTATTAAATGAAATTTCATATAATTAAAATAATAATAATTAAAAATATGTAATCCATTTAGTATTCTCTAATGAAATGGGGGTAAATTTATCTGAATTCATTAACATATAATTTATTTAATATTCTCTAACGAAATGGGGTAAATTTATGTGAACTCGTTAACTGCCCATGCATATGTTAACAATGTGCGGAATCTTGTTTAATAAAACGAGACTATACAATTAATTTTTCCATGCTTTTTTATTATCCTATTATTCAGAACCTTCCCTCTGGAATGTGTTGTTTCCGGCCAGACACCGCTGTTTGCCACTAGGGACTTTTTTTGTTCATGAAAAAGATAATAGAAAATTATTAACCTAATAATGTTTCAGGTGACTTACTTTCTAGTATAAAAACCGTAGCACATAAAATACAAAATTCTACAGGTCAGACTGCTGAACTAAATGTTAAAATTTTTATGCATGGTTTAGTAACTAAGCAACTTTTTAAAAATATTTAGAAAAAAAATTTCAAAATTTTAATTTATTTTTAAGTAGTCAAAAATGAATTCAAAATTATTCCTTTGTTTGATAAAAATCCTGTTTTAGTGGCACGAATTTCATTTCAGTGCAATTTTTCTCTAGTTATAACAAATGTTTTGAAATAAATTTTGATACAATTCATTTCAATGCTTTCTAATGGCATATGAAAATTCAAATCAATTTTACTGTTGCTTTAAATATTTCATTAGCATTTCTTTTTACCATTTTTTCTGTTTAAACGATGAAATTGCTTTATCTAAACATTAATTCTGGAGCAGAGTTTTCACTTTTTCTTTTATTAACCTACTATTAATGTTTTTATTCAATCATTCTTTCTATAGACTGTTTGGTGTAAAGATGTTTAGGTAGAGAGTGTAATATTTGATACAACAATCCTGATGAATCAAGCTCAAAACCAATAGCAGATTTAGGCGATAAAAACATGACTGCGAAAACAAAACCGCACGTGTGAAATTCTAATAGATTAAGTATAGAATTTTAATAGCATTTTTAACCTTTTAAA
Source organism: Argiope trifasciata (assembly GCA_026543055.1). Lineage (NCBI taxonomy): Eukaryota > Metazoa > Arthropoda > Arachnida > Araneae > Araneidae > Argiope > Argiope trifasciata. Next base: position 351,167 of record JAPMOQ010001087.1, on the reverse strand, counting down.
GGGCCATTTTTTCAAGTAATATCATATTAAAATAATTTTAGAATTTATATAGATTTAAGAAAAAGGAATTCATTCAATGCATTAGATAAATATAATTTGATTTAGTAATTAATTTCATAAGTTGATAATTAAATAATAAGTTGGAAACATCATTTTGCGTGAGATAAGAGAACGAAATTGGTAGCTTTCTACTTTATTGCAAAATTTGTGAGAGTGTATGACAACCTACAAAACTGCATACAAAGATTGATGAGTTTGGCGGGCAGTACACTGGTCTACATGGCCAGAAAAATGTTTAAGATACTTTAACTTTCAAAAAGCATCCAAGATTTTCTTTCTTATAAATACATTACATCTTTTCTTCATAATATTACTTGAAATCCAATTTAAACAAAAATACCATTTCTTAATTTATTAAATAAAGATATTTAAAATACATTTTTTATTTTCAATTGTTGGTCTTCAATATATTTTATAATCCATAATTATAAATATGAAATTTAAATCTAAAGATGTTTAAATTGAATAACAATTGAAGCATCTGTACGAAATAAAATATTAATAAATATATTAAATGATAATAAAAATTCTAAAATAATTAAAATATATTATCGTTTGGTATTAATAACTGTACAAAAGTTCAGAACTCTAGAACATGAAGAAACGAATGAAAAATCGATTAAAAAATTCTATTCTTACAAGCATGAAATATGTAAAGTAAAATCATTTAAAAACTGGTAAAAATTGAATTGGTCGAAATTAAATTTTATATAGTATGTATAGTTTAGTACTTGGTCTTATAAAGAAAGTTTTATGATATAAAAAAAAACAAATGAAGAAAATCTAAAATAAATAAGTAATTCTTCTTCTTAGAATCATTTTTCACGTTTTTCTACTGGAAATTTAATAATAAATCATTCAAATTAAACAACAGAAATACGTCATATTTCTAATGCTAAACCATTTAGCATCTGTGATATGTGTTGATACACATTAAACTGGAAATAAATTATTGTTTGTACTTTCTAAATTGTAAATTGAACAAGAAATCTTTACCGAAATCGGAAAAATGACAAGCACGCTTGCATGAGACACTAATATTCATTTTCCGTTGACGGTTTTGTCAGATGAAAAATTAGTTTTTCCCAAGTTCAATGTAAACAACATCGGTTATTTTTTCTCTGACCATTCTGTTTAAGACAATAAGAAGGAACGATCAATTTTATTTTCCAAAAGAAATTCATGAAAAATATCCAAGTATCTCCTTTGGATAAACAATTTTCAATCATTGTTGTCTAAGTAAGGATTCACGAGGGCACGCTATGGTCAAAATAGCTATAAAGATTAAATATCAAGAAAAGGATTAAAAACATTAGATTCGTAGTTGGTTACTGAAAATAATGTTTTGAAACCGATTTAAGATTTCCGGGGATAATATGTGCACTTCTTTCAAACTGATTCTTCTGTTAATTGTAGCAAAGATTTTTTTGAAATATCTTTTAAGATCTTTGTGTTCTCATTTTTTGAATAGATTATTCAAATTTCTGTTCAATCATAAATTAATTTTTTAATTCTTAAATCTTGAATACCTATTTTTAATTTAGATCACATTTTATAGATGGGTTAACAGGTTGAAACCGTCAGGTAAAACTAAAAGTGAAGAGTAAATTATAATTGTTTTAATATAATTATCTTGATTAATGTCACTTTATTTTTTATGAAATTATTGCATTTTTCAAAGGCTATGAGACTTCTGTTTAGATGTAGTTCTTGGAATTTCAAATACTGAACAGATGACGAGGACGACACTTGGCCTGGCATCTGTATCTCCCAATTTCCACAGTGTATCATTGGAACAATGTTTGAGATTTTGGGTTTAACATGTTTCTGGCCTGCCTATACGGTACATCTTCTTTATTTTTCTTTCCGTGCTAATACAATGGAAATGCAAAAAAGATGTTGATTTTTGTAAATACATTATTAATTGATGAAACATATAAAAGCGTTATTAAGCTTACGAAAACAAATTTATTTTTATATATTACTTGTATATTAGGAGTATATCTCGTAATCAATTTTACTTAAAATTTATTTTTTCTTTTTATAAATATTAATCAAATTTAACTATATTATGACAATTCGGGAGGTTCCTTGCGATCTTAAACTCGTCATTTAACAAAAGAAAGAACATTTCATTGTTAAAAAGTTAAAGCCTATTCACTCAATATCTTATTGTAATTGTCAATTTTAATTGATAATGAAAGGGAAAAATATAATTTGAAATGCCATTTTCTTGCATTTCCTTTGCTAAAATTGACATAAAGTACCTTTCAGCGTGATCGATATGAATCGCTTTTAAAAAGAAGCAGAATAGCTGAGAAGACTCATGTGTTTCGGCTTAAATAATCATAGGTCACCTTGGGTAATATGGAGGAAAATCAATGTTAAGGAAACTTTCTAATGCAAATTAAATAAATATATAAAATAACTTTTAAAATGATTACCAATACATCCGCAATTTTGTAAAAAGACATATTTGAAATAAAAAGAGATCTTTCCATAATATTTGAAGAGGGGAAGGAAGTCGATGATAAAAAACATGATCCAAAATTGATTATTTGTTATAGTTATTTCTTTATTTTGTAAAAGTAATACAACATATGAAAATGAATGTAATACACACACACACACACAAAAAAAAAAAAAACTGTGTTTCGATTAGAGGAAAAAAAAACTTAGATATAGAAACTCAACAACAACATAAATTATAATTATCTACATAATTTAAAGCATTTTTCTAGTTGAACATTTATTTCTATCAAACGGTTTAGTAAATAATCCATCATCCCTTACATTATAAAATATTATTTCTTTGAATTGATGATGACAGATGGTTCTATTTAATGTATAAAAATCATGTATTTTACGTAAAATTACGTTCGAAAATATATTAACTTATGTCAATTCTCAGATACAGAAATTTTCTGTGTTTTTGCGCATGCGCCGGGAGGCGTTTATTTGGATAAAACAGAGGAGAGATGAACGAAAATGCGTCTAATGGGACGAAATCAGTTAGGGCCTAACAAAGAATTCTGGAAAAGCAGTCATCTTATTGTGTATCACTCCTTTGTGGAATAAAATCGTTGCAAAGAGCTAGGCTCGGGATTCTGTAATGACCAATAGCTTTACGTATTTTAACGTTAATTTTTTAGGGACAATAAGCGATAATAGGACAATAGGATAATCATTAATAGGACAATAACCGATACTTCATTTTTTGTGTATATAGGCATTCATAAAGGGGTTAGAAATCCCGAATTTACTGGGGATTTTAACGCTTTGTTCTGAGCTGTCCAATTTTACAACTGTAATTTCATATTAAAAATATATAGGAAATATTAACTAGATTTTATTTTTGAAAAGTTTATTTCTTTAAAATTCTCTTTTCTTACTTTTAATTACAATTGTCACTTTAATTTAATTTAAATGGCAGTTTAATATTCCCTTCCGATAATTTCTCTAAAAGGAACACTTCAAATATAGAATGTCCGATTAGTAAGCAGATTCTCGCTTTCCTGGAGGATACAGCAGTGGCAGTGTAATTCGTCCTCAATGACTGGATGTACCTTTTATGAGAGAGTATGGACTTTAATCATTTTGTAGCTGACCATTGTAGCAGCATTGATATTAGCAGTGGCATAGTCTTTTAAATGCACCAATGACTCAGGATAACTTGGGGTAACTATTATATGCTTCTTTAGATTTTATTATTTCCTTCAGTCTTATCCAATTGATACAAAATGTCTACTGTATACTCAAGATAATGTTAGGTAATCAGATTATCACAAAATACATCTTGGAAATATCGTACAATATCTTGTACTAATAGGATATGATCATACTATCTCATTATAGAAATAAAGTGACTAAATATTCCAAATTATACTGTGCAATCCAGTTTTTTACACCCGGAATGACCTCTTTACCCCCTTTCAAAAGTATCGTCTCCCTCAAAAATATTTAGAGCGTTCCAGAGCGAAATTTAAAAATCTAGTCACTCAGGTTTTCCTTCGGAAACTTGTTTCACGAATTTGAATATTTCGCCCAGTTTTGAATCAACTTCTCTTAATTTGTCTTTGCAAGTCGAGAAACATACAAGTAACAAAGAGCGAGTTATTATCTCATTACTATTGGATTTTAATGCCAGAATCCCTCTATTTCTCCACATCGGTTTCGGTCTATCGAGTCACCTACATTTCATTCATTTTAAGTGTCATTCTCGTCACATTTATTTCTATATTATGGTTTAATTCACGCCAATAAGTTCAGTCTTTCTTAAATAGCCTTTGTTCAGAACAGTCAATCTGTTTGTCAGCTGGTGATGAATGTTCTGCAAACTTGGAAATAATTTTCAACTCAAAAACGAACACTTATTCGGGCACCTCGTGTTTGATATTCATTCTGGCCAGCTTATTCTGCTGACCTGCTGGTTGACAGCACAATATGTTTCTAGGTAATGCGTTACAAATCAGCGCTTTCTTTTTCTGCAGAATGGAGACTGTCACACACATGCGTGAATTTTGTGACTGGTGATCCAGCGAACTCCAGTCGAGCTGGTTGCGCATTTAAGCATAGTTTCTACAGAGCAAATAAATATTGTGCTTAAAATTCAGTTTCTCTCTTTTTTCTTTCGCTGCTGTTTATTATGCGGTTGTAAACGGATCTGGGTTCACTGGTTCTCAAATAAGTCACTGCTCAGTTGAGTAATCATTCGTTAAACTTTCAAGGGTTCACAGAAATCCCAGGGTTGATGCTCTGGTATATTGTCTGCCTGTCTCGTATTTGACTAATGCTCTGATGATTCGCATCCGGAATAGCTAAGTTGAAAAATTCCTAATCGGAACAGTTTCTCGAGTAAAAACTGTTTAATACCAAAATTTATTATTATTTCTATGCACTATATAAACTATTGCCTTACTCAGTTTGATACCATCTTTTAATTGTTATTTCTGTAAATTTATATTAGCCATTGTTTTATATTTTAATTCTATTGGTCGCAGTCGTTAATCGTTAATTTGAATTAAAATTAACGATTAACGATTTAAATTGCCTACTAATCTCCTAATTGGCTAATACTTTAACCATTTTAGTTCTGAACAGTAGAAATGACACATGCGTAATCGGATAACTTCATTAGGTATATAAATGTGATTCTACCAATTTCTAATAAATAGCTTTAGTAATGCTAGTTCTCTGTAAGTAAGTTGGGAAATTGCACTTGAAAGGTTTGACAACAATCTTTAATCAACGAGAGTAGTCTTCCCGAAACTTTCTCGCATACCTTCTAATAAATTTTTATTCCTAAATTTTCTCTATTCTTATATTATAAGCAAACGGTTCATATTTAAAAAACAGCTTATATAGAGTTAATTTCTAAATAAATATTATGTTTATTTAGCTTTCAAAATTATTTTAGTGTACACTTAGTATCCAAACATTATTCTAAACTTACTATACACAGCATATATTGGACCATAATTATGTATAGTAAAAGTTGTAACGTGCTGTGAATAAGAATTATATAAAAAAAAAAAATAGTAAAAATGATATCATTATTTAATATTCTTTATCTCTTTCTTAAAAAAAAATCTTTAGTAAATATCCAATTCATTTTTTCGGATTTATTTCGTTTTGTTTTATAGTTTTATTCGATACGTTCCATACAATTCTCATTCAAAGTCTCCGAACAACTGACTGTATATTAAAGCGTCTTGGATTTTCATTCAGAAAATCTGTCACTTTAGTTACTACTGTCTTGAATGTGAATGATATAATATTCATTTTTACTGTGATGCAGACGACATTGCTTAAATTCACCAGCGACACTTTCATGCGTCTGTTTCGCATGAAAGATTTGATTCTTGTATTATCATTCATTCAAAAGTAGTGGCCAACTAATTTAATATCTATCTTCACCTTCTATTGTCTTTTCTTTGTGTATTTAAAAAGATTTAAAGTTAGAGATAACATTGCGTAAATTTAAACTGTAGTACTTCCGTAACAATTAAATCCGGCAAATTTAATAAATTCTGTATCTATTTTCGCGGCTCATCAATATGTTTACTGTACATAAACGTGTTAAATAGAATATTTGGGATGTTCTTTTACATATTCCTTCACCAAAGTGAACAAAATTCAAAGGAAATTTTTTCCATCCATAAAAAAGTAATAGAGCATTATTCGCAAAAAAAAAAAAAAAAAAAAAAAAAAAAAAAAAAAAAAAAAAAAAAGTAAAATTTCGATGAAAATGGCGCTTATTGTAAGGAACTATTTCCATTTTCAATAAAGAAAGCCTTTCTTTGCACTTTAAGAATGTGAGTTAGGTGAGAACTATGCATATTAAAAGTGTTGCATTTCCTGGTACTTCTATCCATTAGGTTTAATAAATGGCCTAAATGGTTTTGCATCCCATCAAAATTCTGCTCATAAGCATGTTAAATAGAATATTTGTGATATAATTTTTGGCAGCACTGATTTGAGAATTATTTTTCGATAAATGCGACAGAATTCAAGATGAATGTTTTTTTTTTCTGATAGAAAAACAATATAAAAAACGTCATCTACAGTAATAAAATGTAGATATAATTTTAGAAATTCTATAGGAATCTATTTACATTTTTAAGCGATGAAATTTCCAATGGCCTAAATTTTCAAATCTTTTTGAAAAGATGTTTAAAAAAATTTAACCTATCAAGATTCATGATTATTCATAATAATTGACCAAGATAGATTTCAAAAGGTTACTAAATATTAAATATTAGAATACAGTTTAATTTAATTATATTAATATCCCATTTTGTGCAATTTGCTACATTTTGGAATAGACCTTGTAGTTTTGAGTCGTGATTAGATGAACAAGTTCAGCACCTGAGTAGATACTCTCTCTTCAACCTTCAGCATCGCACCAGTGGGAGGACGTTTAACTCCCAACGTCAGATTCCACGTAACCCGGTCAATATATACATAGTGGATATATGGTACCATCGGGACTCAAGTTTGGAACCCTTCAAAGGAAGATGATAAAAATTTTGCTTCCAGACCGCTGAATTTGATGACTGAAAAAAATATTTAAAAGTTCGTTAAACTTTCTGTTGAATTACGAGGGTTTTGATTATATGGAAAAGAGATCTCGTCGGAATTAATGCAACTTGGGATATTGATCCGTATGAATGTTGTAATTTCTGGCTCTAAAAACGTGCGCTAGTAATTGCCTGTCCTTATCGGTCTTCAGATCAAAATTCAGATGATTAATTAATCTATCTGTTACGAAAATAATCATTCCTGTATACAAAAGTAAATTTCTGGCAGTTCTAAAATAAAGGGAATATAACATTAGACCTAGGAATTTTACCACAAATCGTATTTTACATATTTCTTCTTTCGTTATATATATTTAGCGAGTTAGGTATATACTTATAAGCACAAACATCTTGAATTAATCCTTAAGAGCCTAAACATCCCTGCGAGTTTGAAATATAGTAGTGGTTGATTGCAATGATATCTCACGTTGCAGTCAATCCGTTGTACTAATCAAAATTGTGATAAATAGATCTCCTTTATCTAGGAAATCCCGCTGGCTCTAGTAATTAACTATTCGTTTGTAATTAACTTCTATGTCCAGGCATTTCATTGTGGAGGTTTTATTAGAACCAGTCAAGAGAATACAACTGATTCATTGAAAAATTAGCAGACCTTTCCGATGAATATTACGAAACCTGGGTGACGCAAATTGGGTAACAGTTAAACAATTACAGAAGGAATAGTTTATCATGCACGAATGAATCGAAGAGAAGGGGAGAGAGAAACCGCCATCAGCTGACGAAATTCTGCAAGCATGTCGACGCTTAAGATCAGTTCAATACTGAAATGAATCTTTTATTTGACATTATTCACGAGAAAGATTTTTAGAATCAATGCTTAGTAAATCAATATTCTCGATAATATTTTAAGAAAGTTTAAAAAATTGAATACATGTAAATATATGGTTTGGGTCCAAACTGATCACTACAAGAGGCGTTCTTAATTACCGTACATACATGCAACATAAAAAAATCTTCATAATGAATATTTAATTTATGTATTATTTAATATACAAATTTACACCTTATAATATTTATATCAGTGAATTCATGAAGATACTAAAGAGTTATAACATCGTCTTGCTTTAATAGAACAAGGAGGTTAAGGATCTGTTGCGGGTTGCTTATTATCAAAAGTTTCTCCTGCAGTTCAAAGATTACGAATTCTCAGACGTCACTGCTGTCTTTTTTTCAGGCCTAAAATAGACCTTAAGGCCCTTCACTCAGCTGTTAGGTGCGTTAGAACTCAACCTACCAACGCGAATGGCTTCGTTTCAGATAGATGTTAATTAAAGGACAAACTTTGAATCCGCATGCTTTTCATTATATGTCGCGGAGCGTGCAAATTAACTTTTGTAAAATGCCAAACAGTTAGCTCAAAAACAATTCCTTTATTTAAAGAAAATGCACTTTTTTGTTCTAGTCACTTGAATTTTAAAGAATGTAATTTGAATAGCGACACGCATCACATTTTCGTAATACAAGAGCTCTATTTCTTTGCTAGAAACAGTAGTCTCGTTTTGTAAACTAAAAAGAATGAGAGACGGAATTAGAAAATTTGAAACGTCATGCTTCGATTTCTGTTTTAAGAATGTTTTGTCTGTGATTTTGAAAGGATATGGAAATTGTGGAAGGCACTCTGCAAGCTATAGTCTACAGAGCAATCAAGACAAGTTAGGTATCCAAGCAGCATATCAACTTGAAAAAAATATATACTATATATGCGCCATTTAAAGCATCATTTAAAACGTTCTGTTTGTTTCATTGCATAAAGATCATTCCAGGGTTCAAGTATTTTTGCTTTCTAGTTAACGAAGCATTTACAGATAAAGTACTGCGATCGTTTAGAAATTTAATATCTAGCGTTTGATGCGTCACCTAGATTTAAATCGCTCTGATCCCCGTCCCCTAATGAAATACAGTAAGACCCCGCTTAACGCGGGGGATACGTTCCATCAAAGTAGAGCGTAATGCGAAACAGCGCTAAACGAGGCTATCTTTACATGTAAATATTGGGATTAGGGGAAGATGGCTAGGAAATTGGTTAGGTATTAAATTTAAAAAGTATGTTTTTTTAAAAAAAATAAAACCAAACATTTATTTTTTTAAGCCCAAATTAATACCACATTATTATTTCTTGCAAAAATAAAAACAAAATATAAATAACAAAACGAATATTCTTTAAAAAAACAAATAAAATTCTAACTCAGTCATATTTAGTTAGCCTTCCGCGTTTTCAGTATTCTGTCTTTTTGTGACAAAAGCATCTAATGTTGTTTGCCTTTTTCTTTTGCGTTGTTCTCTTAAAAGTTCTTCATAAACGGATAGAGCATCTCTAACACCATGCCTTACTTTTGAGCTCCTGTCAAAATTCGGATCATTTTCAATGAATTGATCCATTATTTCAGTTATGGTAGACAAACTCCTTTTTACAAATGCCATCGAAAGTTCTTTTTGCTCTTCTGCTGAATCACTGCTGTCAACATTTTTGTTTTCTTCTTGTTCAGTTAATTCCTTGAGCTCATCATTAGAAAGACTAGCCGCTGCTTCTTGAATTATTTCTTCGACATCTTCCACATTTACCCCTTCAAAACTGGTTTGCTTCGTTAATTTCACTATCTCTTCCACTCTTTCATTCACATCGACAGAGTGTCCAACGTCATCGTTCTTACTTAAATCCGGCCAAATATTCTTTCATACTCCTTTCAAAGATCTTTCTGTTACCTCATTCCAAGAAAGGCCTATGTTTTCTACAGCATCCACGATGTTGTAGCTTTTTCAAAATTCTCTTATGGACTGGTTCTCTACTCCGTCTGTTTTTTCAAACATTTGCTTAAAGGTTCGCCGCAAGTAATAAGCCTTAAAATTTGATATAACGCCTTGGCCCATTGGTTGAATTAAGGCAGTTGTGTTAGGCGGCAAGAAAACCACTTCGACTGGAATGCATGTTGTTAAGTCTGATAAATTTGTTGGGTGGCTTGGAGCATCATCAATTAACAGAAGTGCTTTTTGTTCAAGTTTTTTAATTTCGCAATAACGTTTAACAGACGGGCAGAAATGTTCAGTGAACAAATCCTGGAAAATCCTGAAAAACCAATCCTGCGAGCGATTTCGTGGAATCCCCGAGTTGAAATAAAAGAGCGCTAAACCGAAACAGCGCTAAACCGAAACAGCGCTAAACGAAACAGCGTTAAGCGGGGTCTTACTGTATGTTCATTTGTCTGTCTATCTGTTTGCTTATAAACTCAATGGCTCAAGAAATAAAAATGATAAATGGATGAAATTAGATATGCCGTAAAACATCAGGCAAATAAATGAAGCATGAAAAGAAAATGTGATTGATCATATAATTAAAGAAATCGATAATTAGGTTAATCACTCAAATTCACTCCTCATACATCAGTTGTTAATCAGCAACATAGAAATGGCGTATTTAGAGTCACAAAGGAAGACTGAAACATATTTATTATAAAATGTTTGAAATTCAGGAAAATATAAAGTTGATCGAGGAATTGAATTGATTGAGGTAAATGAAGTCTTTGTAAAGTATCAACGTCTAATATTGTCAATAAATTAAATTTCATTTTAAATTATTATACATGAATAAAAAAGCGATGCCTCAATGGCGTAACAAAGATGAAGGATGAATTTCAGAGTGTCGTCTTCCCATTAAATTGTATAATCATATCAAATCTTGGACCGAATAAATTTAGGGGAGGAAAACCAAAAATGGGCACTTGATTCTCCTCTTTGTTTGACGAAATCTAATACCAAAATCACTATATTCTGAAATTACACGAAAAAGTCTAAGGGATAACAATCGCTTATTACTCTAGTTAATTCTAGAAGAAAATTTCTTGGTAAAAATTGAAACATCGAACAGATTGATGGTTAGCTTAGTATTTGAACTCATCTGCGCAATCAGTATATAAATTTTTGGAAATACATCAAACTGTAAAAGACGGATTTTCGATGACAGCTTTAAACCAAGAACGTGAAATTTTAACAAAAGTAACCGGAAGCACTTCCATTTTAGATATGAGGTCTGAATTTTGCAAAGCATAAAAATACCAGCCCAATCCCCGTCTGCTATTGTTATATTTTTATTTCTGAAAGTAATAAAACTTATGAAAATAAAATCACATATAGTATAAAAAATTTCTTTTATTCTATATTTATAGATTTAAAAAGTGCAATGCATAAATATTATTTTCATCTACAATCTTTTTACATAACTTGTTTCATAAAAAGGTTTTGTCTTATTTTTGGAACCTATCCAAGGTGCAGACATTAAAAACTGTAACTGGGATCCAACAATGTCAGTTACATCCAAACCTGGTTAGGAATTCGGTCAGGGTTCTGGTCTTTTTTCTGGCTAGCCCAGTTCCTCCTACATCTCTCACAATTCAAACACAATCAAGAAATAAAGAATGTTTCTAAAGAGTATATTTTCGTCTAATATACGGTACAGTATGAAGTCATTCTCATACTGTTCGTTTATTGAGGAATCAGTTGTCTTTCATTTAAAAATTTTTACAAATTTTCGATCCAAGAAGCTGTCGAATACTTAATTATCTATTATTCATATGCTAAGAAATGGATTGCCTTTCTTCTCGATATTTTCACCGATTTTCTGCCTAAGAGGTGACCAAACGTTTAAATATACACAAATTCCAAAGATTCATCCGGCTTTAATTTTCAGATTTTCACAAATTTTCAATCTAACATGAGGTAAAGTATTTAAATATATTTTTCCTACATTTTTCACCAATTTTCAATGAATGAAACAGCAATTTACAGTCTGATACATAAATTTAGAGATAATTTCAAATTCATTAAGAAGTTTTAAATAAATCTCACTTCTTGGAATATTAAATAAGGAAAATAAAAATTCTCAATTTCAATTCCTTAATGAAGTAAAAATTTGTGTTCACATTTCAACAATTTTTCATGTCACATCTGTTGAAATACGTTATTTATTTATATGTATGCCAATAATTAAAATTTCAGCTTTAGTTTTATAATTTCATACATACAGAATTTACGTTTTCCAAAGATCCAAGTAGAATATAGTTGCAAAAGACAGGAAAATGTTAAAGTCGAAAACACAATTACAAGATAATGCAACATTCATCATTTAGCCTTATGTTATCAGTGTTATCGGCATTTTCATATTGGTTTAAAAATCCTAATATCATAAAATTTGTGTATAAAATTTAAGGAATAAACCGTATAATCAATTTTTGGAAAATACTATTTATTTCTTAAATTTTGAACATAAATTTTATAGTAAGCCAAAATTTACGACAATATGAGATTGTTACCAACTGTGACATCACCATTAGCAGAGGATTAAAAATAAATTCAACTATCTGCTAATAAATTGATGATAATTACGAATACATCGAATCTAACGAAGAAGTTTGGCTATAATTTTTTTTTAATTCCAAAGATAAAACTGATTTTAGATATCTTCAAGAATGGTTGAAGTTTAATACCAGGACATGAATTTATATCTTTGACCTATTCTCTGAAGAACCAAGTTAAATAATTAGGGCAATGGAGCTTTTTTTTCTTTCTTTTTGTTATTTAAATGTTTCGAGCGATTAGGAAATTTTACTCATTGAATCGTTTATTCAGTAATCGATTTAAAGAGCTTTTAAAGGATTTTTGTATTTTATTGAATGTTAAGAAAGAAAGAGGTAAACAAGACAGGACCTTTTTTTAAAGAAATAGAAAAAAACCAAAAGAAACTTGAAGGCTCCATTTTTCATCCCCATTCATTCTTCGCTTTAAACTTAAGCTCTTCGCCAGCTGAAGAGATACTTGAAATAGATTTGTTTGAAATACCGAAAACAGCTTGAGTTTTCTTCCGGAAAATTTGGAAACTCAAATCCTTTTCCACGGTGAGATTGTTTTCATCCCCCACTTGGGGGTAGAAATGCTTATTTCCCGTGCCTCCGACAGAGTTTACGTCAAAAGGGATTTAATGTTTGATTCTAAAAATAGCTCAGAAAAAGAAACACACGTTTTCGCTGAAAACTCAAAAGAACTGAAGAAATAAAATTCGCTTTGTTTAATACATAAAACTCACGCGATAGCACTTTTTGGAATAAGCGCCATTGAAGCATATTTTGTGTTTCTAAAGAGACACAAAAGTAGGGGAGTTATTTTGAAATGTGAAATATATTTTCTAGTTCAAGATATGTTAAAGTTTCTCAATTTATAAACCTTTGAAGGTTTAAAGAAATTGTATATAAACAGTTTTCAGAAAGCATGCATTTACAAATTTCCCATTTAAAGATTTTTTTTAATTCTTTTCTAAAACTTAGTCTTTAATTTGTCATATTTTATTATATTTTTATGGAATTTTGAAAATACTTTTTTTTTTCTGACACGCACAACCAAATGACACCACTGGTATAAAATCAAAATTTATTACACTAATCGACCAGCTGATAATTAAATTCTGCAAATATAAAAACAATGCATAGTCATCAGGAAAGCTCTATCTTACAAAATTTCAAAACTTTAACACAGGAATAAGTGAGAGCAAAAGCGATTATTGACATATATCTTTACAAACATGAAACAAGTCAAGTTTAATAAAAGTGTATACAAACAAAAAATGCAACAATTAAGTTCAAAAAACTCTTTTCACCTCAAAAGTACGGATACATATGAAGATAGAGTAAAAGTTAATAAAAAACAAAAACTAATTTACTATATTTGTTTAGGAAATCAAATAAAATGTTTAAAATCAGTAGGAATTTTTTTTTCCACATAACTTTTTTCAATAAAAATAGGACAATTTGATTGAAGCGAAGAATGCCGCAAATTACGAAACCTCATAATTCTAAATGACCTTTACTGAACTGGAATCGCCACACATATTCTTAAAAAAGATTGCCTAGTCTAACGCATTTTTAAATTATTTCTTGTTAAAGTAAATAAATAGCAACCGCAAAAATGATAAAAGGAACAGACGACAACTGGAGACGGTAAATGAATTCAAAATAAACTTAAAGATTTTTTTCTAAAATTTTTTTTAAATTAATTTTATTTTTAAATATGATACATTATCTGATTTTTAAAAAAAATACAAAAACGCTTCTGGAAAACACGTCAATGAAAAAATGTGGTCTTGTGGTTGCTCTATCCAGATTTCAAGGATGTTTGCGACGACGAATAGAAATAAAACCCTTTTTCCTGTTTACTTTAATTTTGTCGCTTACGATGAGACATTTCCAGCAGAAAGGTTATCGAGTTTCTTGGATAGTCAACCACGCTACCTGCGAAAAATGTTCAATGGTATTCTGAAAAACTTTTTGCGAGAATGCCAGATTACATTGCAGATTAAAATATTTGGACTTTAAACCATTTAAAGCTAAATTAATGTTCGACAAAAATTGTTTCTAATATCTTACTGGATTAATTTGAACGTTTCCTAAATGAATGTAATTTATATATATATGCGAGTGTGTGTATCTGTAATGATATTTTTAAATCTAATTGGAATATTAATTCAGTTCCAAAAATTTTATCTTAATTTAGTTCATATTAATATCATTCTAAATTCTTCTAATTTCCTGATACAACTCCGCGTTTTTTATTTAATTAATTATACACGCAGTAAAACTGCTAACTCAGCAAGTTCTTACGTTCCAAGTGAAGGGATACAAATCCTTAATGCTTTCAACATTATTTTAAAGATACCTACATTTCCCTATCACAAATGCCAAGGAAATCCCTATCAAAACCTCGGTGTAAAAACGCTTAAAGGGAAAAGTTCGGTATCTTTTGTTCCGCTCTTGTGTTACGATGTAGATTGACGTATCTCATCGCTTATTCCTTGTTCATAATATGCCTCCAGTAGTGAAATAATTTCCAGTTATAAATTTTCAAAAGTTTCTTCTATTCGGCCTCGTAACTGCTAAAAGATGTTTACATATATATTTATTGAACTAAAGTGTTAATTTTTACTTTTGGACAAGTCTATTGATTACGTAAGAATACTCAGTATTTTGGAAGTAAACTCTTTAGCTCTATTATACACTCTTGCATATTAGCCTACCATGCAAGAATATTTTTTCCCGTTATTGTATAAATACGCATAGACGGAATCTTTAAAAATTAATGTTTTTAATGTAATGTAAATAGATGTAACAACTAAATTTGCTGCTTTCTTCTTGGTTATTTTACTGAACATAAAAAAATCCTACCAAGCAAAAAATATTTTTCAAAATAATTGTAAATTATGAATTTAAAAAAAAAAGTCCAAAAATTACCTTGTGAATGGCTGGGGAATAACGAGGCTGCGGTGGCCTGGTGGTAAAATCTCGGCTTTCGGGTTTTCAGGTTCGACACCCGATTTCACCGAAGAATCGTCGTGCAAATGGGCCTGGTGCACACCGAATCCGTAACAATAAGCATCTGTATATCCATAAGGAAAGCATTTGTGTTGAAATAAAACGTCACTATATGTTTTAAACATACAACTGAATAGCCTTATTGATCGCATAATAGAACTAACCGAAATTCAACAAAACTAAATTTATTTTTTCTTAATATATAAGTCAGACACACAAAAATATTCTTCTTAACGATTGTACTGTATGAAAAAAAGTTATGAAATTACTAGTCGAAGAATTTACCATGTGAATGACGCAAAAATGAAATTTTAAATGTTTTTTATTCTTCTGTTCATTGTTAATTAGCATACCATCATCAGAATATATCATTAGAGTAAATGTCTGTACATACATAAAGAAAGCATTCATTGAACTAAAGCATAAATATATGTTTTTGAGCGTACACATGAATGAACTTTTTATTGATAGGATACTGGTATTAATTAAAATCAAAACAGAACATATTAACAAACAGTTCCTTCTTCATATATTAATTTGGCATGCAAGAATATTATTCTAGATAAATTCGCTGTATGAAAAACAAATTATCAAATTACTGGTCACAGGATTTACCATGTGAATACCATGAGAAGTAAATCTTGCCTGCTTTTATTCTTTCATGCATTGCTGCACAGAACATCAGCCTTGTCATCATTACATCCTATTAGAGGAATAAGAACGTTAATTATCACTATGAAATTTTTCCTGATATTTACGACTTTGACAACCGAATGATTATTTCGAGAAAGCTTTATATTAGTTACTAAGAAAAGATAAACACATGCGTGACACTGAAAGATTTTAAAGATATTCGAGATATCTACAAGAGATAGTTGTCTTTCTGGAGTTTATATGTCGAACAGCTCTTATTCCAGAAGAAATTAATTTACATCACTGCGATTTCATAAAAAAAAATCGTGACTATTAAAAATGAAGTTTCCTGCAGTTTGAGCAGAGGGAAATGCAAACAAAAGAAGATCAAAGAGAACGCGGAAAATATTTAATCAATTCTGTTGAAAAATGATTGCCTTTGTTTTTCATAACACGCGATTACAATATCAAATGCTCATGCTTTTTACTTTCTCAAATATAATTGTTAAAAAATTCAGTCTCGAGATTTTGATGAATTTCTACACTTCAGACATGAGTCCGAAAAACACTTTCTTGGAATTTTGTCTTTCTGTGAACATAATATCTCAAAAACGTTTGGAAGCAAGAAATCTGAAGCATGGTCTTTACACCTAATTTACAGAATTGCATCAAATTTTGAATGAAATCTAGTCTCAAAAAGTTAATCTGTCTGTCAGAGTACAAGTGAATACGATAACAATAAAAAGTAAAAAGCAAAATGGATAGAATTAACAGGCAATTTTAACATAGCCTTATTACTGACGCTCCGTCCCGCCCGAAGATACTCGGAAATAAATACTGAATGACCGGAATGCCCCAACAGCAACATTGACAGGAATTGTGATTGTGTCCTAAGGGCCATCACCGGCCACGGTACAACTATCCCCGTACGAAGTACGTCCCATCATCAATGGGAGGAGCCAGATCCCCCACCTTTATTGTACCCATTTGGCTACATCCTACCACTATGTCGGAAGCCTCTCATCCCCAATTACGAGTTGCCCCCCACGGGGTCGCAGTTTTAGCACATAAAGAGTAAACTCGATTCAAATTTAAATCAAATCCTTCACCACTTTGGCCGTATGTTCGTCAATGTTTTTTAGTATATGTAAGAGCAATAATTTGAAAATGTATGTAATTAGACAGCTGAAATTTGGTAATCGTTCTTATTACTAAATTTGTAATTTAGACATTTTAAACATTCTTAATTATGTATCAGTTATACCTGGGAGTATAAGATACTTAACATCTGGGAATGAGATTGCCGTAAATATAAGTATGTTCTTGCCTCCCTATTTCCATAATAATGGTGATCTTTTGTTTCACCGCCGATGACATTTCATACTTCGGAAGGAGGGATCGGCCTATGCTGCTCGTAATGATTTCTGTTATGCCAACTATTATTTGCGGCTGCTCTGTCATTCCATTCATCCAAAGTTCTATATCAAGGTTTGTATTTCTTCGTAATCGTTCGATTAGTAAGCGTTTTCGCCCTTTCTTTTATATGAAGAATTAAAAAAAAAAGAATGCACTGTTAATGATTGATAAATTCTATTTCAAGGTTTTGATAGCTCTCCCTGATTTCGAAAATTTCGTCTTTAGAATTGTGTCTATCTTTCGATCTGTTCTTCCGTTTATATATGTGTAGGAGCGCATATGAGCACATTGACTCTTAAATGGAACTAGTCAGGTATATGAAATTTGATATATGTGACAAAACTGAATGGTTTTATCAAATTTTGAGCCAAATCTGACTAGAGAAAGAGAGATTTTCCCCCTAAAGATCTATTTCACTTTCTTCATCATGTCATGAAGATTAAATCATAGTCATATTATGCAAGTATACGAAACAGTTGAAGGGATACACTTCAGTTTGTGTGTGTGTGTGTGAAGATTTAATAGAATTGGTTCTAAAAAACTTAAAAGCCATAAGACGAATGTAATTGCCTATATGATCTAACATATACTGTCTTACATTGGTTAAATCCTTATTCTTCTTGCTAAATGGTAGATTCCAAAATTTGATTGGACCTGCATTTTCAACTTTTGAAACATGATGTGAATTGATTTCATTGTAAATCAACAATCTGGTGGATTAATACTAATTATTTTTTCATGTAAAAGACAATTAACATTTGCTTCTAATCCATTTGTTAAAAATTCGGATGAGAATGTAAATATGAATTGTTGGAAATGCTTATAAAATTACTTTCTTAAACTCATTCGAAGATAATAAAATTCACAAAATTGACTATAAATAATTGGATTTCACTCTGACATAGAAAAATTTGTTATTTATACATTTGTTTTTACCTAAAAGTTAATGAAAGCAGCATTTATATCTTTTAATATCAATGTTAAAAACATGGAATGTAATCAGCGTTAAAACACACACCACTTACCAATTAAATTTTTTTAGATTTTATTATTTTGCTAAATAAAAAAAGTAATTTCTTCAAAGTAATGTAGAAGGTTAGAATACATTCATCACATTCATTTGCTTTTAAGAAAGACACTTGATTTCTTTAAAATTTTAATTACATTTTAAATGTCATACAGAAAATATCAACACAGCATACCATAAAATGCCAATAATTTTAGATCTGATAAATAAAGTTCTCTGTTTTAGAATAAAATTTGAGAACCTTATCTGTGTTTTCTAAGTTCCTTAAGACATATGGGAGCAATGAGAACAAAATTTTATGTTTATATATTTTATGTTTATGTTTATAATATATATATTTTGATTTTTATGTCACTTTTTAATGTGAAAAATATTTGAAGCTAATGATACAATGCCTTAAACGCCCTTTAAGCTTGCTAAATCACTGATAATGATCATAGGCGAAAAATTCTATTTTGTGCTGGCTCTAGTAACCCTCAGTTTCGCTACGCCACTGCTAATAATCATATCAGTCTTAACATGTGGAAATATTAAAATTGATCATCAATCATTTCTTTATAAGAATGCTGCATTTTATGAATCATATAAATTTTTCCAAAAAAGAAAACGACTTTAGAGAGCAGGAAAAGTTTACAATCACAAGATCGTGATAACCATTCTACCGAATCTTTTACCGGCTTTATAGATATTCACGATATTCATGGAGTCAATTTCAAGATCTTACGATGATTAAAAATGATAAAGAATAATGAACATAGAGAGAGAGTTGGCAGATTGACAATAGCGTTATTGTTCATCTGCAACTCCACTTTCACCTGACCGACCCTGAACCCCCATCGAAATCATGCGATCAACTGGCAGTCAATGGCTGAATAGAATGAAATGAAAGCAGCAGTCGTACTAGCTAAGGTTCTCTCTTATTCTTTCTTGCTAAATTTAAATATTTCCGGTCAAAATTTGACGGAGAAGATGAATTCACAAAGACAAGAATTGAATCGAAGGTCACTGGGTTCTTTGAAAACTGTCAGAAACTTAATTCCGGTTGTTACGTTTTGATCATTTCTGTTTCTTGAAGAACAATTTCAAAGCTCTTCTCACGATTTCTTAAAAGTTGCCTTTTTGACGTCAATCCGTAAGTTACCGTCATCTTCACCAATCAGTGTGTGATTTCGGTTTTCGTTTCTAATCGAAATCATTGCAACATAAATTTAATATATTTAATATAATTGAAGAATATCGATCCTCTTACATAGCTTATTTAGAGATAGATATAAATTCATCGTAACCTAAGTTGCTTAAGCCGAAATAAATACTCTACAAATGTCTCTAAAGGTTGTTTAGAGACTTAAAGCAAAAGTTAGGCATAGATAAAAAGAATCATGTTTGCAATGTAACATAGCGAAAGAAACGGATACTACAGATGAAACATTCAGCATAGACTTAACAGAATGGAATAGAAATTTATAGTATCAAAGAACACAGTAGCACAAATAATCTCATTACAACTGCCATGTAGAACGACAAGTACAATAATGTCAAATAGACAGATTATCGACAATAAATTGTGATAAAAGATGGTTGCTCCAAGGACAAATTGCTTGAAGTAAACTTTATATGCAACTTCGTTGTTGTGCTATAGTAAATGTGCATTCCATTAATTATATATCGTCCTTAAATAAATAAAAACAAAAGGATTTATTTTAGTCAATAAATCCTTTTGTTTGAATTAATTTAATATCAAAGAGACCGCTGCAGCGATTATTCGGCTTTCCCAAGTTTTATTGCAGAAATGATATGTTTTTGTATGCCTTTTCTATCCTTATAGATAGTAAACAAACTTTTGGAATATTCTGTGTAATATATGTACAGACAGATAAATTTTTAAAACCAAATTATTCATATGAAATATCAAATTCTTAATGTATTGATGGGCTTTTTATTGAAATTGTAATTAAATTTTGATTTAACATGATAGAAAAAGAAGCACTGAAAATAATAATTAGGAAAAAAAATATATTCTTTTTTTTATAATTTTTCTTTTCATTTTGTTTGACTTGCTTCATGCATATAAAAATTAATTTTGTTGTTTCATTTTAACTCACTTCGGAATATATTAAAATGTTCGTCTCTGGTGTATTCATGATGACAATGTACTATTTAAATATTTTTAGAGTTCCAATGTTTATTAATCCAATAGTTTAACTAACTTCCATTCCGTACTTGACAGAATCCAAGAAAAAAATTATCTCAAAATTCCATAATTTTTTTATAATGAATATGAATTAAAGGTTTTAAAAAAACTCAATATAATAATATTATTTTAAATATAAAAATTTATTTCAAGAACTGCTTTTATAACTTATTTAGAATATGAAATAAATTCGTCAATTATTTATTATATTTGGAAAAACTGGTCTCACATACCACTTTTTTTAATCTTACTTCTAAATCTTTAGTTAGACTGTTTAATCATCATACGAATGCCATCATTTGCTCTTTTTTCAAAAGCAAAACCATTTACATTTTCTGAAAATGTAAGTACATACATAAGAATAAGAACAAAACTAATTAGGTCATCACAAGAAAACGGAATCGGGTAACAATTCAGTCATTTTTCCTCCATTGTTTATATATTGCAGTTAGATAAATTTTAAATAATAGACTGATAATAAAAAATTTGTTGAATATGATTTGAAAATGGAGCGTTTTTTAGAGATATGATTTTTTTTTTGTGTGTGTGTGTGTGTTTACTGTTTCATTTTCATTGTAACGTTCTTGATTTGAAATTTGTTTCCATCGTATTTTTCCTGGCAAACAAACCAGGATTCTTCGCAAGGTTGTTTGGAACTAAGCCACCAAAACAAAAGATCACCTGTCAAAGACAGGTACATTTATATTTATCTCGCCTTCTGTATGTGAAAGAGATAAGAATATGAAGAGCATGTTGAAACGAAATTAACACGACTACACAGAATTACAACAATTCCTTTAGGGACAATTCCATCCAGATGATACGCAAAAATGCAAACTAATATCTAAATAATTTTAAAATTTATTACATTCATGAAGCTTGTTTTGACTTTATGTCTGTTCAAAGGAATGACAGACAACAATAACTACATACAAAATTAAAAATTTGTAGCAGACAAGTATGTGGAAATGGTGGAATGAAATGTGAAATCAACGTTAGGGAAAATATTTAATAGATCATCATTCTTAACCTCTTGTGTACTAATTTTTTCAAAGAATTTTTGCTTTTGAAATAGATTAAATTTGGTAATGAGAGATCAGCATATAAAAAGTTTAGTAAGGAATAAAATTTTGATAAATTTCTTATTAAAAATGCCATAAGTTTTAAAAGTTCAAATTAAATTTGCCATTTGTAATTTAGGTAAAACAGCTATATGGCGAATTTTAGCCATCAAATGTACTGAAAGGTTTAAAAGCAAGAGGACAATACAAAAGTATCATTAGAAGCAGACGATTATTTGAGCAGCTGGCAACAATATATTAATAAAACATGTATTGAAGGAAAAGTTGAAA
Source organism: Argiope trifasciata (assembly GCA_026543055.1). Classification (NCBI taxonomy): domain Eukaryota; kingdom Metazoa; phylum Arthropoda; class Arachnida; order Araneae; family Araneidae; genus Argiope; species Argiope trifasciata. The sequence continues at coordinate 329,040 of JAPMOQ010001087.1, read as the reverse complement.
AAAATTGTCCATTGTTTTGAAACTATTTTTTTTAAAATTGCCCATTAAACCGACAGCATGACGTATGCTTAGGATTTCAGCTGCAGTTATTTTTATAGGTGTTTTTTCCCCTATGTGAAGCAGTGTCACTGAATTTGTATTTTCATCCTCTATATATTTATCAAAACAAGTATAAATGTATATTTTAATCTCTTCCTTTCACTTATTGCTCTTACTTGCGTAATATATCCAAATTTTTCATTTAAATGTCATTGTATTGTTTTTGGATGTTCTTTCGAGATACTCTGTGTTTTTTTCTAGTTTGCATCATGGCTAGGAAACTTCAAACTTTATGGTCAATTATGTAAAAACTTAAAAAATAACTTTTGAAAAATGAATAGATAGATAAATAAATAAAAGAATACTTTTACAAAATGAAAATATTTAAAAGAATACTTTTAAAATATGAAAAAAAAAAAAAAACTTAACACGTTTACTGCCATTACCCTCACCTGATATCAGGACCATTTATCTAATTAGATGACCCCTTCCTTGCTATCTTTTAACTGTAATAGAGAAGATGCCATCTAATAACATAGATGGTTTGGTTTTAGAAAAGAACACAATCTACGAGTTATCTCATAGTTGGCAGTCAACGTGTTAAAAGATAACTTTTGTAAAATTCTAAAAAAATTAAAAATTACTTTTGTAAAAGGAAATGTTTAAAAGATCACTTTTCCAAAACCAAATTTTAATTGCAAATAAATTTGGTAGGCGCATATAAATTTCATACTTTATTAATACGCTAGTAGAAAAAGGAAAGAAAGGGAAGAGAATAAATATTATTACAAAATTGAATGCTGCAAAAAATATTAAAATTTTACTCAAGTTACTTCAACTATTTATTCGATTTAATTTGTATAATTTTAATGAAACCTTTTATTTAAAAAGATAGGGATATAGAGAATTATCGATTACGAGAATTGAAAATACTGGCAGAGAAAAAATTCAGTAAAAGATATGGAAAAAAAAATGCATGTGATTTGTGAACCTTCAATAGTTTTGTTTGATATTAGAAAGTAGCAAGCAATGGGACCATAATTGCTCATAATATTGCACTTTTAATGTGTTGAATATCGATGTCACTATTGAAATTACTAAAATCTGAAAGGAAAGAAGTTTAAATTATGGATCTATTTTTTATTCATTTTGGTTCACTCTTTTTAATTTAAATTAAAGTAAATAATTTTTTAAATTCAATTTAAAATTTAAAAAAGGATCGCTTTAATGCTTCATATTCTAATCATAGTGTGAAGACTAACTGGTTTGATATGAATTTATAAATATTTAATGCTGATCCTTTAATATAAAACCATATCCAACTTAATGGTTATTATGCTGTATAGTTCAACTTAATCAAAGCAAAATCTCCAACGCTTCAGATTTCAGCAACATTTTATTCATTTTACCAACATTTCAGATAGAGAATCACTCTCTTTCAGAGACAATCAATATTTTTTTCATGTATCAGCTGTTTCACTTTTAACGATTAAAATGTGCAATATTTTGTAATTATTTTTATAATATTCAAGATTTGACCAAAAATAGACGAGTGGTTGCCAGTCACATATTTTTTCCATAATGCTTTTGAACTTTCTTATGGACCAAGCGTTACAGCACAAAGTTTAAACTTTTCATTCATGGTATTTAAATTAAGCCAAAAACAACTCATTAAAATATCCATTATTTTTAAAAGCCCGCTAAGCATTGTGTTTAGATGCAAAGCTGAAAAAGGAAAAGGTCAAATGTTGGAATTGATTTTCCCATTCTGTTATCTATTGTATTTAATGTATCTATTGTATTAATGTATAGAATGAATGTTGAATGCGATGATTTTGAGACCGAAATTCCACGTTAAGTTTCAATTACTACATAATCCAGGAAGGAAAGTAATTAACTTTTAGTTACAAATAAAGTGATTTCCAGTTAATAATTCAATTTTCTCAAACGGTTGTAAGAACTATCTGTCACAAGAGGAAAAATTAATAATGCTTTTCGTAAGAGGAAATAATCTGAAAAATTTGACCTTGTGTGGCAAGTCCAAGCTGTTCATATAATAGGTACAGAGAACAGCTTCTAGTTGGAAACAAAACATATGAACATCTATTTACGTCATTCAGGAATATTTCACATTGCATTTGAAAGAGTTAAATCAACAGATTACATTCAGCTTTTGAGCAGCGGGCAATTGAAGAATCAAATATGCATACATGAGATACGAAGTCCGGTTTGCTTTAAAACTTTCATTGCTAAGGATGAATTAGGTAAAAACTCCGTGAAAAGACAAAAATCAATTCTTCCTGCTGTTGACATTTTTTAAACAAAAAATAAATGAAAAAAAGTAAAGGTATTCTTCAGATATGTATTAAAAAGATATGAATTAGAAACCTATCTTAACTGGCATAAGAGACAAATTTTATTCCGCAGATACCTGCAATTGGAAGTATTTGAAAGACGAGATGTCTCGTCGGTAGTGTTGAAAGTGTTAAGACATATACATTATTATCTTAGTAAATTCGTCCTTGAGATTATCTAAATCATTTAATTTTTTTGACATTCTAGAATTTTTTGAAACATTATTTTATGTGTATGAAAGCTAATTACGTTGATAAATTTAGTTAAAATCCTAAACTTGTTATTATTTGCTTTAGTCAGAATAAGATGTGAAAGTGCTTAAATGTCTCAAAGTACTATAAAATAATTTTAAAAAATTTTAAGACTGCAGTGTTTCTAATTTCCCTTATTCCGCGTTATTTATATTATGACAAGGGGTGGGTGCTGAAATCAATAGTTTTAGCCTCTGAAATTTGCTGAAACAGAAATATTTTTAAAAACAAATTTATCTAGAGCCAGAAAGAATGCATTGACCTGTCTGCTTTTATTACTTTTGACCTGGAAGTGGACTGTCGTCCTGGAACTGTATGATCAATAGATATCAACCTGTTTCTTCTAAATATTCACATGTTTAAATAGTTCAAATGCAATCCTGGACAAATTGATTTCTATTCAAAATTAGGGGACTTCGTATCAAAAAAGTACTAAATAGGAAAGATTACTTGAACGAAACTGATTATTTCCTTGCTAAAAAATTGTAATTTTTAATTGAAATTCCTGTATTATCAAGTTTTTCAAAATACGCACAATATGAACTATGTTGAATTTTGGATATAAATTGCAATAAACTGTAATATTTTAAGAAAAATACAATTGTATTGTCAAAAGATGTTAAAAATCTGAAAGAATACTATTTAGCTAATCTTGTGGAAAAAAATTCCACACTTTAATGATTCAACGGTCGCATCAAATGATGTATGAAATCTGATATATTCTTAAACTTTTGTTGTTGTTGCAACAACATCACATTTATTAGACAAATTTACCTCAGTCTTTTGTCTCAGTAGTTTAAATCCGGAAATAGGCAACTGCAGGTATTTCATTCAAGAAATATTACAGGCGATTTACTATCAAAACGCTCAGTAAAGAATAACAAATATTTAGCGATGCAGTTTTTTTTAATATTAAATGTTACAGCTCATATTCACAGAGTCTTTATTACCTCGCTTTCTATTCAAATATAAACAAGAGCAATAATCACTGTGTAGATGGTAATAAGAGTGCAAAAAATTGGAAAGAATGGAATGAAATTGCTGGTTTTATTGAAAAGGATTGTCACGATTCAGATGCTATTGGGATTACGCGCGTCGTAGAGCACGGACAACAGCTTCGTTTACTCAGACGTTCTGGTAATTCTGTCAACAGTCTCGATTTCCTGTTAATGAAGATAGCTGAATTTTCTACAGCTTGAAACATAACTCCCAATCTGAAAGAACCATTCAAAAGTTGTTTATAAAACAAGATGCATGGTAATTCAGCTATCTTAAGAGCAGCGTAAATAGAGATAAGGCTGTATCTCAAATTATAGACTTTAAAGAAAAAGTTTAAAGATTGATTTGATAACTGAAAAGTTTCTTAGAAAATGATCACTGTGAGGATTATTTTAAAAGAGTCTAATGTTTTCTTTTCCTTTTTTTTTTCTCCTTTGACTTTTTATGTTTGTAGTCTTGTCTTTCAATATGAAATTATCAAAATTTAAAAAGTTTTAAACAAATTTCTATTACAAGTGTTATTTTTTTTCTTCGACAAATTATTTACTATTATTCCTCATTTTGTTGATTGTCGATAACAAGACTGTAAATAATGCTCCAATCCTATATTAAAAGAAGGATTCACTTTTATTTATTTAGGTAATAGCTGTGTTGAGTTTTAAAACATTGAATTAGTATAATTTTTAGTATACGTATTAAATGCCATTTTATGCATACAAGCTTTGCAAACGCAAATCTATAATAAAGTTGTGCTTCTCATCATCTCCGAAAATTCACCTAATTGATGTGAGAAAGTCGAAAATTATGAAAAACGTACCATTGTATGAAATCAACAGAATTGACAGAAGAGTTGTAATGTTGGCTCCTTTCCTTTTCATCTTCAAAATATTTTTATTTTCTATCAGATCTCCGATAGGCATCTCATCCTCATTTCGAGGTGCCCCCCCTGGGGTCCATGCACAGAAAAATTATTTCGAATACATTTTTTTTAGTTGCAACAGCAATTTGATTGAAATCTACATTTCAAGTATTAGTATTTTACCAAAATACTATTTTCAAAGTTAAAATTGTCAATTTTATAATCATTTTATAAACAGGTGTTGACCTAAAACGGCAGCGAAACTGATAGGACTAAGACGGGCTATTCATATTTTACAAGTAATCTCTTACTTAAAACCGAACTCCACCATTATATCAATCATATAACACAATTTTATGTTTTTGAAACGTTTTGATTGAATGCTTAAATTTTAACAATTTAAAAGTGAAATATTTCAGTACCTGCCCTTTTAATTTTGTTGATTTATTAGGGATACTCCAGATCTAAGAATATTTAATTTTATTGTCGAAATGTATTTTTGTGATTTTATTTGTTAGTTTATTTAGTTATATTAATGTCTCATTTGGAAGCATAGGAATATTTTGTGATGAACCTCATAATTTTGAACCCAGTTAAATGACCAGAAAACAACTGAGCTATGCACCATATCCTCCGAATTTCCAAACTACATCACAAGGATGATGTTTGACCTCAACTTCAGATTCAATATACACCGAACCCTCATTTATGATGGATCTACATAGGAATTTCATTTCGATCAGAGTTGAATAATATACAAAATATAAATACTCTGACTAAAATATCGCACTTTACTTATTGGACTGAAGTAAATGCCTTATGTTTAAATTAGAGTCAGCAAACCTGGTTTTCTTACCAAAACAATCCAGTCAATCAATCGTCGAAACTGATATGTCTAACAATTTTCTAATGAGTATAAAACAATTATATCTAGCAACCTACTCCCCTGAAGCAAATTTAAGGAAAGTGTCCTGCTTATGAGGTCACTGAATTTCCTGATTTAACCTGTCGAATCGCATTTTCCAGATAACGAATTGCTATCATAAAATAATTTCATCTGCTTAAACGGATTAAAATATTTACTTACATAAATTTAAATATTACGTGTAAAATATATATTCAAAATGAAAACGAAACGCAATACTTGAAAGTGTCAAATGCAGTTTGACAAACTAACTTTTAAAACATGCGTCGTTTTTCTGTTGAGTTCATCACGATACACACGAATTTTCAACGATTTAGGTGATTGACTGTGCTCTTCATGAAGTTTTCACCTCTTTCTGTCACTTTTAACAACTTGGTCAGTATTTCGATGTCGTTTCGAAATGGGTCGAGAACGACATCATGCCGGGAAACCGTCTAATTTCTGTGAATGCTTTTCCATATTTTACGGTTTATTTCTTTAGATGAACAACTTTCGTCTTCTAAATCGATGACAGTTATTTTCCTAGTATAAAATTGAAACAGTTAAAATGGATTAACTTTTGAGACATTTTAAGAAAATTTATAACTGTGTTATGTTCTAAACATCAGCTCTGCAGTTTTTGAATACAAACATTATAATGTAATAAAGATTATTGTAACACTTCGTAAAATCTATACTTTACAAAATTCTGGAAAATCCCCGCTCTGTTTTTAATCTAACAGCATCCTTAAAAATCTATTTATTTCACTGTATCTGTAAATGACAGTTATTTTTTTATATTTCAGTATCCTTAATTAATTTATTTCTTTAGATGAACAACTTCTTTCTTCCAGATCGATGACAGCTACTTTTCCTCTTATAAAATTGAAACAGTTAAAATAGAGTAACATTTGAGACATTTAAAAAAAAATTATTATGGTCATAATCATTATAATTTATAATGTTCATATTCGTTATAATTTATAATCGTCATAAACATGCTATATCCTAAATCGCAGATCTGCAGGTTTGGGATACAAATTTTGCAATATGGTAAAGGTTATTAAAACACACCGTATCTTTTACTTTTCTTTGATAAATTCTGGCATATCCCCGTATTTTTTTTATTTTAACAGCGTCCTAATAAATATATTTCCTTAATCGAATTTGTAAATAACATTTTTTTAAATATATTTTAGGATCGTAGTTTAATTTCTAGCATGTTTCAAACTTGTTTTAATCTAGCGACTAACTAAATTTATCTAGTGGTTTTATAAATTTATTAATAATTTCAAAGGACCTTGTTTGAAATAAAAGAAAAATATGATAAAGAAGTTAAAAGTACTTTTCTTTGGTTTTTTTCGTCGTTTTTTAGTTTCCTTACTTTTAAAGTTCGAAGAAACCCGCCAAGCGTTTTAAATCCGGAACCAAAAGATTAAAACTCTACTGCATCTAAAACACTTAAGCCTTATTCTGACATAGATACCTTTTTCAGCTGGGTTATCTCAACTTACACTCGTAACGGTCATTTTTTACTAGAAATGAGTCGCTATGCATTCATAGAATAATGAAATATTAAAAGAAACGAAGCTTTTAATTCATTAGAAAAAGAAAACGTTTCACTTTTAAAAAAACAATTACTCATTAGTTAATTTTATTACAATCCGTTACCGGTATAAACTCTTTTCAGAAATAAAATTACTTATTTCCTTTTCTAGAGGAAGCTATGCAAAATCATTGGACTAATTTGAACAATCTCAATAAAAGGATTCCAACATCGTGAAAACGTTGGCCGTGATTTGACTATCGTTACTACCCTAATTGAACTTTCTGCGATTTGAACCATAAAAAATAACTACATTAATTTAAGAGACAGAAATAAAAAGATTTCAGTATCATAAGACATTTAGTGAAATATAAGTAACCCACTTGAAAGTTTTCTGAACAATAAGAAGGGATTTCATAAGGTAGAAAGTTAGTTAATCCTCAAATTATTGAAAAAAATATAAGAAAAAATTATCTATTTTATGTTATTTCACCTTTTCCATTGATTTTTTGATCATTATGAATACAATTCTTAGTTTCTGAGTCCAATATTTGAAACAGTTCCCTGTTCAAAGACATATAAAATATTTATTTATTCCAATACAATTAGTAGTCATCTATAACACTTTCACAGTTAAAGAAAAAGCCTGTAATATGTCAAAATAAAATTTAAAAAATAAAACTCTTTTGTAGTTAATAATACAATATAATCACAGAAAGTAATTTTTTAATGCCCTGTACAGTTAACAAAGCGCGAAAAAGTTATGCAACGTTCATTCTGTGAAAAAAAATAATCGTCATTGTTTTTAAATACCTAAGGCCAAGAATATGTCTAAGATTTTACGAGCTTTGATATCTCTTACGACTGATTCAAATATAGCCCTTCTATCAAAGGTCAAGGGGATAAGATACATTGTGATAAATAAGAGACAAAACTAATGAAATATATTTTCAGTTTTTCTTTTCCTTTTTTTTTTTTTTTTTGATCGATTTTGCTTACACAAAATTAAGTTCTTACGAAAGCACTTTCAAACGACCGGGCAAAGAGCAAAAGTCACATTTGCAAAACTAGCTAACTTGTTTATGAGAGATTTTTTAATAGCAAAGCCAACAGCGTAGGCCCGTTCGCGAATGTTGCAGATATGAATTGAAACGTTTTCATTCAACTCCGGAGCCACTAGGTCGCTTAAATAAACATCACGTGAGAATGGCGATACAAAAATAGAACAGGACGCTTTTCAGGTGGCGTGATGATGCTGATTCACCGCGCACAAAAAAAAATCGTTAGCTTTTCATGTCAATTTCGTCAACTAAATCTCAAGGCAAGGCGATTAATAGATAAGAGAAAGCCGTTTATGCAAATAATTGGGAACCAAGTAATAATACAAGCATTTTTTTCCCTTGAAGTTAATAATTAAGTTTATGTTCTTGAATAATTTTATGCCCAAAACACAAATTATATTGTTATATTTACGTTAATACATTTTTATTTCTTCACCTTTCTAGTTAGAAATCACCTCGACTTTTCAGCTTGATTTTTACCCTTTTATCTAATTTTGCTCATTTCAATTGATTCCTTTATAAATGGATATAATTTGTTATTAATCGTTCTGTGCAATATAGATTTATAGCTTTGTTAAGAGTATTTTCCAATTATTTTACTTGGCGTGCTATCTTGGCTTAGTTAAAAGATTCGTAAGCAACAGCTCTCCTTTTGACTGAAATCTTACAATCTATTGACACTGAATTTTCATAAAGAAATCCAATAGCATTTATATCCCCTTCAGTTTTCTGGAGGCTTGCCCAGAAAAAAAATGTCTAATAATTCATAGAAAATCCATCAAGATATCACATTGATCCCCAAGGCAGGATTAAAATAACTTGCGTTTCACCATTTATTTTATTTTGAAAGATAAACTGCTATAATGTATTCTGTATTCGATTATTTAGGATGACACGAGGTTTCTTAACGATTTTAATCAATATTCCATTCAAATGTAAGGAAATCGTCTGATTTGTTTCACAAAATGTACGCATGGTTGGTTCAAGATCAACCAGAACCTAAATTTGTAGGTATGTATTTAAAGGTAGATAGATATAAAAATTAAGAAATACTTTATCTATGCCTTGATTTAAAACCCAACTGTTTTATTAATGAAACAATAAAAAAATTTTAGTTGCATGATGTATTATTACTCATTGACAGATTTAAATCTTTCGCAGGCCTAAGCAGGAAACGTTATATGGTCCTCTTTTTAATAAAGTAATCTATTTTATTTCACATTTCAATACATCTTAACTCAAATAACATGCTAGTGATTTATTTTGGTAACTTTAATTATTTATTGCGACTTAGATTACTCATGACCCATTTTCGTGCACAATATTATTCAAGCAGAAGATTTTTATATAAATAATGTAATAATAAAGGTTATGTAATAGCTAAGTAAATAGATAAGAACTTGACCAATTATATTTTTAAAAGTGTTAACATTATTTTAATATTTTATATTTCACTGAATTTTATATATTCAAAAAATTTATTTACCAGGTAACTAGACAATTATTTTTTAATCGATATGTCAACACTCTTTTGGTTTAACAGCCTGAGGCAACTGCTAAATCTGTCTATCCGGTAATCCCGCACTAAAGTTACTTGTTAATGAAGATTTAATTTAATAAAGGTATAAAAAGAATAAATCAAGAATGCATTCTTCCGATGTTATACTTACCCTATGAAATTTTACAAAACGTAAAAGTAACTTCGATTAACAGATACTGATTTAAATACAGTTTTTAGGAGATTTTAATTAGCTGTAGGTACTATTATACTATTAATTTAATAATGTTGATATTTAAAGTGCTAATTTTAAACGGCAAATAAAAGTTGAGAAAAAGTTAGTGAAAGACAAAACATTTTCAGTTTCTTTTTGGTGAGAGTGAACTATTTAATCAATTATAAATAATTATTTACAAATAATTTTGGAATGGTTTATGCAAATGATTATTTTTATTTCTTAGAGGACATGAAAACTAAATTTTAAAAAGTCTGTCAAAATTTAGTAATTTTCACATGCCTCACTATTGGAATTGATGAAAAAACTTTCTATTGCATTAATATGTCTTCTCTACAAAATGTATTCAATCCTTTTTTTATTAAATATATGTTCGTGCTTTAATCTGGAATATCAGCAAGTAAGAAGCTTTAGAAGCGGTCGATCTTATTGACACGACTAATCGCTTAGCTAAAGAAACGGTAATAAGACTCTTTGCAGCTGTTTTAAAGCGGAACAAATGCATTCGACATATGTCATTACTTTTTGTTGACTTTAACAACATACTTGGATTAGGCAGCCTATGTAGATCCCTAAAGCCTAGACAATCATTTCATGGGATTGTAAAGGACACGAAAAACCAGAATAAGAAGTCAGAATTTTACCTCTACTATTTCAGTGCAAGCAATTATTTTGTTTGGAAGCTAGAAATAAAATAACTATGCATATTTCTGAAAGAGAAGCAAAAAGATCTTTAAAGAGATTCAAATAATTATAATAAAAATATTTGTAAAAACAACTATATTATTTAAACATAAATAAATATCACCTTTGAAATAAGAATGGCTTAATGTTCACAAATGAAAAAAATTATGAATCCATGGATAAATTTTATTTCTAAAAAACGTTATGATACGGAGTAGTTGCAATGCAGTAATTCTGAAGGAAATATAGAATTTACTTTTTTATGAAATTTGATACTTTGTTTTTATTTTGTGTTTAAAAACTGCTGTAGATAATTCCATGCTCATTAAATTTTTTATTTAGTATTTTTCCCGTCTGTCCCTTTAGAGAAGACACATTTAAAATGAAAAGTTTTTGGATATATTTATATTTTAATACTTTTAATGTAGAGAAAAAAAATCTTATTATCCTTTTTCAGTATTAACTATGGTATTAAAAGTTTGTAACTAAATTATCAGCTGCTAGTATGATTTTAGAAGAAAACTGCAACTGCGATAAGATGCGAAATACCAAGCCAATACATTGCATTGCAGAGGTAAAAAAGCAGATAACATTCAACCGTGAAAAATAATTTTTCCATGCAACGGTAATTTTTGAGCTTTCTCTGCATGTTACTTGAACTCATGAATGTAAGTGAGGATTTGTTCCCGAAACACTTGTTACTTAAGTAATACTGGTTTCTACATCAAGCGTGAAAAGTTTATGGCAATCCAAGATAGAGAATTTTTGTATTTATTTCCCATATTTGAATGGAATCTTCGAATTCAAATGCTTTTTTACAGCTGGGGAGATGATACTGCAAGCGGCTCTTTATCTCTTTGTATTCACTGCATCGTATACACATTTATGGCAGTTAACATTCAGTTGATTCATTCATGCATGGACCTTGGAAAAGAAACAATAGCGGGCTCAATAAAAAAAATAAAGCTTCAGGTCCCGTTTTTGTATGATATAAATTTAAAAAGGGGGTAATTCTTTGCATCGCTATAGCCTTGTGTTTGTGCATGTAGATTTGCAGGCGACCTTGATAGAATGATGAATATAATTTTTTGTTTATTTGTTTAGTTTATACTAAAAACAGATGATATCACTCTAAAAGATTAGAAATTTTTGGGCATATATAATATTCAGTTTTTTTAATAGTTCTATTTCTACTGAATGGTTAATGTAATTCAAATATGAAAGTTAATCAAGTAAATTTGAAATTTATTTATAAGCTTTTAGACTCAATATTAAAAAATGATTTAAAACTACAAAGTAATTCATAATAGAAAACCATATATAGTATTATAAAAAATTATGTCCAGCTGTGACGTAGTGTGGGTTACAACCTCCCTGACACCATATTCGTTGCCACCTTATTTAGATATTTAAATTCAAAAAAGTCAAAATTTACAAAAAATTTATAAAATTTTTCGGCAAGCATAAATTTGCTATTTGTTGCATACAAGATACAAATAAAAAAATAATGCATGTATATTTCGTAATATGATAAAAAGATTTGTTACAAAAGTATTTACACCTATGCTATTTAACATTTATAATATGCATCGACAAGACTAAGTTATTCTTATATAAAATTAAGAGCACATAACTAATAATCGGAAATGGAATATAAAACGCCAAGGAACTTCCAATTAGAGCTAGATTCTACTATTACGATTATTTTTATTGAAAAATTAATAGCAATAAAAATATAACTTGTGTCTTAAATTAAAACTTCATTAGTCTATTTTTTTTCTAAGAGATTTTTTTTTGTTCTATCAATATCTATAGCATCCCAAACTTCTTGCTCAATTGTCAAGATAACCAGATTGTTTAGCCTTAAATTGCTGATTGTTTATCTTAAATTTTAATCAATTTCAATTTTGAATAGCTTCTCTCAACGCTTACAATTGTGAGGAATATTCCGGACATTATAAGAACACATAACTAATATCAGCAAATAGAATGTAAAACGTATATTAACTTCCAATTAGAACTTGAATGATATTGTTACGATTATTTTTATTGAAAAATAGCTATATAGCATTAAAAATAAAACTTCCGTCAGTAATTAAAACTTTATTCATCTAAGTTTTCTGGAAGCCAATTCTTTTATTGTCTTATCAATGTCTACAACGTCACATACTTTTTGTTAAATAGACAAGATAGCCAGATTGGTTAGTCTTAAAATACTTATTGTTTAAAACAAATTTACTTTTAAATAAATTTCGATCAGCTTCAATTTTGAAAAGCTCCTCTCAAAGCTGGTAATTGTGATAAATACTTGGAGCATTATTATAATACTTGGCCTCGAATTTCCTATAGATACGGCCTTTGCATCCACTTAGGATTTCACAATAAATTACAATAATCCAAGTATGAACACTTTATTTAATTCATTTTCTTAACTTGTGGTGGCTATGAAAGATCATAGTCAAACTCGTCCAATTACGAAATCCTGTTCGTCGGTTTTAGCAAATGCGTAGTCTAAATTACATTCATTATCGTCAAAATCTATTGTATAGCCAGCATCAGATAGACAAACTTTTCCCCCAAATTCAGTAGCTGCTGAAAGTTCTCACGAATTTTGATAATTTTTCTAGTTCAAATTACAAAAGCTAATTCTTATTTTGGACAACAAAATGTTATAATTTATTAAGAAATTTTGCTGTCCCCTTCCTAAAAGTACCATTTTGGTCGGGCCTTTCCAGCCTAACCTGCAACGTTACTCTATCGATGTTCAGTAGTATAAATAGTTAAATAGTTTATAAGTTACTTCTTTACGGATATATTAGCACAGTTAATTTTTAAACAACAATGTAACAAAGACATAAACATTCAATTATTAAGGAGATATATCTTAAAACAAAATATTAAAAATTGTTAAACCATAAAAGATTAAATTTAATTCGCTGAACTTAGCCTCCAAACACTGTCGAATTTCGTAAAACTATGAAAATAATCATAGTAATAAAATTAATTTTGATTTTAAACTCATTAAAAATTAGAATCTACGAACTGTTAAACTTAAAAAGTTCCCGTAGGAAAGAAATTGTTTAACACTATGAATTGTAAATCTGAATCACAGTGTCTAAAATGAAGCCACTTCCAGATTTAAAAACATATTCACGAAAATTTTCATAGAATATTAACCCATTATACTGGATTAATGGACTCAAATTATATCTAAAGGAAGAACTGTAGTGAAAAAAATCTTGAATGGTTAAATCTCGGAGGAAAAGGATAAAAAAAGTTTTAAAATGTTAAAAGATAAGCGAACAAGCCCTAATATATTAGTAATTCATCAATTCATAATCCCATTACAATCTTGATTTACATTTATTTATTTTATATTGTATATAGTATGGGAATGCAATACATTCTATCATTTGTTCTAAAACACCAAACCATCAATTTAATTAGAGTATGTAAGGTAAAGGATTCTAAAGTAAAGATTATTTGCACCAAATGTTTCTTTCATTGCTAATGTTTCCCACCCGGTAGTGAAAACCGTAGGTATGAGGGGGAGATATTTCCATTATAGTGATTGGCTTTCTCTTCCTTTCTAGTATAAAAATGGTGTTATCTAGACCTATCGCTGATGGCAGGTAATATATGTGTACTATTATAATGTATGTAGGGGTCAATACATGTACTATTTGTAATAGTGGCTATTATGCGGTAATCATACAGTCCAGTACTATTTGTCGGGGGGGGGGCTCAAACAATCAGTTTACCCCCAGACGCTAAAGCAGTGTGGGGTTTCCTCCTACTAATTTGAACAAATGAGGCCCCCCACAAGTGCATGTTTGAGAAGTTTGAGGATAATTAAGTACGTTCTCGCTTTCTAGAAGGGTACTGGTGATATAATGGTGCTCCCCATTTCCCAACGTCTGTCCGTATTTTTTAAGAGAGAGCACTGGTGTATTTGCTTGCGATGGCTATTTTGTAAATGACCTTAGATCAGGTATATTCTAATAGAGTCCGGTCATTCCAATGCCAAATCGAAGAGATTTTGTATGAATTTTCTAGTTAAAGTTTCTTTCTTTTTTTGAATATCATTTGTTTCCTCGTGTTCTTAAATACATACATTCGAGATCTAGCGAATTTAAAACATCTCATGTTTTATGTTAAATGCTTCTGAGTAGGGATATTTTAGTTTTAATCGCCCATTATTTACCAAAGAATATTACAAGGAAAAAAAATTCTTGTAAGCGATTAGTATTTCTTTTATTGCTATTAATAATATTTAAAAATGCTTTCAAGACTTAAATGATTTTTCAAGATTCAAACGATTTCTTGGCAACATAAGTTCACTCTATGACCGATGAATTTCCCTCAAAATCTAATTATTAGCAGATGATAGAATAAATAGCAAATTTGTGAAGCAAAAAACCCGCTCGTAATAAATAAATAGCTTTTAAGGATTTCACTTCCCTTTCATTGAAGGATGAATTGCATGACATGTTTTCCCTGTTCAAAACAAATGATTGCTTCTATTACAGAACAATTACTTGTCATGAAGTAATGATCTTTCCCCTTTTTTACGCAATGAAATGTCCAGTATATTTCCCCCTTTACTTTAAAAAATACTTTTATTCCAAATAATTTTTCACTCACTTAAATGATTTAATCAGTGAAACATTCGTTTAAATCTGTGTGAAGCAGAAGAAGGAATATCTTTGTAACAAAGCGTAATAAGTCAGTTTGATAAGGAGAATATGACGGTTAGAAAATAACCGTCATTAAAATCACAAAAAGATAGATTAACATCTTTTTTTTTTATTTTTGACTTACCGTTTGTGAAATTTTGTTTCACTTTATTTCATGACGTCAGACATAATTTTATCGCTATTCATTTGTTGAAATTTCGCTAAATGATAGGGAATATGTAAATGTCATGGAATAAGCAATTTTTTCAAAATAGCAGTCAGGTAGAGTAGCTGTGGTCTTGTGATAATAATTCAAAAGCGAAAGTTTTTGGATTTGAGATCTAAACTTGCCAAAATTTGCTTATATAAAGATCTAGAGCATATTAAATCTGTGTTAGAAGGTCAAAAGTCATAACAATAATATGAAGTTTTCGCGAATGGGTACCAGTTTAAATGTCGTCTTTCTCATCTTATATCAATTAAAAATTACAAAACTCATTCCAAAACAGCTCTCGTATAGTTTAAGAGGATACATTAATCTAACTGAACTTACCTGATTTATTTATTTCTTTTCTCTACCCTTTTGAAGCTTCCACGCAAGAGACATAGTGGAAAGAATCTTATGATTTCAGACAGATGAAAGCTTAAGCCGAACTATGGGTGCAATAACATCCTGTTTTTAACTTACACCAAGATCCCTCATAGCGGGACCTCATAATTTTCTCAGATGATGAAGGCAGTGACGAAGTTTTTATCAATTATGCTCTACTATTAACCTACACTAGGTCTATTTCAAAAGGAACCTCGTAATTTTAGTTAGTTGGTAGTTACTTCCGTTAGTTAATACTTGAGAGAACAAACTTCACTCGAAAATATTTAGATATGAATCACATACTCATTACATATGAATATTTTTCAATCTTATCTCAGCTCTCGTCCCTCAGCGCCATCTCACATCTCTCTCTGTTGAGGTACCTGTAGATTATCATCTTAATGCAACAATGCAAGTAGCTCAAAATTTTGCGAGATTGCGTTATGTGACTTTGTCAGCATGAGAGCAGTAGAAAAAGCATCGGTAGTGTATCGAATTGTTTGTTGAAGGTTTTAAGATATCAAAAAAAAAAAAAAAAATGATATCAAAATCCCAAGCATTGAAATCAAGGTTACAGTCTTTTAGCTTACACTAGGTCTATTTTGGGAGGAACCTTGTAATGTTAGTCAGAAAAAAAGAGTGTACTATCAAAGTTTGATTTGTTCCACTTTTAGCATGAGCGAATACTGTTTCAGGAGGAATCTTGTAACGTCAGTCAGATGATGAAGGCGGCACTGAATTTTGGTTATAATCCTGTTTTTAATATACAACAGGTCTGTTTCGAGTGGAATCTCATAACTTTGACAAACGTTGCCGCACTGAAGTTTCGTCTTAATAACGTCCGGTTTTTAAATTATTAGATGATTATTTCGAGAGATACCTTTTAATTTTGGTTATATGATAAAAGCGGTTCCCAACTTTCCTCGTTTGTTTAGAAATATTTTCAAGCATTGAGATAAACAGTAACTGAAAGAAAAGTCAGCTTTTGAAGATTATTTTTGTTTTGCCTTTGTTCTAGTAATATTCACGCAGTTGATTTTCGATGGTATCAGGTCTTGATTCCACGACCTTCTAATCTTAGTGCTGAAACATTGCCAAAATGCTTATGTAGCTCCAAATGTAAGCAAAAAATACTATGCGTTAAATCATTTTATGATATTACTTTTTGTGTGGAAATAGTGCTGTATAAGTTTTAAAATTCCTCCTGCGATAGATATGCTTTAGCTATCATTGTCAATTACACAGAACAAGGAAAACACGAAATATCATGTATTTGTCACATCAAGACAAGTAACTGTCATTGTCTTGCTCCTTACAGAACATGTGCAGTTTACTGGTGGTAGCAATATTGGCTTTATGTAAACCCTTTAGGGTGATTAAAAAAATTTGGGGTAAGTCATTAACAGTTTTGTCTTTTGTTGCATGGAAACCGTATTATAGGAAATATGGCATATTGCGGGATAACAATATCTACTTTTGCTCAGTTTTATATGGCGATTGTGTTTTTAGAATTTGCTGTCGGAGGGTTATCGCAAATTTAATTCTACATTGCATGATTATAGAGTGTCTGTGTAGAAATATTGAAGCATTCAATTTTTCTGCTAAAATGTTTTCTTATTAGTTCCCTTTTCAGTCATATTCTTGTTTTAAAGGTTTTGCTCATTTATATCTGACATGACAGTAAACATTATGCAAAATATTTTGATAAAATTATATTTGTTTCATTTATTTTCATCATTTTGGTTTATCTTCTTTATTCCGCAGTCAATCGTTGATAAAAAAAATCACTTTTTGATTTAAATTATGACTAGTTGCATTTGAATTCTGTCAGTTTACTTTAAATTAGTTTTAGGGCATCCTGTTATTAGTTTTAGGGCATTTAGGGCGTTAGAAAAATAACCTTCGTGTTTATTCTAATTTTAAAAGATCATAATCGCATCTACAATCATTTTGATCAACTCAACGATTCTTTTAATTGTCTGCATGTGATTTAAAATACTGTCCTAACAGCATTAACCCTTTATTTACTGAATTATGTTGCCATCAATTTTTCAACTTCATTTTTGCATCAGTCGTTTAGTTTCCTTGCAAAATAATCCCAGCTAACCCAAGAAAAAAAATGTAATTAATAGAAATATCTTAATTAATTTAATTATTAATTAAATATTTTTAATTCCTACTTTTAGCTTGTATTAACTTCATGTTATTCGGGTTACATTCCCCGTGTTCTTTAGGATACCATCGGCAAAAATAGTGTTATAGTAAAGATATAAGCTAGATTTAAATGGTACTTTTAAGTACCGTCAGTAAATAAAGGGTTAAATGAAACAAGAATTTTTACCTGCGTTCCATTAGAAATGTTTCACTCATTCTCTCATTTGAGAGTCATCTTTTTTCCTCTGTAAATGATGAGGTTGAAATAATTTCACCGAAAACAGTAACGTAATACCCAGAATCTCGCTATCGGTAATATGTATAGCACTGAAATACGACTCATTCTCATCTGCGTCAAACAACAGATGAATAGAAAAACCTAGTACTGGTAATCATACGTGACAACTGAATGCTATATGAATGAGTGGATTGTGAAAAATTTGAACGTTTCTGACCTTTTGTAAAAGAAGTTCTAACCGTACAAATGAACGATGTATGTAGACATCGGTCACGAGGCATGAACATTGTGGAAGAAGTATCATCTTATCGGTCAGTGGGCGTTCATTCGAGTTTTTTCGTAACAAAAATTGAAACCGCCTTGAAGGTACAAGCACCAGAAATGCCCTGAGTTGCAGAAACCCATTAACCTCTAGGAGCTGTCTAGTTTTAAAATGCAATACATTGTTCTTTATAATCATTCGTGGATTTGGTGATTTGTTGGAATAAATTCTTGTCGATGGAGATCTCTTTTAAAGAAGAAAGATGCCTCACTTGTTGTGGAGCTGTCTCTTTGAATTATCAAAAGGAACAAAATGAACTATGGTAATTTATTCAAGCCTCAAAAATTTTGTTTTAAAAATAAAAGAAATAATTTGCTTATAAAAAGCTTTGGTTCACGAATTCAAATATTTCTTCTAATCGCATTTGGGAACATCTTAGCACCTGTCAGCTGACGGTGAACAGATAGCAGCTAAAATTTGCCAAGACTTTTCATCTGTATGGTTTTTACCTAATGCTTTGAGAAAATTTTGGAATTTTGTTAATCAATAATGAATATCTGAGAATTTTTATTATGATATAGTATATTGAAAATGTCCCTTTTCGTTATCTGCTAAATTCGGTTTTTAAAAATTTTCACTTTCATTATCTTATTAATGAAATGTTGAGCAATCTTCTTAGTAATAATTTTTTTTGGGCATTTTTACCAAACAAATAAAAAAAACTACTCTCTTAACTGCCTGACAAAACTCTTCATTGTAAAGCATACAAATGAGACAGACATTTTTACAATTATTTTATGAAATACAATTGTTAAATATTTAAAATATTGTTAAGGGTTGTCATAAAATCACATAGGAACTAACACCACATTAATAACTTAACGGAGTTACGAAAATTAATTTAAAATAGATTTATCATTTTCATGTTAATAGTAATGAAAAAAAAGGAATAGACTTTGTAAAATGTATTACTTTCATAATAAGTACACAGTACCTTACAGAAGCAGAATAGTAATAGCTACAATAAAATAGTTGTCAAATTTCAACAAATCTTTTTTTTTTTTTTTTTTTTTTTTTTTTTGCATGCCAAGGATTATTTTTTTAGCTACTTGCTCATTTGCTGAAGTTAATTATACATTTACATAAATATTTTTGAAACTAAACTGTTTCTGATCTTAAGAATTTGAATGGGGTTTTTTCAATTATTATATCCTCACAGAAACGAAGAGTTAGCTGGTACACTAGAATATACACCTCATTTCAATATGCTTTTTTTTTCTTTTCTTTTTTATTATCTAGAATTTCTAGACTAAAGCACTCAACTAATTCGCCATCCACAAAAATTAATTATAATATAAATATATTATGCAATATTATATATTATTAAATAAATTTATGATTAATTTATGTAAATTAATAAATAGTTAAGTGTTTTTACCGAAAAACTCAAGATAATAAAAAAAGAGGAGGAAGAAGAAGAATAACTATATTGTAATGAGGAGTACATTTTATTTAAAAAAAAATATTTTTAGAAATTTACAATCTCTGTCTTTAGAATTCGGATAGGATGTTGTGAATTATCCTTGATTTTGTCCATAAAAAAATCAAATTCTATTACATAAATTCTGTGATGTTATGCATTGTCACTACACATTATATAATGAATTAATAAATACGATCAATTTGATTTGAAGAAGTTGAAAAATATGATCTCCAATTTGATTTGAAGACGTGGAAACCTTTAAAAAAATCTCTTTGGTGGGTTAACTAAACAGAAACTTTTTCTGGTATATTTTTTCAGATACCTAAATGCAAAATAATCACAGTATTAAATATCAAAATTAATAAGAACTCGTCATTAAAAGTTTTGAAATGAAATGATTCAAAGGAAATTGATGATTTTGAAATTTTGGCTCCAAATCTTAATGAGTAACATCATCTTGATATTTTGCTGAAATCATCTTTCGGAGAGATATTTAAAATTATCTATGCGTAATGTTCTAAACTAATTTTACTTCTGGGTTGCGGAAACTGAAGTCTGCTGACAGACAGCTTTGGCAGAAGTCCCTAACTCGTCTGTTACCTCAATAAAATGAAGCTAAGCAATTAAATAATACTTTCTTTGGTAATGACAAATGTATTTATATCTTTTTTTCACTGGCCTGTTTGAGAAAAATTTATGTTTCACTCCTAGTTTTGATTTTTTGCCATCTGACTTGTTAGGAAAGTTACTAAAGAACCGTGATGCTACGTCTCCAATTTTATATTGCCTAATGAATCAATAGACAACATTTCGCATCATCAAATTATTTTTACTTCGTATTACTTCCTGACTTATATTACGAATTACGCAGTAATGCTTAACTTTGCATTTAATTTTTTTAGTCGCTTTAATAATTTTTCTACAGTTTCGATAGAATGTATGCATGATCTAAATACTTCGATTTCGATTCTTTTAAAATATGAATTTTTCATTTGCTCTGAGATTCCATAGGATATCCAAAAAGCAGTATATTGCTGCTTTATATGCAGTTAATCATATTTGTTAAAATATTGAACGCATTTGAAGATATTTTTCAGTTGTTATGCATGTGGCGGATCTTTTTTATAAAACTTTTTCAAATTCTAACATAGGTCACCTTTTTAATTTTTCAGGCTAGAAGTACTCTCTGCATCAGAAATATCACGAGCTTATTATTACTGTAAATTTAGAAATTCGTTCCTGGGCTTTTCATTTTTGTTTTATATGTGTTTATTTCGATCGAAGTTATATTTTTGAAGTATGTACTGAATTGACGCTTAATATTTTCAACATAAAACCTCTCGAGAGTTATTTTCCCTTCTTAGTTTTCTTACACATGAATATCAATTTTTCAGCTGACAGAAGTGACCTCGTAGTAATGTGGTAGCGTTCAACAAATATCTGTATGTAGGAGCGGATTAAATCAAATAAGTACCTCTGGGTTTTTTTAAAATTAGAAATCTCTTTTCCCCCCCTGAAGAAACTAATTAACTGCATTGAGAGTGACGAAAATTTAGAATAGTGAAATGTGCTTAGAAAAAAGTTGAAAAAATTTAATTCAAAATTCTAGTCCGAAATAGTATAACACGATAATGCTTTATTAATAATATTCCATAATTCCATTTGTCTTTGACTGACTTGATTGTATTAGCCGTCACATTCAGAGGAATAATTATGTTACAGAAAAAAAATCACAGCTTAAAAATACCACCATGTTAAAAATAAAAGCCAGTTTAAAAAAAAGTAATTTGTCATCATAATTTTTAAAAATGATGCAAATAAAATGCAAAATTTTTTATTTTCTGTTCATTTGATTTATTTCAAGCCCTTTAATTTAGGTTCCAAGCAAATGCCAAAGATGTCTTGTTTAAAATGACCAGACATTCTTACTTTTCCAAGATAATTGTGAATTTTGACTCTTTATTCCCGATACAGGAAATGTTCCGAATTTGAATTAATTGTCCTGAGTTGCCGTTTTTTTGTTGCTAATTAATTCATTAAAAAATAAATTTCAATGTTTGTTACTGAAAAGTTATTATTCTAAAATTTTACTGTAAATATAATTTTGTTATTCTAATATTACTAATGTGAGGAATCAACATGAAGGAAAAAATATAAAAGAAAATAATAACATCGATTTTTTGTGTGCTTATTTATCCCTTTCTGGGTTTTTTTTTAAATAAAAATTATAAATAATTATTTCATTGCTTCTCAGTACTTTCATTTCATTTATTAGTTTCTTACATTTTTTTACTTTTTACATTATCTTTGTCCATTTCTTTCTCAGCTGGTATCCCGCATTGAAGTTCACAAAGTACTTGGAGGAATTTCTGTATGCCATTTGTTGATTTCCTATAAGTGACTTGATTTTCTAAAATTTAGTATGGGATACTCTGGAATCTAGGATAATAGCTGTAGGAAACATTGATAAAGATATGGTAAATAAATAAATGAAATTTTATCGAAAGAGATCTTTTATTTTAAAAAAAACAGAAAAGATAAAGAAGAATAAAAAACATATTTCGCTATTACTTTTTCTTTTAGAAAGTTCGTTCACATTGATCGTTTTAATGGCTTTATATTCTGTCAAAAGAAAAACTAACGAAAATAATCCTTTAGAATATGAAAAAATTAAATTTGATAACTTTTTTTTTTTACTGTTTCACAAAAGATGGCACAAGCCAGGATATATCATCCAATTCAGAGACAAAGAAAGAAAAATCTGAACAATCGTGTCTATTCCGAGACTTGAATTTTAGTCTGCCACTTTAGTCTAGCATTTTTAGTCTTTCATTGTCTGAGTATAGTCTGATGTCTGGATATCAAAGCCTGTTTCCATGGGCCAGAAATGGTCTCTGCAATGTGATGTGAAAGTTTAAAGTGTTCGAAAATGTGTGGGTGGGAAATTGGAGAAGATGAAGCTAAGAGTTGAAAAGTATGATAGTTTATAGAGAGAGGATGTTGATTCAGGTACTCCGTAGTTCAACGACATTCATTCCTAATAACTCAAAGTGAAACCTTAGTAATTTAATCAGACTGAATTTAATTTTACGGATATTCAACAGTTTTAAAATTGTAAATAACTAACAATACAGATCATAGAGGGTGCATCAAATTCAATCATAATTTATAGAAATGTGTCAACAGTTGATATCAAAACAATGTTATTATAGTCGAATCTGTTTAAAAAAATGGTGACAATCAAAGGATAATCTCATCTCGTGCGGCGCCTTTTTTTTTACCGACCTTTGTTCAAGTTTGACACGAAGTCACGTTTCTTAGTTGGATAAGTAGGAAGCTGATTCATCGCTGAGATAAAATTTCAGCAGCCGGCAGTCACCATCAGAATCTTTTTCGATCTTCTCATATTTGCTCTGACGCAACAGCTACTCTCGAACTTACTACATGTGAAAAGAATCCCTCTGATAAGACAAAATGGTACGGAAAGGGGGAGGGGGAAACTTTATCCAGTTATGATATTTCGGCAATCAGAAATCGGGCTCAATAAAAGTTGTATCAAATATAAACAAGTCTGCTTGAAGTGCTGCGGGTGATATCTCTCATTCATTTTTCTTTTCGATATCGGTGAAGAATCAATTTCGAAATTTTACAGGTCTTTTATTTTTTTTCTTTTGTTCGCCTTGGGAAGGCTATTGACCTAAAAAGATTACACTACCATACGTTATTCATGATTGTGAAAAGAACAAGAAGTTTTTTGAAATTTTTCCAGATTTTGGAGGCAAAAAATGGTGGACATAAAATCATCCCCTTTTTTCCCCCATCAATAAGTTATCTAAGTACTGAAGATATAACTTAGTAAATTATGAGAATTTGAAAATTTCTCGATTTACATCCAATAGCAAAGAAAAACTGCAATATTCAGAAATTCTTATTTCGTCTTTTTTCTCGGACCAATTCTAAACAAAATTACGAACATTTTCAGGCAGACTACCTTCAAATCATGCAATTTTCAACTTGCATATATAAAATAGAGAAGGGATGTTGATCAAACTTAAATATGTTTTTAATTGTTTTATTTAGGAATCAAGATTATTTCACTGCTTCTTCCATCTGGTGTAGGAGGGTCAGTTGAAAACACGATGCCAATCTTGCCTTACCAAGAGAATAGCGAATAGGAAATGGAATTCTAGTTAAATAGAATGAACACTGAGCATAATTGATTAATTCAGCTCTTTAAAAAAGCTTGCGGCGAAGACGAGGTGTTGTATTTAATGCAATTCATGCAATAAAAGAGTTTGAATCGAAATTCCGTACAAAGGGAGAAATAATGCGTTTATATGTGCAATAAGATTTGTAAAGTTTGTTTGTCATCATTGAATATTGCTTAAGATTGTTGCATAAACAATTAATGCCCATATATCGTGTTTACTCTTGTATAAGATAGAACGGGAAGGTAATTTAATTGGAAAAGAAGAATATTGAAATAATGCATATAATATCTATTTTTTAAGTCCATACTCTGCTTCGGAACAAAATATTGATTAAATTATTAAGTCTCACTTGAGTATTGAATTGATAGCTGTTAAATTTAATTCGTCACGTTGATTGTAATTTTAAAAATTGCCTTTATTTACACAAGGACATATAGAAAGATAGCCAAATACATCTACGAGTTTGAATCCAAATTTGCATAGACCTGGATATTAATAATTAAGATCGCATGCCAAATTTCATTCTTCTAGCTGGTTGAATTTGTAATTATATTATTCACAGATATAAAGTCAGATAAACAAGACAGTATTCTCTTTCACGATTGCTGGGCAAATGTTTTTACTGATCATTTAATTTGGTGTAAAAACCTCATACCAAATTTCAACCGCCTATATTGCTATAGTTTCGAATCACTAGATGGATTCACAGACTTAATATATGTTAATAATGTTTTCATGACTTAGGGCTACATTTTAAAGATTCATCAAAATATCGTGATATAATTTTTTGGCCATTATAATACTTCCTAGTAAAAATGGAAATTTTAATATTTAGCTGATGAACGTGACTTCAATATTTAATTTCTCAATTTCACTTTTTTTCTTCTGTAAATGGACTGTATAAAATGAATATTTACCATGTATAGAGAAAAGCATGAATGAAATTAATATTGATTTTATTTTAGCATTAATTCATTCTGAAACGAGACAATTGGACAAATTTTGAATACTAATTACGGATTCACTTTAAAGGCGTGGCTGATATCTTCATAAGAAATTCAGCTATCGATTTCCGAATGCACCAGTATTTCCGTGAAAGTTAATCCTCAAAAGTCATTAACTTATCTTGAATGTTCTACAGCACATGTTTTAGAATAGTTCCAATTAATTTTGAAAATGTGCAGAAATCTCACTGTTTTGCTTCCCAGGGAACTGACGTCATTCATCCAACTGAAACAACATACCGGAAGCAGGTGAATAGAAAATTCGCGGAGACACGGATGCTTGTGTTTATTAATTAAAACGAAAAAGTATTACCCAATTTTTACTGTTACCTTTGTTAATTTTGTATCTTACAGCATAGCGGCAATATATTACGAAAGAAATACTTATACATCATGTTTTTTTAATAAAATTAAAATGAGAATTTCAAAATCGTAAAAAAATGCATTTAGAGATTTATTTTATGAAAATTATTTCCAAAATGTCCAGTAAAACACACATATTTGTTTCGAGTAAAATCAGAAAAATGTTAAATTGCTATGCAGTTAATGGCATTATTTCGTTAAAAGTATTAATATTTTCGAAAACTTTTAATAATCTTATATTGTCTCATTTTAGGGACAATGCAAGATAATTTAAATTGGAAATAACTAATTTTTACTCTATGATTTTTACATAGTTTTTACTAACAATTTTTATGCTGTGAAAAAAAAATAAGCAATTATACTAATAGATTTTTTTAATAAAATTAAAATGAAATTTGAATAATAAAAAAAAACTGCGTTTAAGGCATTATTTTATAAATATTATCTTAGAAATCGGAATAAAGCATAAAAAATCTATTAACTTTACCCAAATTGTTAATTTTAGCCTGAATATGTTTTGAGCGAAATAAAAAAAAGTATTGAATTACTTTGCAGTGAATGACAGTATTTTGATCAACTACAATAATATTTTCTGAAACTTTTAATGTTCTGATTTCCTAGATAATACAAAATCTTTTTAATTGGAAATAACTAATTTAAAACATTCAGCAGAAATTATGTATTTAGAGTCAATTATTTTCTGGTTATCAGCAAATTATTTTCAGTTAGTAGTCAGTTATTTGCGTTGAAATAAGAGAATTTTTAATGATAGTTAAATAAGCAAAAATAATCTAGAGTTAAATTTAGTTACGACAAAATCTTGAAAATTGAAAACTTCATAAAATTGATGACAAATTGGAGTTGTATTATTAGAACTTCGTAGGTTTTTTTTGTGTGTGTGTGTGTGTGTGTGTTTTTGAAGATCTACTTTGTATAAAAATCTCAGTTCCATACCAACAAATACCTTTATATAAATTTTTAAGAATAAGAATTCTATGTAATTTTTAAAAAATTCTATAAGAAACAATGGTCCCTTTTTTACTGAATTCTGCGCCAAAATGAGCTATAGAAACATCAGTAAAATAAAAGTGTATTTATAGTCCATCCATAAATTATATGAAATTATAGGAAAATACGACATCGAATATAAACGTTACAAACATATTTGAAAACACATGAAAAGAATCCCAATTCGGCTTAATAGGACTATAAACCGTGTAAGGCTAGCTTTAATTTTTATTTTCCATTCTCATCCAGTTGAGAATTATTGTAGTTTCTGCGCTTTCATAAGGGTAGTAACCGGGCTCTTTTTTTTTTTTCTTCTTCTTCTTCTTTAATGATTTGTTGTCTAATAACCGAACATATTCGAAAGTTCTAGACGATATGGTACCTGTGCCTCTTTCTCTTTTTTCCCCTTTGACTTAAAGGCTATTGAAACAATTTTTCTAGAAAAAAGAAAGAGAAAGAGCAGTTTTTCTTCTTAGTGGGAAATAGAATATCCTATATCGAAATTCATATAAGATATTGTTTGCCTCATACCCAGTCCTTCGGGACAAGAATCAATAAATCACATGGTTGAAGCCTCTGACGGATAGGAAAGAACAATCAATAAAAAGAAATCAATAATTTGATTTCCGATTTCCCTTTTGCTCTGCCTATTTCTGGAACGCACAAATCACATTTACTGTATGTGTCGAAATGTACCGATTATTTCTGATTTATTTTGTCTGCTTGTCTGTGGATGCAGGTTGGAAATAAATTGCATTATACTACAATCACGTGCCACAACACTTCTCTTTAACTCTAACCGGTAGACGCAATTGCACCAAAAAACTATTACGATGATATCTATCAGAAATATAATAACCCTATGAGATTACTTGTTGTTTGCCCCTTCTGGATATGAGATAGCAATAAATCGTGTTATATATAGCACTGCAACAGCCTACCTTGAAGTTTCTCTGCAATTGTAACCACTCAATGCAATTGAATCACAAACTTCTATTCAAGATAGCAACAGAAAAATAATATTATGATACTAATAATTCCTTTATAACTTGATCTAATGACCTTCATCGTTAAAAAAATAAGTAAATTACTAAAATGAGATAAACAACTAATGAACAAAAATGAAATATTTACTGAAGGAAATAACGGAAGAAAAATCAAAACATTGTTTGATAGAATTTATTTGACACTGTCTCTATAAGCAAGTGATATTTAGCTAAAAACCAAACATGTAACCTTTTGAAATCTCTTTTCATCTGGTTAAATTATTTTATTTTGTAGGAAATGAGCAATGTCATAAAAGGCGATTGGCAATTATTTCTGTCACACCATGAAATATTTGCAGAGCGATGCGTTTGAGAAGGTAAATCAACATTTGCAGCAATTTGCTTGACTTTGCAATTTAAAAATAATTTTTTAGCTTTGCTTCTGAATAATCAGGTAAGATTGGCAAATAAATAAAAAAAATAAAAATGAAATATTTCGTTATGTTATTTAATATTAAATGTTATTGATAATATCATAAACGTTAACCTCAAATGTTATCGATGTAATAAAAACTATATTTTATAAAAGTTAATAAAAGCGTATACTTTTTAAGTCAATAAAAATTAGAAATACATATTTAAAAAAGTATTTTTTGACAGATTATAGTTTTTTTCTTTCTAATTTATGCAAAGTAATTTTGTCTATTTTCAATGAATTCTATATCACAACAATAAGTCGAAATTGATAAAATGCACAAATTATGAGAAATATACAGTCTTAAGCAGTTTCGATTTACAGACGGTACAAATTCATTTAATGATTTTTTCCTTACAGATTTTTGATTCTACAATGTTTGTTTATATGTTTATTCATGACATATAGATGTTTGCAATGCTATTTATCAATTTTTTTCCTTCTTGTTTTTCTCTTCAATTAGTAATAGCTTATCCATTGTATATAATGCTCACTATATAGTTTACCCACAGATAACTGCCTCAAAAATGTAAAGATGTTGGGTTTGTAAATATCAACATTTCTCTATGTTCAAACCAAATTGTCCCCTTTATTTTTAGGTATTCTTGTTACAATAATTTAATTATTATTTCGGCAAAACATTAAATATAGCCGTGCAGAATTAGACACCAATGGGATTCTCTGTGGAGATCCTTGAATGGTTTGTCGTTTCTTTTTTTTTTCCCTCTCTTTTTTCATTTCATCATGTGCTCTTCCAACGGTGCCTAACTCAGTGTTATAAGCACCAGGGACGCAGAAAGGCATTATGTCATGTTCTTATAATTATACTAAATCTATAAAATACCATAGCATAATTAATTTATAATATGAATAAATCTTGATTGCTGTATGCATGATTTACTTTTTAATGCGCTGAAAAAATGGTATAAAGATCACTCTTTTCTTTTTCTAAAAGTGAGAAACACATAGAAGTATGGTCGTCTGGTAATATAAGTAAGTCATCTAGAGATTTTAGGGCCTGCATGTAAATAGATTATAGCCCATTAGGAAGTCTAGATTATAGCTCCAGGAGCTATTAACATCTGCAATTACCAGGCCCTGATTAAGCCCTGTAGAGACCTTTTATCAATGCAATCTCCCCCCCTTTCTCTCTGTAAGTTACAAAATCACAAACATTTTAATAATTATGGTTTAATCTCTATACAAGCAATTTTTAAATAACAAATATTATAATAACAATTGAAATTACAAAATACGTAATTGTGAGTCAGATTCAAGTTAACTAGTTTCACAATCTTGAATAATTGAAACCTTCATTTCAAAGCTTTTTTTTTTTTTTTTTCAGTTATTCCCGCCTAAAGACGAGAAGTCTGAAAGAGGGTCTGAGGATGACACAAAGCTTGCAGCTGCTAATGATTTGAAAAACAAAATGTCTGAAAGAGCTGCTTCCGGTCATTAGCCTGAACCTAGGAGGAATTTTGCAAAGAAGGAAAATGATTTTTGATAATGATCTGGCGGATATGAAACCTCAAATGAAATACTTCCAGAAACTTTTGAAGACAGTTTCTAACAAGTGTTAAGAGAGCATTGGAGAGATTTGTATTTAGGATTAATATCTTACGTATGACCTTCACAAAACTTTTACATTTGCTATGTATATTTAATAAACAAATGCGAATAGCTACCAAAAGTTTTAATACAGGTTTTATGAAAAACTACCCAGGAGTTGTAGGTATTGTTTCTTATATCGAAATTTGTTTGCAGAACCAAGATATATCTATTAGTACAAAAAAATCTGTTTTAATACCAAACTGTATTTTTCAAAGTGGGTCGTAGTAACCAACATATTTTAATTTGTATGAAGAATCAATATAAGAATTAGCTATCATATGTATTTTGTATAGTTAGATTAAATTATTTAATATGGTCTATAAGTGTTTTAAAAAAAGGTTTTGCTGGTTATTGTTCTTTCAAACAAATAATATAAATTTTTTCATGCGCATTTTATATAGTTTGTATTAAACTCTGTATAGTCTATCAGAAGAAAAATTTTAAAAAAAGAAGTGGATTTTATTGACTGTTGCTCATTTTAACAAGTAATATAATTTTTTTCTTTAAGTGCCTTTTATTAATCATTATTCCTCCTCAATCGTTTAGCTCCAAATTTGCAGCCTTTCTAAAAAAAGTCTAACATTTTTTTTTTCTTTATTTCTCAAAAAAATGATATGGTATAAGGTATGTTTGTAGAAAATATGAAATTAGCAAATTCATAGTTTTCTCAAAAATCACTATTTTTTAAGTATCTGAATAAATTGATAGTTTATAAGTCGTGCACCTTCCCCTAATCTTCATTTTTTAATATTATTTTATATTCTTGTTCATGAAGACATAATCAAAGAATTAGATTTTTCACAAGAAGCAAATCATATGAATTCTCTAAACAATTCATAAAAATGAACTAGCAAACTCATGAATCTTAACTAATACAATTTATTTCAAATAAAGTGTCTCAAGCAAAAAATAAAATGTATTATTCTGTTTTGTCACATTAAACTATAAAATGTAACAAGTTTTGAAATAAATTTGAAATTTGTTAGCAGAAATTTAAAATTAAATAGAATTTTTCAAACAGAAATTTCAAATAAATTTTTAATAGGATTTTTTAAACAGAAATTCCTATAAAATTCTTAATAGAATTTGTTAATAGAAATTCTTACAAAAATTCACATCTTGAATAAATAAACGAAAGATAAAGAAAGGAACTTAAAGAATAGATTTCAATGGGGCTAACTTTCAATGGGGTCAATTCATGTAACGTAAAAGTCACGTGTCATGTACTTATGCACATGGCATTTAAACCTTCATCCGTAACGCTTTAGTAAATGAGTCTGTCATTAACATTCTCCGCCAAGTATGAAGCGGATTTTTTGTTTAAATTTGAAGTTATAACTTTGAGTAGTTTTCTGCCATCTTAATACATGTTAAAAGAAGAAATATTGTTGTGATACAGGAGAGGGGTACTTATTTTAATGTGAAATTCAAGTGATTGCCGTATTAAATGTTTTTTTAGTTTCTTTTCAACAATCCTGAATTGCATGGTTAGCATTTGAATAGAAATAGAAGGTTATAAGCCTTCTTCGAAGTCGGTGATATGCTACGATCATTTTGAAGAAGTTACGAAGACAGTGAAGGGACTTCTGATTCTTTTACTTCATTTTATTTTATCACGGAGAACCAGGCATTATGTACAAGCAGGAGCGACGCTCACCCACAACACATAGAGAGGAATGAGGGAAAGCCCTTGAACATTTTTTCCCTGGTCTTATATAACATGAAATACTGATAAGGAAAATATTTTTTCTCAGTGCTTATACAATGGGATTTTGGGATTAGATAGGGATTTTTTCTGCACGCGCGCTAACCAGGAAAGGGAAATGGGGATCTTTTA
Source organism: Argiope trifasciata (assembly GCA_026543055.1). Taxonomy (NCBI): domain Eukaryota; kingdom Metazoa; phylum Arthropoda; class Arachnida; order Araneae; family Araneidae; genus Argiope; species Argiope trifasciata. The sequence goes on along the minus strand of JAPMOQ010001087.1, from coordinate 297,709 downwards.
TGAAGAATTTGATAAGTCAGCGATATTTTGTCTCTTGACTCGGAGTGTGGGATAGCCGATTCAGCAATTTTACAAAGCTTCTGCTGAATTAATTAGGTAGACAAAGTGGAATGGGATCAGGAAATAAGAGATATTCTGGAATAAAGTTAATATGGGCTAAATTGAGCTAAAAATTAGGAAATTAATTCAGTTTAAATTAAATTTTAAAATGTCATTACAAACACGCACACACATATATATGATAAACCGTTTTGCAAACATAACTACGCAATATTAAAATTAAATCTATCTTAGTTTTAACTGTTTCTTCCTACTTCCTCCTATAACTCTCATAGATGAATCTTAGATGCTTTGTTTGATTAATGTTAAATATATTACAACTATAAAAACTGAATAAAATAAGCATAACTTAAAATTTTGAGTTTTCCTAAAATTAATTATTTTGCACATATGTCTAAATGCCCAGACAACATTTCATTTATATGAGACATTTGACAAAAGTCTTTTTCTTTAGCCATAAATAAAATGCTTGATCCTCTTCCACCCCACCCCACCCTCCAAAAAAAGAGCAACTCGGCAAGTAAACTAACATAAAGACAGATAGTCTGGGTTTATCTAAAGAATCAGCCTGGTATGGTTCGACTTCCGGTGCCCAGTCTTTTGTCTCGCTGACATCAATATTCTGCCATAAAAATAAATACAACGCAGAAGTAATAAGAGTCTTGTATTGTTAGCAGATTAATTATTCTTAATTCTGAAGGTGAATGCCCGCACATTATATTACAAAAAAAAAAAAAAAAAAAAAAAAAAAAAAAAAAAAAAAAACCTTTAGAGTATTTACAAATATACTGTGGGATTAAACATAATTATATTTCACATAACTTTTTTAATTTTCTTTTAATTCTTGAATATTATATTTCTCTTTTATAATATCCCTCATTTTAAAACAATTAATAACACTATGCCTTTTAAAACACTTGTAAATTTTTTTCAGCAATACATTCAAAACCATGAAATTTTTATTTGTTTTATTTAAGGGGAATAACAATAATTTAAAATTCGCAATCTTTTTTATTTTGCTCAATTCTTTAGAAAGCAGCTAAAACCATTCAGCCTATTTTAAGAATTTCATTTGTGCCATTCATGAGTAATACTATTTTGTCTTCTTTGCAAGTTCTCTCTGACAGAGCATAAATATCTCCCGCCCACTCTTTCACTTGCCTATTGCTCATTTAGTAATTCATTGAAGGTATGGCATTAATTATTTAAAGGAAATATTACTTCTTGCAATAATGCTGTTTTGTATATGCTTGAGAATCATATTCATACATGAAGTATCAAGACAGTTGCTCATTATGAATATAATTTTACCAGCAAGAAAAGTATTTTACTACCCGCTTTGCCATATTTAGCTTTAAAAATAATATCAACACACTAATAGTTTGTTTTGATTGTGCCGTCCACCAGGGGTGTCCGTTGTATCCATATCCTTCTAATCCTCCTCTCGATGCAACAGAATAACTGTCTTTTCCATTGTTTTCAACAGTCAACCTACGCATTGTTTCTCCTAAGAGGTGTTCACAATAGTATTGAGATATATCTTAACTGGTTTTATTTTTCTTAAACTTACCATCAAATACAGTCGATTCCGGTTAATCGGGCCACATCGGGACGCGATCATTTTGGTCCTAATAACCGGCTGGTCCGATTACACGAATATGCCCTATGTTACAAGATGAGACGTGCTATACGTAACATATTAAAATGTCATTATGACCTTTATTGTGCGGCACACGCGTATGGCGAACATACAAACAAGAACTACTGTTGCCTATGAACTTTATTCATTAAAAAATAAGTTTACAAACAAATTCTTCGAAACGATCTACTCGATACTCAGCATGCGAAGCACAATAAAAAAAAAGTTCTTATCAAATTCAAGTCAGCGTTTGAAGAACTTACTACCGAGCTGCCCGTTCTAAGAAACAAAGAGCTTGCTCACCTCCCACTGGTTCTTTTCTCTTTCGGACTTCCTGCTGTACACAGGCGACTTGTGGCTTCTTCTTCATCTTCCCTGCCACGTTCTTTGGTCCGTTTAAACGGAATTTTAGTTCAAATAAGCGAATAAAATTTGGCTTATGTACATAGGATTTGTTTTGGTTCTTTAAGATTCGGTCCGATTACCCGGTGGTCCAATTAACCGGATTCGACTGTATTGTTGATTTAATATTCGATAATACTACCAGTTACATACATAAGTTTTGTGAATTTGGAAAAGTTTCTGAAAAACTAGTAACATACATCGTTTGAAAAAAAATTCCATTAGACTAATGTGCATTTATTATCACATCTTTAGAAATCCATAAAATCCTGTTATATTGCCATTTTGAAAAAAAAAGCGGTTTTTCGCAAAAACACAATATATACATATATATATATATATTATAAACGGTATCACGGGTATCTGGACAGTAACGGTTCATGAGCAAAACCATGAAACAGAACAATATTAGAAACAAACAGCACTATAATGACTCTATTTGGTTAGATTTTCTAGAGATGTCTACTTGAAGTTACAAACTATGCTAAATTCTAGGTTGTAGGAGATTAGGCAGAATTGCAACCCTAGGCATGCTGCAAACAATTTTATCTATTGTCGACTTTGGTCAAATAGTATACATATTAAAAATGAATAGGTGCTTGGTAGGGTATTTTGGATGCAGTCATGTCTCGAAACAAAATAAATAAAATATCGAGGCAATCCATGTTTAGTAATGACCGCGAACATCATGCGGATTTCCATGACAGAAAATCAACTCTCTTCAACCTTTCTTCGGGACATCGGAAACGGATGCGGAATTCCTGTGATTGGTCAAAGGAGAATCTGTTTCAAATTTTATTTATTGTATTTTGTATTGTGTGATGACCTGGGATCATCTCTGATTTTCATTGTCTTCGAGATCTTGCTTGATGTAACTCTCATTTGATCGGTGATCTCTGACGAGAGCGTTCTTCATGAATTTAGCTTTGCAACCCAATTAACTTGGTATTTTTTTAAATCTATTAAACCAAGAGAAATGAAGGAACTTATACATTTAATTGAAAGCAATTTACACAAAGTCCATATCGATCTTCCAGGCGAGACGACATGCATTTTCCAAATTATTCACATAAACCAAGATCGTCTTAAATCTGTTTTTATATTTATTACAAATACTTGTTTCATTTCTTTCCCCGTGATATCTTCGCCTTATGTTTGACACCGTATAGCCATGTCTGATTCTTGAATCAATAAGTCCAATCAACCAATTCAAAGGATATCTAATATGTAAGAGAATATCTTTACTGGTTTCTTCATTGAAACGCGATTAAAAGAAGGAAATCGCAAATGGAAAATCCGGATAAAATATGGTAACATTAATTATACAAATTTCTTTCTATACAGCACGTGGTCTGTAAAAACAAAATGCAAAACGTGATCCAAAATGACAAATTTAATTGGATATCATGAAAATTCAAATTTACTTGGCCTATCTTCAAAGGCAGAAAGTATGCAATGTTAATTGAATCTGAGACATACTGAGATAAAAAATTTAAATAATTTATAACTCACGTGCAATATACTCATTTCTAATGAAAATCAACGTGAAAGCAAAAGTCAAAGCAATTAAAAAATCTCAAACATAGTTTCAATAACATCGCATAGATTTGTCATCGCTTAGCCATAAATAGTTTTCTTTAGAAATCAGGTCAAATTTCATGCACGTGTATAATAATTCAGATACTGATATCGGCTCTTTTTATGCGTTTTCAATGTTATTTCAACTTCAGACACGTGTCTGAATATCGGAAATGTTATGTAAGCACCATTCATCGTTGAACTCTTTTATCTCACAAATGATACTTCCCAGAAAGTGTTATGTTTTTTACCTCACGTGTTACATTTTTTTCGTATAAATATCTCATCTCACGTGTAACACTTATCCTATTCCACATTCACTTTTCCGAGCTATCTCAGGTAATGAATGAATGGCATTTACTCTTACTTTCTTTCTTTGTGTTTGAATCACGAGATCCTCTCCAAGTCACGTGCAATATCCCATATCAGTAGCTTCCCCGGCTGTGCAATAAAATAGAATTCTTCTTAAGACCTTTATCAATGAATTTCATAAAATAGCGTAATCGTACCTTCCTTTTTTTATGTATATGAAGATTGTGAGGGGAAATGTGAAGCAATTGTTAAAAAATTCTGCACGAGATTTTGATAAATTGCGCCATTTTTCAGAGCTTCTTAAATATAGTACCGAGCTTTGAGGCAAGAGCGCAAAAGGGTGTAAATTCCCAAACATCAATCTCTGGGAGGATGAGAGACATCAAGAATAAACATTAGCACGGTTGTGTAATTTTTTCAAGTTAAACATCAGCAGGAAGCAAAAAGATAATACCATGCCCAAAGGCGCCATCGACCTCTTTAAATCCATATTTTGACGTTGGTACGAAAAGTTATATTATGCCCCTATTGCAACTTAAGCCTTGCTATGCTGCTGTCATTGTCTTCTCTCAGAAAAAGGGTAGAGACCAAAATGCGGTTATAACAATTTAGAAATAACAAAACGAAAGACCAATATATGGCCAGTTCACTGAGTCTGGATGGGCCTGACGAAAGGTTAAAGAGTGAAGGTCGTTAGAATATCGAACGACTCCGAGATTGGATTTACAGGAGCTGATTGGTCAATAGAAGCTGACTACGGACAAAAAGTGAATCCTTGAGCATATAACTTCTATAGCCATGACGCTGGAGTAGAAAATTTATTTAAGTATGGTCGCGATAAAGACAAGGCCAGGTTAAACTCTGTTAGACAATGCAAATTGCGGAACCCCATCTAAACTCCCAATGTCAAATACCCTTGGTTTATTTGACTTTAATATCTGTACACATTTTTTATGCACCAAGTATAAAGACAATCAAAAAATAACAAAGCATTTCATTGCAGAGCACTTACTAAAGGTTTTTATTTGTTTAGGAGTTAAAAACGGTTTTCATCATATTTAAATGTTAAGCATCAAATAACCCGATACGGCTCTAACTGCTACTATGGGATTAAAGGCTATAAATAAAAAAAAACTAATTTTTATGTAATTTCAAACCAGATTATTTTAAATTATATAAAGATCACTTTAACACATTCTAAACACTCAAATAATAAGTTTATCAGGATTGTGAATTGTAAATTATTTCAAAAATTGAAAATTCACATGCACACAATGCTATGCACACGAATTTACGCACATAACAATATCCTGAATATGATGTTCCGATATTTAAAAGATGATGTTTCCGATATTTCTTTATTTTAATTTAAATGTGTTCGAATACACTGCAAATATTATCAAACAGGCATTGTAAGCCGTTGTTTACAATGATTGTTTGATAATATGGCTCTGATGAATATAGCCTTAATTTAAATGACAACATTAATCCTTAATCTGGGCCCAAGTTTAGTGGGATTTATATCGAAAACCATTATTCGGTCTACGTTTTAGTTATATTTATAATCAAGAATAAAAAGTAATTTTCGATGAACTGTTGCCAACCCTCATTCCCTGAAATTTGATAGAAAGTACCACGTTGTTAAAAAAAAAAAACACCACACTGAACATAGTTCACTATTTTCCACAGCGGTAAAAAATCATCCGATCATCTTCGTTTTATAGAACTAAGTTTCATTCCATGTTTTGTAATCGTTCGTATTTCACCTGTCACAAATATATATTTACTTTATAACTTTAAAAGTATCTATAATGGATTTTTATGAATTACTTACAATAAAAGCAAAAGGAATCGTAAAATATATAGTGTCAAACAATTTTAGGGCTTTGATGACTATCCGAATCATCGCAGAATCAGAATATGTAATAAAAGTAGAGTAGAAGTTCGATTATTCGCGAATGTATCACTCGTGGTCTCTATTAAGCCAGCCAGTTCCAGAAAAATAGAAGCGCCTTTCTCATGGTTTTTTAAGAAAGTCGTTGAATTTTCAAAAAAAAAAAAAAAAAAAAAAAAAAAAAAAAAAAAAAAAAAAAAAAAGCCAAAGTTGACATTGGAGACAATTTTCATGGTGCAAAGATTTATAATAGATCTTAGTTGAATGGGGAATAGAATTTATAACTTCTGGCGTTATTTAAAGAAAATAAATAATGAAAAACTCATTTTTAAACATTTCAATGTTTGTGTGAGAAAATTTATTAGATTTGAATGAAAAATTCTCAAAATATTCCAGAAAGTTTGTTGTTAAAAAAATAATGACACTTTTTTCTTTCTTTTTTAAAGTTATCTGCGCAAAATGAAAAGTAAACACCAAAAATCAGATATATTCTTGGAATATCTTGTAAAAAGTTCAAAAATTAGCCCCTTGACCTACGAAATTATTTAACTTCCAAATTAGATGACATATTGATGTATTAGTTTGGAACACTTATTGATATATATAGAATGAATCTAAACTGTCAGGTGTATCAAATATATTTTTGCCGCCGACAGGTGTAGTTAAAATTCCACAATCCCAAAATGGGGATTATGGTAGCTAATGGGTTAATTTCTATTAAAATTAAAAATAAATTTGACATTTTGAAGAGTTTCCAAGTGATTTTTGAACTTTAAATTGCATAACTTTGCTTAGTTCCAAATTTAAAACTAAAAATTCAGTGATTCTATGCGTAGGTCAGAAATATCATTGTATGCGAAGAGCGCAATAAAAATTTTGTTAAAATGTTAGTAGTAATTAGAACTTATTTTTATAATTTCAAATAAACAATTTTGGAAAACCTTGAGGAAAGGATAGAAATAACGATTTAAAATTTAGTCCCTGTCAGCAAAGGTTATGATTATCCGAAGTTATTGTTATTTCAATTAGCGCGGATAAAGGAGATTCTTATTTTTTTTAAGTTAAAAAGGATTTAACTATTACTGATTATCATTAATTTAAATAGGTAATGATAGAATATTCAGTTTCAGTCAGAATATTCAGTTTTTTTAAAGCGGTTGAGAAATATACTCAATTTGGAGAATATTGTAATCTAGGTTAACTAGTTATTTGATACACAATTTGTAAAGTCTTTCAATGAATTCAGCGAAATATAATTTGACATCTGATAGAAAAAAAAGGAGTATTAAAACTATAATAAGAAATAAAGAATGAAAATTGAAGACTAAAAGTGGCAAATGATGTACGATATCTATCTATCTATCTATCTATCTATCTATCTATCTATCTATATATATATATATATATATATATATATATATATAATTCATTATCATTTTCGCTTTTGGCACTTAAAAGGATTTTTCCTCAACTTTCTTTGTTTTCGTGATTCGTAAGTTCCGCTTTACTTCAAATAAAATATTCTTAAAATTATTACAGCAGATAGCCGACATTTCACAGCTCCATGATATTTATACACAAACTGTACAATACTTTTTTATCTTGAAATGTGAAGTGCGGCGGAAATTTCAGCTGAAAGCAGCAATATTTATATCAAATCGAGAAATGCAGCTGTCATTGCTTAAACAAACTGAGAATGAAATTGCTGTCAAAAAGTGCTGAACAAGCAAAATCATGGCATTACTGATAATATCCGTAAATTTGTTTTGAAGATATATCGTATCTTATAAAATAACCAGCTGATACATCCGATGCTGCTTATGTTTAAATCCTTTCTTGTACAATGTTTTTAACATAAAAACGATAATTCTGTAAAATATTTTCTCATGCACAACCCTTTTCTAAAACTTATTTATTGAAATAATAGATAATTTAAATAAAATAGGGGTAGAGTAGTTCGTTAAAATTTTCAAAGAAGTAGTAGTAGCAATTGAAGGAAAAATTTTCACAAAAATATAATTGATATCGTAGAAAAGTAAAATGTTTAATTTCAAGCAGAGTAACTTTTTTTCCTGAAGGTTTTTTTTTTTTTTTTTTTTGTGAAGTAAAAAGCAAAATCTGAGCAAAATATATAATTCCTCAAAAGCTAAAAATATCAACTGCTGTCATCGATCATCTGCTTCATTTGTCCTCAAGAGCTTTTTCTTTTTCCGCTTCCGTTTAAGAAGCAATAGACTTATGCAAGTTTTTTAGGCATAGTTAAATCACTTACTTGGAATAAACGAAAAACTGGTAAAGTATACGTATTAAAATAATACAGAAAAAAAAAGAATTGTAGAATAGTTTAAAATTAATGTTAATTTTAATATTTTAAATTTTTTAAGGAATGAATAACAATTAAAAGAAATATTGGACAAAACTGAGACGGATATTATAAAAATGAGAAAATTTTACATTTTAAGATGGATTAAAAATATATCTTTTGTATAATTTCCTCCAATATTAATGTGGAAGAACGACGAAATTTTGGTTAATTTCTAATTAAATGATTATTTAACTAGTTTTTAAACTTTGAAAAGTTAACAATATTCATAGTCTTGTCTTATATACTATGCAATCTTATCTTATATATATTTGCTTGTCTTATGCAAAATTTTGTTGAATTCAATCTGGTGGTTGTTTAGGAGAAAATGTGAAACATACATTCCCTCATTGACTTTTATTTATATTAAAGATAAGAACCTATGGTAGAATTGAAGATAAGAACCTACGGAGCCTCGGCTGATTCTTCATTTATTTATGGAAGAAAAAATTTACAAAAGTTGCAGTAAACTTTTAAAAAAATTTAACAGGTTGGATACTGAAAATCTTAAAAATCTCAAGCAAAAGAAATTTTCAAAAATAAATGAAAATAAAAAAAAATTATAATTTGTTTTTTTTCCTTCCTTATCAAGGTAAGTTTATAAACTTTGAAAGATATGACTCCAAAGAATAGCTTCTTAAGCTTTCAATGATGTCCAGGGTTCTTTAAACTTTTTCTAATCGTGTCCACTTTCTACGATGAAATCATTTTTGCAATTCCACATCCATCACAAAGATTGATCGCTTTCCAAAATTACGAAATAAATTGCAAAAAGAGCATTTATTATTAATTCCTCGCAAATCAAAAACAAGAACACAAATTAAAAAATTAATATTAATTTAAAACAAGTTATTTAAAGATTTCAATAAATTTGTTTAAATCAGAACCTATTTTTTATTTTTAAAAAATATCTGAATTAAAATTTGAAAGAAAAAGGTTTCATAGGAGTTTCTGCGACGCTAGTTTTTTCATTACTTCAACTCATTTGGGGAGGAGGGGGCTATCTATTGATTAAAATGGTCAAGTTTAAGCAGATGATATCGCTTAACCTTAAACAGTTTTTTTTTTTTTTTTTTTTTTTTGAAAAAAATATTTAACGTCTATATTTGAAAACGATTGATAGCTCTTTGAATAAGAATTGTCATTAAAATGCATCTCATAACAACGTAAAAAATTGTTTGTTTATCTTATTCGTGACATATGTCATTACGCAAATGTATATTTGAGATCGTAAAAAAATACAATAAAATAAAATAATGTTTGCAATAATAGAGAAACTAAATAAGCCCTACTGGAAAGAAGCAAAACAAAAGAAAACCGTTTTTACGACTGAAGACGGTGGACCACTTGTAATTTTTTTTAAGTTTATTTTTCCTATCTCTTTCCATGCATTGAAAGAAATCTCATTATTCTTTTGGAGAACCCATTTCCATCAACAGTTATCGAAAACCGAAGCAAAGCGTTCGATAACAAGTAAATGCAGGAAATCCGAGAAAAATATTCTGCAAGAAGTATTTTCCTGAAAATATAAAGCCTTCTTTGATATCAAAGTTCGACATTTATTTTCGAAATCAAATCTTTTATCATGAATAAAAAATGATCCTTGGGCACGATCTTCCTGGACTGAACGCACCGTATCCAGTTACAAATAAGATATATAGTGGCAATTTTTTTCTTTCTTGTTCTATTTTATCAGAAAGAAGAATGCATTTGGATTTGATGAGATATGTATTTATTGTTTACTTATGACGTGAAAATAAATTTAAACAAATAAATGTTAAAAAATTGCTTTTTAAATTAAAAATTTTACTAACGATCACGGTTATTATTTTATAATGTAACCGGAATAATAAATGATCCACAACAATAAAAAAATTCTACATTATGTAAAATATAAATTTTTAAAGAAATTATATAGAGTAATTAATACATTTTTCTTTCAATAAGCAAGTAATTTTTTTTCAGCTTCACCTTTAAATATTTAATAGTACTTTTTTTAATAATCGGTAATTAATTTTTGTGTTCTTATGATTGGTCAAAATTATGAAATGATGGACCATCTCAATTAAACTCTTGCATCAGATGATTTATTTTTAAGTTTATTAGGTGTATCAAATCCATCTTAAGGACATGTTTTGTTGTTTGTTGAAAAATGCTGACAACTTTTCAAAATTTAGATGTAAATTAAATATCCAATAAATTAAAATTTAATAGAAATTTTGCCATTTTGAAGATATGGTCACTTTAAACGCCGATAACGTATACATGTGTTGTCTGAGTGAATGTTAAAAAAAATTAATTAATTAATAGCCTTTACTATATATACAAACGTAAGAATTAGGAGAGCAAGGAGTTATTCAGCGTTTGAAAAGTTTATAATCTAAAAGGTCTGGCACAGATTATATCCAATAGAAATCTTAGTTAAGAGATATTTGAAAATTGTAAAATTATAAATGTATAAAACAATTAAAATAACACAAAATCAATACTTTATATACCTCTTCCTAGTCTAATGGTCATCGGTTCTTACGGCCACCCAACCATACACACACAAAAAAAAAGGAGGTTTCAAATTTCAGCCTGTACTTTTGTTTACAGTGCGTAAAATAGAGCACATATTACGAACTTTTTGTATTATGTACTACTGTTTTAAATACAAATATTAGATTTTTGTGTTTTATGTGCGCTTTTTATAACCTGTTTGAATGAAAACAGTGTTCAAAGAGAAAACCCCAGGAGGTATATCAATAAACTAATGTTTTGCATTTCCTTTTTATGCTCTCTTGTACATTAAATGTGAGACATAAAAAATGTTTTTCTTGCAAAAACGATGAGTCCTTAATTTTTTTTCGTCGAAAAACACACAAAATGGGAAGGCTTAAAAAACCCCTGACTCCACTATTTTCATTTTTTATAGGGAAAAAAGTTAATTTATACGGAATAAACAAGTTGTTTATTTAATAGGCAATTTATTATCCAAACATTTTCTCTTCAAATTTTATTCAGTTCTTTCATTGCCAAAATGCAACTTTCGCAACAATCCATGCTATTCTGAAAGAAAAAGAAAAATTAGGATACATTTAATATAATTTATGCAATTAGAATCTGTTTATTGCTAGAAATATTGCTTTCGTGTTTATGTAAAGAAAATTGTCGAAAACAGGGATCTTCATTAGTGGTAATGACTTTTCTGTGAATATACTTCCTAACAGATAAAAGTTAATTGTTTTATTTTTATTGTAATTCCCGACTCTTTATTTCTTAAACGGCACATCTAACGGAGATTACTGTAATAAAAAAATAAAATAAACCCGACAAACTTATTGGTTCTTATGCCACCCTCAAGGCCAGTGAATTTCAGCAACGGAAGCAGTGTTTGAACAAAGCGAAATCAGAAGCCGAGTATTGTTCTAGCACTCATCCATCCTTGACCGGAACTTCTTAGGCTAGTGGGCAAAATTAGGTCGAAACCCCTTGCGAGAGCTGATGTCGTAATAGCGCTAGAAATTTGTCGTCTTTTTCACTAAGAAATGATAATTTTTCACTCCCTTTGAGCCCAGTGAGGCGTGGCTATTTTTTACGGTGAATTTTCTCTTAGCCTCATTTAAGAGCCAAAATGTGCAAAAGTAAATTAGCTTTTTTTTAAAAAATATTTTCACGTATACAAAATATGCAAAGCGAAGATAGCATAATCGTCGAAAAGTTAGACCTCTAGACTTTGGATGAATTTTTAAGCTTCAAATCTCCTGGATTTGGAAAATTTTACTTTCTCGTATATGAGTCATAGAGAAAGTATTATAATAGCGAATCTCCTCATTTTGGATCTCCCTGAGTTCGAAAAACTCATTTTCGTAAAATGTCAGCTTGTCTTAGAGCAAAATAAGTCAAAAACACTTTGAACTTGGTAGATGAAATATGGTATATGGTCTTTACATTAAATATGTAGATTTCTATCGCATTTTGAGCAAAACCTATACTTAGGATGTCTGTCTATCCGTCTGTTAGAATATAAGTTAACACAATAACTACAATATAAAATTTGGTGTACAAATTTAAATTCTACATTGTAGACATCTATCAAATTTTTAGCCAAATTCTTCAAGGGTTTGAACATCTTTTGGTCTGTACTTTCAGAAGCATGTAAATGAGATAAATCAAAAACGCAACTACGTAAATATATCAAATTCGGCATTGATTTTGCTATTGCGACTGTAATTCTGTGTCGAATTTTGGTGTCAACCGGTTGCGTAAAAACACATTTAAAACACAAATTCACTTTTATTAGAGAGTATGCAAGAAAATTGTCGGGAGACTAATTCCGCCGGTTTAGAATTATTTCTCTGTCTGTAAATGCAATGACTATAACGATTTCGAGCTGAGTGGATAAAATTTAGAATGCAATTTTTGCACCAGTTATGCAAATTTCTATCGAATTTTTAATGAAGGAAGCCTTCTGTCTCACAGTCAGTAAATATGATAACTACAAAGCATGTAGATTTATTCGAATAACTACAAAATGTATAGACGGATAAAAGCTGTTACATCATTTAAAGCACTTTTCTTGCTGGAAGTATATTTAATGAATTAGAAATTATGATATTGGGTCACGATCACAATGGATAATATGTGTATTTCTAGTGAATTGGCATCGAATTATAAAGTATATGAATGACTTAATTTCGATGTATAAATTTTTTTAAATGCTGTCATTCGATCCATATTTATGAGGCAAGGTCAAATAGTTTATGTAGTTATTTATTGGTGTGTAGTTATTAATTTGTTATTAACATAACAAATTATACACATATTTTATCAATGACATTTTTTTCGGTATCCTTTAGTCAATTAGAAAGGACTAAAAGCGTGAATTTATTATAATCCAAGAAATAAACAGAAACCAAATTTGTTCTAAGCATTAGTTATAAGTTCCTTTTATGTTTTTAACGTAAGAAAACGTCAATATCTTTCGATTGTCGTTCAATATTATTATACCGTAAACCATAAAAGCATAGTTTTTCTTGACGACTGATTATAGAAGCATCCATCACTAAGTCACAGAGCTAAGAATTCACAGTAGCCTTTCGAGCGATGTTTGATTGGTTTAAATTTTAATTTATGTAAGTAATCGAAACTGGTAAAAATTTCAATTTATCATTCCACGAGTAATTTTATTAACTTTATTAATTAAAGCTATTGAGTAGGTTCCCTTGGAAGGCTTTAATGGCGTAGAGGCTGGAAATTTGGCTATTATGTCCCAAGCGAACATTTTTCTCTCAACATTGCTCGCCATAAACGTAAAATTGCCTTTACTCTTGAGCGATTCTCATACAATGCTCTCTTTCAGAAAGTCCCCCCCCCCTTCCTCCCAACTCACGCACAAGAAGGACAACATTGTCATCCTTATTATTTCCTTCATAAAGTAAATTAAAGCCTCCATTTGTTAGTTAATGAGCTTTTGATTACAGTAGACATATTTATATTCTTATTGCTAAATGACGACTGATTAAAAGAAATTTTCCCAGGCTCCTGTCTACGCAACAGATACAATTTCAGAGCATATTACTATCCTATGGGGATTAATTTTTTGGTTTTTTTTATCATTTACTGTTGCGTTTATTTGTCTACAATTAATTTCGCTATAAAAATTATTAAATTTTAAAAAAACCCAGTTTTTTAAGTTTTCAAAAAAAAGAAAGTTTTTTTCCCCAATGCCTGAAAGCAGTTTCTTTTTTAAACGCAGTTCACTTTAATCACAGATGATAGAGAGAAAGGGAGAGGAAAAATTGAAAAACACTTTTTTTTTCTGTAAAAAATGTGAACAAACAAATTTTCAAATATAATAATCTTCTATTTATTAAATCATAACATGTATATTTAAGTATTCTACTATAAATGAAAATTGTTCAAAAACATTTTCTTGTTTCTTTCAATTTTCCCACATTTTGCAACTAATCTACGGAAATTGATTATCTACATTTGCCTTTTAATATTTAAAAAACCCTACTCTCTGATTTATAAAACCTCGTTTCCATTAAATGTTAACACTTCTCAGTCAAACTCAAAATTCTCACGAGAAATCTAACTGTGTCCTCTTTTAGATTTTATTTAATATAGTAAAACTTTGATAACACGAATACAATTTTTAACAATTTTGTCTTTAAGAGTGAATTGAAATACTCACAAACGAGCAATTGATAAAGATGCTTGTCAAAAAGTATATTTATATTTAAAAGTTTATAGCTAGTAAAAATTAGATTTTTTTTTCTGAAACATTTTATAAATATGTTAAACAAAAATTTCGTGCCATTTTTGTCAGTGACCTCATAACAAATATTGAAACAAATCGCAAAATATTGAAGCCAGTATCAGTGAAACGACGAAAATCTCATTTAGATCCAAGAAATACATTTTCTGGAACGCAAACAATAGCAGGCTTTAAATATGCATGATTTCCAAAGGCAATAAATTTAGCAGTGTTAGTACAGATTTACACGCACCAAAAATAGAACTTACTACCTGACACATTGAAACAAAAAGAAAAAAAAGAAAAAGAAAGAAAGAATAAAGAAAAGGAGAGAAAAAGAACGAAAAAGCATGACTTTTCTCTTCTAGAATCTGTGAATGCTGACGAAGAAAAGATAACTTGGAGTGAAATGGCAGATGGTATTATTTTTTAACTTGACAGCAGACATTTCAACAAAATTGTTCCAATAAATAAAAGTAGAAACGAGCCTCTGTTAAAACATTTGATTGAATATCACTGGATATTTTTATACATGCTCAAGTACTTAATTACGGAAAGCTGCCAAACAATAAAAAGTTCAGAGATGTATTATCTAATCAGTGATTGTTAATAAAATGCATATTATATACAACGGATATGAATTTTAATGAAAATAGTTCTAAATAAAAAGGTAAAAGATGCCTATTTTATTTTCTTCATTCTTTATCTAAATTTTCTGCTTCATGTTTAGATTTTTTTTAATGAAAATTTTTAACCCAGGGATACGTTTTCATTATAACTGTTTTTTATTATATTAATAATAGAAAATAGTTTTAAAAAATAAAAAGTTTTTTGGAATCTAGAATATAGTTTTTTCTAGATTCCGAAAACTTTATTGGTGTTTTCTAAGTAACTGATTAAGTTGAATTCTTTTTTTATTTAATGTGAACTATTCTAACTTATTTTCAATTTTATTTATTATTTTCTAACTTATTCTAACTTATTTTCAATTTTATTTATTATTTTCTAACTTATTTTCAAGTTTGGGAGTGGTACAAAAAGTGTTTGAAGGAGATAGAGCATACAGTAGCAATGCAGAATCGGTAATAAAAAGTTTTTTTTTAACTTTTTTTTCTTTCCCATCTCTAAATGAACTGTTTCCTGATCATTTTTGTCTCAGAATATCATTTCTTCTCATCTAAGTGAAATTCGTTAAAGTAATTAACTCTCTTGTTTCAAAAATGTCATAATTTACTTTTAAGTTACGTGCGGTGACTGAAGAACAACAGAGTAAGTGAAAATCGTCACCTCTTCTTCTACTTTGTTTCTATAGCAACCAATGATCCTAAAACGCTTACAGCAGAAAGACAGAAATAAACTCTACAGATACATCATGACTTTCAATTTGGCCTTATTTTAAACTAAATAGAATCCCTAACCCTTTATTCGCCTGAAATATTTATTATATTAAAATAAATATGAGATAATCAGAAGTATCAAACTATTAATTACATTGTTATTTGATTCACAAAATTTCAAAATTCTTTCTAGAACATAAGGCAGTGTAAAAATTCAGTATCAAAATTCAATCATCCATTGTTAGTTGATACACAAAATAAGACATGATTAAAGATTTTCAAAGTTAAATAACTTCAAGATCCTTTTATAGAATTTTAATTCCATTTCAATCCATTTTTTGGCACGAAAAAATAATGTTTTAAGCTGTGAACTTCAATCCAAAGATTTAAGAATAATCAGAAGATTTATTATGAAGAGGCATACATAACTTGGATAAAACTGAATTCGTCTTGACTGATGATAATGCCATTAAAGTTAAAAAGATATTGGTTTTGAGAAGAAATATCAATAAATTAAAAAAGTAAACGTCTTATTTAAGACTTATTAATTCTAAATCATAAATGGTAGGATCAAAAACATTTCACGTATTACTATTAGAATGATTTTATGCTCTTTTATTTAACCTTTAAGATGGAATGGAAGATTGAATTTTGATACTGAATTTTTACACTGCATTATGTCCTAGAGAGAGTTTTGAAATTTTGTGTATTTAAGTATTTTCGAATATTCTATTTTAATATTTTCAAAATTCAATAACCAGTAATCGATTAATCTAATAAAATTTTGTTTCAACACCTATTGCATAATGTAGTAAGAAAATGCTGTAAAAATTCTACATTATTTACCATAATGCCTTATAAATTAGAGACTTTAATCAAAATAATTTTTAACTATTTAGCACATTAATAGGAACTATTTAAAAAAACTATTTTATTAAATTTATGATATTTAAAATTTTTGCATATATTTTCACAGTTTGTTATTGTCATCTGTAATTAAAGTTACCAAACTTTAATCTTGAATATTCTAAAACTCTGATAATCAATTATATATCTTAGATAGAATGTTAAAATAAGGAAAGTGTGGAAGATACATTATGATTCACCTCAAAAAATTAAAAATTAATTTTAATGAATATAACATTTTCTTTGAAAAACAATCATTGGCTCCTAACATTGAAGCAGCATAGGAGCTAATATTGGGACGAGATTCGCGACCATTGCTGAATGACGAAGATGACACCTCAGCCGGCTACTCTGCATCAAACTTCCAAACTATCTGGAAGATTTGTATTCCTCAACGATAGAATTAATGTGCACCAAATCTACATACTTTATGTATTTTGAGTGGAAAGTGGAATTTTTTCATCACAAAGCTAACTTTTATTTCCAAGCCACCTCATCTATATAAAAAGGGGGGAAGGAGCAGGAAGGCATGAAGATATTTGATTAAACTGGCATTTTAAGAAATAGAAAAGATATAAAGTCATTGCGTCAAAATATTGCAAGTCACATTTGCCAAAATATGTTTTCAGTGCAAAATACTTGCATAGTACAGTTACATCTCTCAATTGTTGTATTTAATATACGATTGTTATGTTCTCTCACAAAATGGCATTTGTTGCTAGTGGTTCCAGCTGTTACATGAAAATGTCATATGAGTTACTGCGGGTAACTTTTGACATAGAGGATTATGATACAAAAATTTGATAACTTTTCCGTTCGTAAAAATATAAAATACAAATTATCAAAGTACAATTCTTTTGAAAATATAAATTGCGAGATTAATATAATAATACAGAAAAAAAAGAAAATAAGAGTCAAGAATCATTTGGCACCTTTACGTCTATCGTTCATATGACATCTTTTCAGCTAAGAAGTTTCTGGATGCTCGAATGGCGCTTTTGAAATGACGAAATTGCGTAATTCACTCTACAACTATCTCCGTTAAACGATTTCAGAAACTACCAGAAGATCAATAATCGATCACAGTTAATAAAAAATTCAACAAAAAAATATATGTTTTGTGAAAGAGTATTGGATCCCTTGTTCCCCTCCCATCAACTCATAAAAAAATCAATCCAGAGCTTCGATTCCAAGAGCTTAAAATAGATAACGCTTAATATAACTAATCATTTAGATGTTCTGGTCATAAAATAACTCGAGGATCGATCAAATCATTAGTTAAACCGGAAACACAAAATGATCGTATATGTCTACAGCAAGATAATTATGGTTTGTTTATTTCGGAGAAAAATATACAAATACTCTGCCAGCTGTATATAATTTTTCTCTAGTATATTTTTCTGTCGCTAGGTACATTCCAGTTAATACCATTGGCTAACCAGAAATCAATACATAGATTAAGGATCTAATCTCTTAATTGGATGAGAAAATATAAAGCCTTTTTTTGTTTCCTCTGTAAAATATAGAAATATACAAATGCGCGGACAGCTGCATATCATTTTTCTCAGTATTTTTTTGTTGTTGTTGTTGGCTCTAGACGCATTCATGTAATATTATCGGCTAACCGTAAACCAATAAACAAATAAAGAATCTAATTTCGTTACTGGATGAAAGAATATAAGGCCGTTTTGTTTCCTTGGCATCTGATATGAACCAGGATTTCTTAGAGTAAGCAGGATAGCATCAGTGTTTCAAAAGATAAATTTTTCCAAATAATTTTGGAAATTCGAATATATGAAAAGACGTTTCGATCCAAGACAAAATTTTCAATGTCGGTAAACAGAATTTAATTAAAAAGCATAGTTACTTAGCAATTTTATCCACATAATCCTGCTTGATAATTAAAAAAAAATTCAGATAATCAATGCTTTATCGATGTAAAATATTAACGTGTTTAATGTTTGTAAATGAATATAGTATTTAATTGCTCCAAGATTTTATTTTTTGATGGAAAGTGTGTCTGGTCATTTCATGTGTAGCAAAAATTGGGAAAGATAGTTTAAAGCCTTTTATTTTATTTTTAATTGAAATTAATTTTCTACAATCAAATCTAATGCACCTTTTATTAATATAAGCTGTTTACCTAAGAAAAAACTTGTAACGATATCTAAAATCGGACGAAATCTGCTCACTTTTTCAATAGAGGGCAAACAGTCGAATTTCGGAATTGTCTCAATTAATCCATGACATTTGGCCTCCTTTTATTTTTTCAGCAGATCGAAGACTAAGGAATTTGGCGTCCTGGTTTTTTATATAAGGTTATCATCAGTTATGTTTCGACCATTAGAGTTTCAGAATTGCAGCATCCCATAAATTATTTAAAAACGTGCATTTCCGCATTTAATCTTACCTTATCACATACAAAGCTTGAAGATCACTGAAAAGGAAAATAGTAACAATAAACACAAAGAAAAAAGACACAAATAAATCAGAAAAGACACTGAACGGGACTGCACCCCGAAAGCACCGAAAAGCATCAAAATTTGCTCACTATACATTGTTAACTGACGCACTGGAAGACAGAAAATCACGTTTCCCAGAGTTTTGCAGCTCTAGTTTGGATCCTGTCCAGTTATGACTGTTTTCTTTCTTTTTTTCTCCCCCTACCTCACTGCATACCTCCGCTCTTTTTTCTTTTCTTTCTTTCCTTTTCTTTTTTTGCATTTTTCTTCCTCCTCATTTTTTTTTTATTTCATTTTTATGAAATTATGAGGGGGGAGGGACATATTTACTTTCACACATATTCTTTTTCTTTTGTTAACAGCTATTCATTGCAAAAAAGTAATTCGATATTTTTAACAAATGTAATTCAGAAAACTGTATCTAAAAATTGGGGCTATCAGAGATAAAGTTGCTTTTTAAAATATATTTCAATTAATAAATACTTTCGAATTCTTTCTGCTAATTTCAAAGCCAATGGGCTTCTAATGCTTATGCTCTAGTATTGATGGACACAGCAGAATCAGAGCATTAAAATATCAGAGCATTTATTTCCATTATTGAAGACAAATGTGACAAGGCAATTAAAAAAAAAATGATGCTTAGCCTCTCAAGCCATGCATTCTCGCTATGCCGCTAAATTATTTTGAAATAAAATTCAACAAAGTAAATATAATTTGTTTCTGGTTTTCTTTAAAAATTTAAATTTGAAACAAATAAAAAATCTTTAAAGATTAATGTTTGAAATGCTTTTAATGATTTAAGTTGCTTTCATTCATTTTAAAATGACAAGTTGCAAAGTATTTTTATTTTAAAGAATACATCGTATTAGAAAAAAAAAAAGAAAGAAAAGAAAAGAAAGGAAGGAAGGGAAAAAAAAGAAAACATCTTTAAAAATCTTTTTGAATAGAAATAATTTTGCAGTATTTCAATTAAAAATTATATAAGCCATTTAATATTGATAAAATTAAGAAGAAATAATCCATTGCATTCCGTTGTTTAATCTATTCTAGAATAAAAGAATGGCACTTTTTTTTTTTAACATATACTGTATATCGGACAAAATGAAAATTTTCTCTAAAGTATATTTATGAGAAATGCCGAACCAGTATTTCAATAAAAACTTATTCAAGTCATACAATATTTTTTAATAAAAATTATATGTCATACAATAATGAATTATTTCTATAGAATTGAATATTGTATGACTATATTATATTTCGTATTCAACAGAAATAAACCACAGCATTCAATTATATTTCAATTGTTTGTTTTTCCAGTGAAATGCATATTTGACAAAATTAGATAACCTTCAAAATACATTCAAATACCGAAGCAATAATTCAGTTTAATATTCTATAGAAAATTTAACACTGAAGAAGTAGAAATAATCTTTTGTATTTCTACTGATAATTATGCAAAAGGAACAGTTGCTTGTTGCGATGAAATTCGTTTATTTCTTTTACTCCCTAGAAATTCGAAATAAAGCAGAATTGCTTACATTCGCAAAGACAATCAACGAATTTCTACAATGTTTTTTTACAATGTTTACAAAATTTTCTACAATGTCAATGTTTGTCAATGATACAGCAGATTTTATTTACATTGCACGCTATTTCACAGTAATCCATTGTATTTCTTCTTTTGTTGTATGTATTTTGATTATTCGAATCAAGCGTGGGTTGATTGCTGTATTTCATAGCCTCTGTTTGCTTATTTCCACATTGTTTGTAATTTATCCAGTTTTGTTTTATCTTGAGATCTGATATCTTAGTGAAGATCTTAGAAAATAATTAAATTAAGTTTATGAAGCTTTCGTTACAATTTCAGATCGAATATATAGCTCTTTAAATTAATATCGTAATATATAGATGTAGATAGTTTGAAAATATCCAAATAACAAAAAACAAATTCAGGATAAAGTTAATTTTAAAATATTTTTTTTAATTCACTAACCTATCAAAAATATCTGCATTTAGAGAGCACAAAATGTCGATACAAATAAAATAGGAATGTAACTACCCAAAGATGAAAATTATATAGATTATACAAGCCTAAAGACTACTGTACTTTATCAAACGGGGATAAATAGAATTCAGACTGAAGACTTTATCTGGTCATTTACAGGCAGGAATTCAAATCAGGGCCAAAACGAGAATTCTCCCGGAACCTGAATTTCATAGGAATTTTGGGTCACGGGTTATCAAATTTTAGACAAAAGTGAGGCCTCTCGCAGAAAGGGGAAGTAATGATAATAATCTGTCTGAAGATAACCTTAGATAAAATATTCTGGCTGGATTTCTTTTTATTCGTGTTTGCAAAAGCACAGTAGTTTTTTGTCTTTCACAATTGATATAATTTTCTAGATGATATAAATTTCTTACTAATGATTTTGGTTAATTTTGTATAAACCAAAATATGAAAAAACAATAACCTTGAAATAGTTACGGTAGGAACATTTTTTACATAAATAATTAACAGCACGTTTAACTTCCGATTGTCAATAAAGAATATTTAGTTTCATTAATTAATAAACAAGACCACCTTTCTCAGTTTTTGATATACTGCAAGACTAACTAAATTTTTAAAAACCCGTAGCGAACTTTTCAGCTCTTTCTTTTTTCTTTTTTTTTTTCCATTCTCCTCCCCCATCACATCCGTGCTTCAGGTAAAATCTTCTGTTCGTATCAGATTTGAATAATAACAACAATAATAATAAATAATAAACTAAATCGGTTATTGGTTACGTAAGCAGCTTTTGTCATACTCTTATGAAAATTGAAATGGTTGATATTATTTACTAAGCGACTGTTTTATCGTTTAAGTTCCACGAATCATTATTTTATGATCAATTATGAAAATATAATAAATACCGACGATATTTCATTGCTTTTTGGTACAGACATAAAATTTTAAAGTTATCCTTGGTCATTGGATATGCTTTTTTTTTTCAATCATCTCTCCAATTATATTTATAGGGTTATATTTTAATGCTTACTAAAATAAGTTAAAATTCACTACTGGACATAATATTTTTAAAATATGAAAATTCTGTTATTTTCAGTCGGTGATTTTTAAAAAATTTTAAATACCATAAAGAAATTGATTACTGAAAATAATTTATAAAAAATGCAAAGGTATGCTTTTAAAAAATACACCTTTAAATCTGAAAAAAAAAAGTCTTCGAAAATAAAGATAAACTTAAAATATTCAACAAAAAAAAGGCAGGTTTTATCCCTGATGGAATCAAACACACACATACACACAAAAAGGAACACGAAACGAAAAAGCAGGGCTAACTGGTTTTTCTTGCCCCGTACCCAACAAGCAGTATTAGTTGAAAAAATACCGTCATTTCGATCTCTTCCGAGATTGACTACCTTGATAAGTACCCCACCCCTTTGCATCGCAAACAGAAACTTAACGACGGGGAGCAAAGGGATATGCATATTCTCTGAATATCAGTCTCGAACTCAATCATCTGAAAAAATATGGTGCTCACATGGAGAGACACGATTCCTATTGCCATTTCTTTGCGCCTAAGTGACAAAGCGAAGCAATATGTACGTCATTCACCCCCCACAAAGGCTTCACTTGCAGGAGTGGAAAGTAGTTGCGCATTCCATGGAAAGGCGGAGTGAAAGACTGGACTCGAATCCATTGGTTAGTCTCAGGATCACTACTTGTGTCTGGAACAAGTCGTTGGCCGACGAGAACAACGCATGACTAAACGCAAACTTTGACGCACATTTACATCAAATATAATTTTTTTTCCTTTTTTTTAAAGTAAAATAGGACGAGAGGGATAGTAAAAAAATGATTATGTATAATTGGCAATTAATTAATAAAAACAGTAGAATTACTCTTTTAAATATTGGGTTGGCAAATAATTCATAAACTTTTTTCTTTCAAATTTAAAACAATTCGAGAAGAAATGTTTGTAAATAAGTTGAAACAGAATTTAATCCTCTACAGGTAATGCAGTTTAATTTTTTTTAATTGTTGGGGGTTTTTGGGTTTTTTTTTCCTTCAGATCATTAAAATTGGCTGACAAATGAACAAAATTGAGCATTTTCAACATCATTCACTTTTTGCATTAAATTGAGGTATTCAGATCGGAAAAGCTGAACGCAAGTTATGCTACGCTTTGAAAACAATATTGCTTTAAAGAATTACGAATAGTTGGTTCCAACTCTTCAAAAAGAAAAAAAACGAATGACGATTAAATCTGCATCGTCAAAACGGCTGATAAAATTTTTAAAAATCTAAGAAAATTTGAAAAAAAAAATCATTCTTATCTAGTATTTTTTTAAATTGTAAGTAAAAAAATCAAAATCGCGATAAAAAATTTTTAAGGCTAAACATTTTTTAAATAACCGCATTTTTAGAACTTCAGAGACCCTTATGGCAACCCTGTTTCTTGCAGAAGGATGGATGCCCTTTCCCTCAGCTTTACAAACCGCAGGCTAAAGGGTGATTCATCCCTTTGCAATCACCGCTAGAAGAGAGATGTTATTTTCTTTCCCCTTCCCTTTTGGAAATTAGGGTTGAGCTTCTATTGATCAGGGTTCTCTCCCCCCCCCCCCGAAAGCCCCCACTGACCAGCCAGACAACCTTTTCACACAGCACATGCCATGCAGGCAACTCTTCCCCTCCCCATTCCTCCGAAATGATTCTTCTGCCCACTCCGTAGACGTCCTTGATTTTACTGATCGTTTGATGATGCCGAGCAAAAGCACCATTTCGAATTTCAAATTAATTTGATTGCATAATAGTGAGACGATTTCCTTAAAAGTGGAATGGTCGAGAGGATTTTTTTTTTTTTTGATTCTCGGAAACATCCAAAAAATTCGAAGCTCTAAATGTCAATAAAATAAAATGCTATTGAGCCAAAAGAAAGAAAATGAATAAAAATACTGGCCGATCTTGCGATATCGTCACAAAGTTGAAAGTAAATACTAACATTAAACACATTTCCTGAAAATGTGTTGTACCACTGCGAATGTATCTGGCACCTGGAGCGTCATATCATTATTTCCTTATCTCCTGTAGCCATCAGAAGTTTAACAAGGTTAAATGTCTCCTTGCTTTTCTTCATTATAATTAACTTAAAGAATTGGCATAAAAATACTGAATATTTGGTATCCGTGGTTCCCCTATAGATTGCCACCCTGGACATTATATCCCTTTGCCACCGATTGTTTTGGCATTGAGAATATGAAAGGAAAATAAACTCAAAGAAATTGCGAACTTTGTAATTTAAGACCAGTTGAATGTGAATGTTGAATTCTCATTCGAAGATTAAATATTTCAAAATAAGTAGTTGAGGGAAATGCTATTTCTGCGTGTTATCTATACTTATAATAAAGCTCAATGTGTGTGTGTGTGTGTTGGCACTCTACAGGCCTGACCGCTGGACATACAGCTACCAAATTTGGTACATGTATGCCTTGGAGGTCGGGAATGTGCACTTCGGAGCCCTTTTTACGAATTTTTAATTAGAATTCGAATCAATTAAAATTTAAGCGAAATTTCGACGTTTTTCCGCTATAACTTCCGAAAATATTATTGCACAAACATGATTTTTACATCAATTTAAAGATAAAAAAATTAGCTTTTTAATTTTTTCAGTGTTTTAATGTAAAACTTAAACTTCTATTTTTAACGAATTTTTAAAAGAAATATTTTAACCATGTTTTTTTCAGCGCGTGACTGAATAAAATAAAAGAAATATAAAATGTGATATTTTCTAAAAAAATAAATGCAAGGCAAAGGATTCTATGATCGTTTGCAATATTTAAATCATTAATTCACTAAATTATCCTTATTTATACAGGATTGAATTTATACAGGATATGCATTCAAATTCCGGTCCAATGGCCAATTTGTAAAATATTATTAATAGGCATATATATTGTTTAATACTTTTAATTTGATCTAAATGAAGTAAATACATTTCATGTAGCTTGAGTCAAACAATGCATTTATGAATAATGAGTTTTAGATTTCTTCATTTTTACAAAATATTTTTATTAATATTTTAAATAAAAAATGCTACATCAATCAGTCTTCTAAATCAATCCTTAAAACTGACTGATTTATAAAATTAAAGAATATTATTAAAACTTGTTCTTTTAGAACTTTCTGTCCATCATCTTAAAGAAAATATTAATTTCAGGCCAATCAATGCCCGGAATTACTTCAAAGCTAATGAATATGTGATTTAATTGAAAATTTTAGAACGCATTACTCATGGCGAACCAGCTGGTCGCCAAAGGCGGCTAGTTTATTAATAAATTCTAAAATGTACTTTTAAGCATTTTAAAGAAAAATGTTGAATTATTTTTACTGCCTCCTTTTGCTTAAAAGGCACTATCTCAGAATTTTATGAAGTATCAAAATTTCATAAAAATCGTTTTACGGATAATTCGTATTGATTTAGAGTTGGATAATAATAATAATAATAGTAACTCTAAATTGCAGGCACGGACGTTAAAAATTTCATAGCCTTTTTTCTCCCAAAACACTCTCGTCGTATACTTCACTAAAAAGGAATTTCATTTTCATGAATTTTCCCCTCAAACGTGCCAATGCGTTATCGCCACGAGAATGGAAATTATATAAATCAATAAATTCATAATTCTAGGAAATTCGTAAGCAGATTTCAAGTCACATTCACCCATTTTGTCTATGTTAGCTGAATGAAGCATATTACAAATTTCGATAAATTTATTAAGTGCTATAGTTTGAAAGTTATATATATTCTCATCTATACGCGGAGAGAAATGGCAATCTGGATATTGTCTCAGAGGATATGCATTGTATTTAGTTCACCGCAACCATTCTGTCTTTGCCTCTCGAAATTGGAAAGGATGAATGTAGGATTCGGTTCTTTTAATATGCATCGTAATTGTTTAGCATTTTTTCCATCTATATTCGGTTAAAGGCTGTATGTCCTGAAGTTTCTCAAAGAGAGCTTAATTTAACGAATTCTCCTAACTTGTCTATCTCTGTGAATTATTAAAAATGTATGACAAACCTATAGATGTAGGAAAAAATAAAACTCTCTAAATGAGACCAATATCTATTAGATGTATATTTAAAACCTAAATATCTAAACCGTTGTTCAATCTTAATGTTGTTTGAACCAAAAAAAGGTATTCCTGTAAAAATGATGGTTAATTTTAATATCGTAAAAGGTCAAATTAGTCATCTTAGGTAAAATAATTTTTATTCACTAACATTTCAAACTTTAAAACAATGTTTCTCTTTTTTAGTGCCTGAAATTGACCGTGTTATAAAGCCTTAAATATTTATATTTTATACGATTTTCAACCAGTTCAATGATCTTATCGAGAACAAACCACCAATCAAAAGGCAATACTTTCTCTGGGCTAATTACTTTACAAAAATTAATGAATTTCAAAACTTTATAACTTACTTTATTTTAGTAGTAAAAATGTTTCCAATGACATAGAGAATTGTACTTTATATTGCTTCAGTCAATAAATATATTGAAAAAAAAAAAAAAAAAGAAAGAAGAAGAAGAAGAAAGCGGAATTTAAATTTGTATGCATTGTCCCAAACCTATTGGTTATATTTAGTAAAATTCTTGATACCCTAAAAGTTTCAACAACATCAACAAAAAAACGTTTCACCCTTCTGTAACTAAAACATCAGTTAAATGGCTTCATCGAGAAGAAACCGGCAGTCAAAGAGCAGTGCTTTTTCTGGGCGGTCATTAAATGGCTAAAATTAAAGAAATTCAAAACTTCGCAACTTCATTTGTTTTAGTTGCAGATGGGTAAATTTTTTTAAATTTTTTTGAACTTTTAGGGTGTTAAGAATATTGTGCTGAGTATATAACTAACAAGTTTGGGAAAATATGTCAAGGTAAACTTCGCAATTTTTTGTTGTTGTATATTTATTGACTCAAACAAGACAGAATAAGATCCTCTAAGCCAGGGATGGGCAAACTTTTTCGATCGCGGGCCAAAAATCGAAAAAATAAAGTTTGGCGGGCCAAGATGAATTTTTCTAAAATTTTAAAAATAATATACAAGTATTACAATTTAATATATTAATGAGATGAATGAAATTGCGATTTAATTTTTTAAAGTTCCTTATATTGAAGTTCGAAGTGAGATGTACTGATTCTAAGGAACGAGGCTAAATGCTCATCTGTCAGTCTACTTCTGAAATAATTCTTTCTAAGGTTCATAGTTGAAACACTTGTTCACATATATAAGATGAAGCAAACATAGCACTGATTTTCTGATAATGAGATATTAAATTTGGGAAACTTACTTTCGGTAATGATTTGTAAAACTCTAACTTTGTCATATTTAGAAACAATTGCTTGAGATGATTGTTAGATTGCAACTCAATTAATTCAAGCTGCAAATCTGACCTCATTGCTTCACAATTTACTTTGAATGACATGGTAAAAATATCCAACTCTGCTTGAATGGCACTGAAATCTTGAAATCTGCGTTCGAACCAGCTATTACCGGCTCTTTGAAGAAAAAATATAATATTTAAACAAAGTAGAAAAGGAGATGGATATATAATATATGAATATTTCTTTTAATTTGCCTCTGACCGGCAAATTAAAATTCTATCCGCGGGCCGGATAGAACCTTCCGGTGGGACGGAGTTGGCCCGCGGGCCGTAGTTTCCCCATCCCTGCTCTAAGCCATTTAAAGCATTTCTCCAACTGGAAATTTATATCTATCTCTAACGATTTAAATACGAGCTACTGGGGCACGATTAGCGTGGGATACTCTGGTTATTAAGAATTGTTTTTTGTTTGTTTTTTAATTTAGAGAGCAAGATTTTATCACTCCACCAGCGGACTGTATATATTTTGGATGGATCCTTTCGCAGCATTTGGCTAAGATCCAAGTGTATATATTTTGGATATTATCTTAACTAATGTTTATAGCAGCTATTTCTGCTCATTCTCCTAACTTGCCCATACCTATGAACCGGATGTATAATTCAACAAATTTCAATACATTTTTAAGATCGTAAGTTTCTGCTAAAAATGATTCTTATTGCCATTCCATATCTATTTTCGAATTGATGAGTAAACAGATGATAACATAATAAAACGTACGTTCAAAGCATATCTTTCAAGGCTTTATTTAATCTAACGAAGAAATTGCTTATCACTAACTCGGAAGAAAGCGTTTAGTCATGTTCACGTGAAAGAATTGAAAGTCACCGATGACACGAGAGTGTGAAAGAAGTATTGAAGAAAAAAATCTTAACCATGTGATCTGAGTGACATTGAGGAATGTCAAAGAAATCTTAAGTCTCTTCGCGTGAGCTATGAGATATTCTATCCTTTTCAAAATCTGAGGTTTTTGACACTCCTTGTTTTAAAAATGAATTATAACTGAAACACAGAAGGATGAATGTTTCGGAATGTTTCTTCGTTCGGGTAGAATATGAAAAACATGAGTCAATCCGCTTACATAAGATTCTCGTAAAAAAACTTGATATTCTAGTTATTTAAATTAAAGATCAGACAATCATGAATATTATTTGCAGTTTATATCGTTAATTTTATCAGTTCTATTTCAAAGTATCATACTCAAAATTAAAATAATCTCATCTAAGTTTGCCATGTTACTCTTTTATTAAGGCAGAATTTTGTAATTATGGTTTTCTTTCTTCTTTTTTTCCCAAATCTCTTGGCCTTGAGAATTTTCATTTTTATTTACTTAAATTATTTGGACAATTTTTTTGAAGAGACGCGAGGACTTTATTTTCGTTTATGACCGCTTGAAAATTATTTACTATCGAATTCTGCTTTTTAACTTATAAGCTTTTGATATCCAAATTTTCCATCGATCCACACTTAACTTTGAAACGTATTAATTTCTCAGTATAACAAAATTTTGATTTCTGCACTCAAAATTGTGATTGTTGATTGTTGGTTGTATCTATTGTGAGCTATGTCAATGTTTCTGCTTATTAAATTATTTGGAAGAACTTGTAAATAACAAATATTATTTTATTTTTGATCGATTTTGTTACTGAACAGTTGCTAATCTATAGAAAACGAGTAATATTTGGCTTATTTATCTATATAAATAAAAATGAAAGTTTTCCTGTATATCTCTAATGCCTTCTTAACCCGTTCATCTAATTGCGATGAAACTTGGTCAGCTTATTGATTACTTAGGATGGTTATAGGTTTGGTACAATTATCTGAAATAAAAAAAAATAAAAAAAGAAAGAAAATTGAATCTCAACTGCATCTATTTACCAAGGATTAATTTCCAAATAACTCGCCAAGGAAACAATAAATTCTGTTGGAATGCTAAATCCAAGTTAAAGGCTAATATTTTGTAGCTATAGCAAGCAAATGTCGTGCAAGTCATTCTCGTAGATAACAACTTTATTACAGATTATGCAAGAAAGATTTGAGGAGACCAACCCAGGGTTTTTTTAATTTTAATTAAATTATAGCCTTTATCGCAGTAACTACTAAAAATATTGTAGTAGAAATAATTTTGTACCACTTTATTTTTTCAAAAATTATCTTTTCAAGTATATTAACGATTTTATGGTATAAATATATTTTCTGCTTTTAATCAATTTTAAAAGAAACTATTTTGGTCACATTTCTAAAATTCAATTTGAGAATTCTGAACGAATATTAAACGAATCACGAGAAACAATAAATAGTTTTTTTCATTACAATTCTGAAAGAACACCAAGTTTTATATTTCTAAAAGAATACACAAATCTAATATATATTTGTTTGTTCGTATTTTATATACTGTCGTTCCGTTCATTCTATATCGATAAAACATTGCAAAATTATTGATTGAACATTGCAAAATTATTGATTGATTTCACATAATATTATTTTTTTTCAACGGCAGCAACGCGCCGGGTACTAGCTAGTTTACCTATAATTATATTTATTTATTGAGAAAATGTATGCATATTGAAAAAAATTCATTGAAAAAAAAACAATGTCCCTATTTTTGTACCGAATGACAAACCTACTTTAACAACTAGATAGCAAGCGCTAAATGTTGTATTTAAGTTACAATAAAAAGCTTTGGATATTAGTTGAATAACATCAAAACTAAAAACTATGTATATTAGAAGTTTTTACCGCGATCTCTTTTGGGTTCGAAATTAAATTTCTTAATATTATTTCTTCTTTAATATGATATAATTATTGTATTTTAAGTAATACTGCAATGCAATTTTTTGTACCGTTAGCCATTTATTATGGGTAGGAAATCATTCAATAGTTGTTATAAACAAACTGAGAAACAATACAGCCCTTTTTTATTCATATATGAACCGATTTACTGTATTCGGCTATTTCATTAAAGTGAGCAGGAATAAAATTTCATCTTGCAAAAAGCTATGCATGAAAAGGCTTCTTTTTTTTCATTTCTGTATTCTTTTATTAGCAGGATGTTATAAGTATGTCAGTCGAATGAGAGGCGATTTCATGGAAAAGAGCCTTTTTTCATTTATTAATTAGAGAAAAATAAGCGTTTCTGTCAGTTTTTTGAATTTTTTTTTCTTTTTGCCTTATTTTTAAGAAAAAGTGTCCTTATTTTATCATTTTTTTCAAACATGAATTAAAAAAAAAAAAAAAATCTGAATCACAAATAATTTTAGAGATAATCATAAGAAGGGATATGAAATGCACTTTTTGTTAAAAATACATTATTAGCATTAATTGATTATTTATTTAAAAAAATTCTTTAAAAAAAACTTTTATTTTAAAGTGAATAGATGTCCACGCAAACAGCTTCAGAAGAAAAATTAAGAATGATAAAATATTTAAATTAATGATTAATAAATGCTTGATTATCAGTGGGCCGATAATCTACCTCTAGTTATTAATCGCTGAATGTTATTTAAAAAATTTAATCACATATTTAAAATATGTTGAAACATTAAAAAAAAACTTTAAAAAAGAAACATATAAAAAGGACAAAAAAAATTAATCATCACCGAAATCTACATCTATTGTTTACGTACAATAATTTCATATTTAGTTCCCTTATTCTGAATTTTTAAAAGTTCAAAAGTATTTTCGTATTGATATATATCCTTTTTCTGTTATTTTGCAGATTTTCCAGTTATTAGAAAACACTAATTCAATCACCCATTTCCACTAATAATTAAGAAATCACTGTTGTTTTTTTTTAATCAACGGACTCAAAAACTATTTTATTGATTAAACGTTTTAGATAAATTAAATCTTAACAGGAAATTTCCGTTTTACTCAACTTATTTGCTTGTTGAATCTTTTAAATAAAAAATAAAATCGCAGGAGTAAACGGATTTTCCTACGAAGTTTTCTAGCCTTATAGTTGTCGTCTCTCAGAACTCAAAACCGGATGAAACTAAATGTGGTTATTCGAAAATATGCCTACTTTATACGATGCTCCGTCAACCAAATTTTTAGCGGAATCAAAATGCATACCAAGAAAAAATATTTTTCAAAAGAAATCAATAATACTCCAAAACAATCTCTGAAGCGTATAAAAATGTACGAAATATCTGACACCACTTATTCAAAAGCCATTTATTTACTCAATATCCAAACCCATCTTGGGAATTATTTTCATTCCCTTTATTTAAATTCGCATTAAAAATATAAATATGTCTGGTCTGCAATAATTTTTTTTTTTCGAAAGTAAGAATATTACATAATCTACATATACCCTGGCAACTACCTCTCCAAACATTCCTAATCGTTTTTCAATACAGAGAACCTTGGGGAAAAAAATATAGCATTCCCTCCACCACACAAAAAAAAATCCTCCCTCCTTTGGCTGAGAACAGATTAAACACATTCAACGGAAAGAATGAGTGGAATAAAAAATAAAGAAGCTTCCACTCAGAGGAAGTATCAATTGAAAGCTCCTGTTTACCCGTGAGACTGTTTCCTTCCCCCCACCCTCATAATGACGTGCGGGAACTCAAGTTGGGGGAAAACAGAAAGGAAAGAACTTACCATCACCTGACCATATTTTTCTCGCATTGTAATGTGGACATTCATATGAAAAATATGCTGAGAGAGAGACAGCAACGGTTTTTTTTTATTTATGTAAGAGAGGTTAATATATGAGGATGTATTCCGTTTTGGTTTCTTCACGAGTTTATTAGTCTTTTAACTGTTTTGGCTGATTCATCTAGTGCAATTTTTCTAGAGGAATTCTTGAATTTAACCCATTCCTGATCATTTTTCGATTGTAAAATTACTCGATGACTCCAAGTGCGTAGACAAGCAGGATCGGTTTATCAAATGGTAAAATAAGACAACTGTTTAAAGACTCCATAATAAATAATTTTTCGTGGTATTTCCAGCATAGTTTTATTTATTTATTTTGCTTTTTCGCTCTCTTGTACAGACAGCAAAATGTAATTTGAACTTACTCAAATTAAAATCAAGAATTGCTTCAATTTCAGAGTATTATACACATGATATTTTTTCTCATTTTCACATTTCGCATTAATTCGATTCATTTTCCTTTTTGTTACAATAGGTTGATTGCCAACAAGTGAATAACTCTGGCAAACTTTGTTGTTCTTGAATTTTTTTAAAAATTTTATTTATGTTTTCTTCCGATTGTTTGCCGAAATAAATGGTTCGCCAACCACGAAATCGTTCCTAAAATGACCGAAAAAGCACACAATCAACTGAAAATGATCTTGAGCAAATTTTTACTGACCATTTTTATTTATATATACAAAAATCTACTGCTTATTAAATCATAATCAATCAAAATTATTTACATATAATTGCGATTTAATAAGCAACATATTTTTGTGCTTACTAGTTGTCGGTTTACATCTTTACAAAAAAATCTATCATGTGTCTCGTTTTTTTGGGGGGAGTGGGGTGGGAGGTGGGAATGTTAAAATATATTTCTTATTTGTAACTAACTTTGTGTTTTTAGGAACATTTAGAAATTAACAATATCGAATAATTGAGATTTTACATGCTTTTTTTTAAATTTCTATTCTGAAGTTTTTATGCATGAAATACTGAAAGAAACTTTTTTGAAGGAGAATTCCAATTAAATGTTTTGTTAATTCAAATTCGTATAATATATGTAATTTCAAAAATATTCGAATAGAGATTAGATTAAAATCGATTATAAAATACATATTTTTAGAAAATGTGGTGTGGAAATGAGGCTTTAAATTTTATATTGCTTAAGAACCCCCTGATAAGCGGAGATAATCTGGCCTCATGTGTGAAGCAAAACAAAGCATTGAAGCTTTAATAAATCATGAAAAATATGAAATATGAAGTAATCAAGTTTAAAGATTTTAGCTAATTGGTTAAAATTAAAACTGCTTTCTGAAAATTTTGTCTTTTAACCCTCTGACAGCATAACTTTTTAAAACCTCAATTTAGTTGCATTTTTTTCAAATAAGCTGTAATATTTTTCAAAGTAAACTGATACTATATGTTACAGGATAATAATATAATGTAATAAAAATCTTTAAAGATAAAAATAAGCACTCTGAAAAGCAGAAAACGCGGGATGCAATAGAAAATGGACTGATAACCAACCCGCGAAATCGCGGGATAAGCAGCTGGAGGGTTAATATTGAGGATTTTCGCAAAATCACTTGTTGAGGTCATTTATATGATCTACAATTCTTTTATTCTAACGGATCTGGATTTGTAGTCCAAAAATCCTTAATTTGAACCCGTATTTTTCTCCAGTCATAACCATATTTTAGATCCAAAAATACTCCAAATATTAATTCTGTTATGTTCCCCGTAATTATTTGCTCCTGAATCATAAACCAAATAAAATCATATGTTTTGTAGTTTTTGATATATTCTTTCTTTACCAAGTCGTTAGTATTAAAGTATCGCTATTCGGTACATTGCAGGAATTAAAACAATCCTTGTGTTTACGAGAATATCAAACCATGGTGGTATACATTTCATAACATGGTAAAAAGTTTGAAGCATTAAAAATAACTAATGGAGTAAAATGAGCGAATAATTTAAAAATAAATATAATTTAATAATCATCGATTAGATATTAAATTACAGTCGTGTTGCATATTAATAGAGGTTTATAAGACTTACAAAAGTGAATATATATACTATCAATTGGCATAAGCGCCACACTTGAATGCAATCAGTATTTGTAAGGTAAAGAGCTGGGATGTAAAAAAAAAAGACCTCATTTACCAAATTTTTTTTTTCTAAATTTCTTTTTTTTAAAATTATTTTCTCATATTCTGAAATTTATAGCACCGAGATTGTTCAACCTAATAATAAAATTTTCCCCTCTTCTAAAGAGGTTAGAAGATAAATACTCGAATTCTAATTGGTCTGTATGTTAAGGAACAATGCATGAAATTTTGTACAATGTCCACACAAAATATAAAAATTTTTGTTATAAATAAATATTAATATTTCAAAAGCTTTATATAGAAGACCTAGGATTAGATAAAAACAAATTTTTTATCCAAATAATGAAAAAAAAAAGAGATTTTTATTGAAATATTTTGTGAAAAATAAGTGCTCTGAGAAACATAAACTAAAGATTTAGCTTCATTCTAAAAATTCTCATTCTCTTTATTCTTCTAAAGCTTCTGCTTTAAGGGAATTTTTTTTTTTCAATACTTCGTGCATGCAAAGTGTAAAACAAAGGTTTAAAAGGAATTTTAAATAAAATGAAAGAAATATTTTTAAAAAGTTCTTTTTAACATAATTATCTAAATATTGAAATATAAAATTCTCAGCAGTTGTTAGCTTGGAAGTAAATCAATTAACCACAGAAAAAAAGAATAAGAAAAGAAAGCATTGATAAGTGGATTTGAAAATGTGAAAAAAGAAATCTCAAGAAAAATATTCTAGAATTTAAATAAGTTAGAGAACATAGCTCTAGTAAATCAAATGAAAATACAAAATTTACATTTTTTCGGAAAATATCTAAAAAAATTCAAGAAATCCCTAAAATCGTGGGATTATGGGGGAGACCTATGAAGTTGCCTACTTCCCCCATTTAATAATCCTGTCCTTTTCTTTCTTCATTCTTTATGAAAAAGCTGCAAATTTACATGGTTAAAAAATAATTTATAGAATTTTAGTTTCGTTTTTATTTTTCAATCAAAATTAATATTTAATCGCATGTATTAAATAAATTTATGCTCTTTCTAGAAATTGTAACTTTTGATATATATACATATTATTATTCCTTGAGCAACCCATATTATCTTTTTTTAATCATTTGAAGGTTATTTCTGCGGATTAAAGACATCTTCTTAAGTCCCCTTTTTTAAAAAAAGATGGTCAATTAAAGGTTATCAGAGGATATATTTTAGTACAGACTTGCCTGCACAAGATTTAGTAACAGGTACTTTATCGGAAAGAAGCTTTTAAGATTATGTTGTTTAAAATAACTTTTATAAAAATGTACAAAAATATTTTTTGAGCAAAGATAAAGGTATAAGCATACATTTAATATAAGATTCCGCTTACCAAACTGCTTTGCACATGTTCTGCAACAGGACCTTATCAAAAGAAGCTTTTAAAATGTTCCTGTTAGCGTCATCTGTAAAAAAAAAAAAAAAAATCTTCTAAAGTATTAAGCAGTTCAATACATTGATATTTATTTTTATTCTACTCTAATGAAAAATGAAAAGTAAACTGCTTTGTATACATTTCTTGTTTCAGAAGTTTATTAAAGGGTTTTTTCTGTTTACCGAATATGGCATTATAAATGTTATTTTAGAAATCATGGCAATGAATTTAAAACCAGATTATTCAATTGATTTTTAATTCTAGATAAAATATCTATTAAGGATTGAATCGTTAAATACTTCAATACTGATTTTTTTTTTTTTGCTATAGCACAGCAGAAAACAAAGTAAACTAATTTACGTAAATTTATTGCTGCAAAATATAATGTTCTTAACCCTTAATAATGATAACGTTCTTAACCCTTATCAAAAA
This sequence comes from Argiope trifasciata, assembly GCA_026543055.1. Classification (NCBI taxonomy): domain Eukaryota; kingdom Metazoa; phylum Arthropoda; class Arachnida; order Araneae; family Araneidae; genus Argiope; species Argiope trifasciata. The sequence goes on along the minus strand of JAPMOQ010001087.1, from coordinate 261,495 downwards.
ATGCTTTTAAAATAGCATTTTAAAAACATTTAGGATACATTTAAAACCTGAATAATCATTTATTGTCTCAGTCTCACACCCATTAATTTATGAGAACAACTTGATTAAGATTAAAAGGTCTATATTCAATTTATGCAATTTTGATGGGTTATAATTTAGGAAAGGAAGCATCTGGGGAAAAGAAATTACCTGAATAAAGTAATGAATAGAATTACCTGGAAAAGTAAAAATTAAAAAAACTAAACAAAGTAAATTTGTTGATCAAAAAGTATTAAGTAAGCAAATGAGAAAAGTTCTTTTCGATTATATTTAATTTGTTCCCTTTTGTGAAAATGGGTATCAATTTTTTAAAGAAACATTTCGCATGATAATTTGAAAGGAAACATCGTTTTGTGAAAAAGGATTCCAATTTTTAAAGAAACATTTGGCAAGGTAATTAGAAAGGAAACATCGCCATCTACTCTGTCTTGTTGGTAAAAGTTTAATTATAATTACGTTAAGTGTACTTCCCATCCTTACAACTTCATTTCTATTCTGAGTCTATTTCTATTCTATTAGTAACAACTTTAGTTACCCGGTTGCGCAGGAAATGGGAGAGAAAAAAATATTTTTATACCTTTTTCCGATGACAGTTTTGAAATTGTCATCGCGCCGACAAAACTATCTATTTTTATTATTATCTAAATAAGAAAGACCAGCTACCAAATAAATTTTTATTCCGCAACAATTCTAATTTGCCATCATAGGAGGACTCTAAAACAGAATTTCTTGAAATTTGTCCACTCTTGACTCTTTTTCAAGATAAAAATTTTTCTTGGTTCGTTTTTTGTTCCAATATTATTGACATAATCCTAAAATTGGAAAATAGAAAATAAAAGTTTAAAAACTTAATAACAACAATTTAAAAAAAATATTTCATTAGTAAACAAACATACAAAAGAGGTTTTTTTAAAAAAAAAAAATGATTATCTGAGTTTTGAATTATAATTGCTGGCGACCAGCTGTTCATCCACTCTATTACTGTTGGTCAAAGTACTTTCATGAATTACATCTTTTCACAAAAAAAAAGCAAAATTTTAATTTATACTTACACAATAAACATATACTATTTTGATTGGTTAGCTGTGCTTTTACAATTGAGAATAAAATCAATAAAGCCAGTCCAGTTGTTGATACTGAGATCTCTGACAAAGTTCTGTTTTTGTTACGTCGCGAAAATAAAGCGTGGCGATAAATGATGGAGCATCTAGGAGTCAAAAGCTGTTATAAGAAATAAAACTTGTAGAAACCGGTACAGTAGTCAAATTCCTTCCCCTCTTAAAGAGTACACAATGTAATTGTGTTCTTGAGTTTTCTCTCTTATTTGTTATGGCAAAAGACAAATGATGATGTGTTTTGCTATCATAAGATTTCTTTCAAAATAACATTTGATGAAACCAGACCAGTGTTTTGGGCTGGGGGACTGATTATTTCTCTTTTGCAATTCGCAGATTCTTCATCAAAAATACTAAGAGAAACTGAAGTAATTTTTTTTCAAACTTCACTATCAGATGTTTCCACTGTTATATAATCAAAAAATTAAACTGATAAATTAATTGAGATCTGAACTTTACAGAATAAAGAATTGCCATTGAGAATACACATATAGAGAAAAATTCAAAACTTAAGTACATCAAGGAAAAAGATCTGCAATATGGACCCATTTTTACAAACATGGAACAAATCAAGTTTAATAAAAATACACATTAAATTATTAATAAAGTACTGATAAACAAAAGGAAAATTTAATCAAAATAGTTATTCAACAAGCTTCAAAGAATGATTTTATATCGAGAGATTTTTCTGAATTTTTTTTTATTGGAAATTTTGAATCTGCACAAGAAGGTGAGACCAAATTTTCCCCAAAACTCTATGAAATCCTGTTTGAGGTCTCAATTCTCTATTTAAGGTATCTGTTGCATAACGAAGATTGTAAAAAAGAAGCAGACGGAAAAAATAAAGAGAAAAATAAGAAAAAATATTGAAATAAGGAGAAAAAAAAAAAGAGAGATTTGGATCATTAAAAATGATTTACAAGTAAAAATGTTTAAATAATACTCAACAACCTCATTGATGTTAATTATTTAAAATTTATTTGGAGGGTTTTGTTTAGTTTTATTAAAGTCCAGTTTTAAAGCAACACTAGGGTTATTTTGGGATGGACCTCGTTATTTTGAGCCTCGGTCAGATGTCGAGGACGACGTCTGAGCTGGCTCTCCAATCTTCAAGTTTCCGCACCACACCAGCTGGAGGGTGTTTGGCCCAGTCGGATTTAAAGTGCACTAAACCCGCGTACACGATGATTCTTCGGTAGAATCAGGTCTCGAATTTGAAACCCTTCGGTTCCGAGAACGAGACCTTGCCACCACGGCCAAGAAAGAGAATGAAATTCTATAAAAATCATTAGAAAAATTGCATGTTTAATATCTTTTCAGAAGACAGGATTCCAATTTTTTTTAAACTTGAACTTTGACTTCAAAACAGCGGATAAGTAAGAGAGCTATCAGGAAGGAGTGGAATGCGTCAAACAAAGAAGTTAGAGTTTGACATATTTTTTTATTCCTACAAATTAACGAAATTCGCTTAACTGTATGAGCGTCATTAGCTTGTAAAAATTTAAATTTCTAAAATTATAGCAAACGAAGCAATTTTAACAAATGTAAAAAAAAATGTATAGATATTTTCTTTTGTACATTTCATACTTCTTAAATCCTTTGGAAGTCAAGTATTTTCAAACGGTGCCTAATTTTGAAAATGTGTTTTCTATTTAATATACTCATTATCTGCCCGATTTTGAGGGCTATGAAATCCTTCGCATATCATTTCAAAACGGACTTACAGTCAGTCAAGGATTTGTGTTTGTGTGTAAGCGTTTAGCAGTACATGCAATTTTTAAACTGAATACATAATTTTTTGTTTACTTTATCTAATAAAATTCAGTAATGAACAAACTTTTAACTGATGGAAATATTTCTTACATGGAATACAACAAATACAACAACGATTTAACTTTGTTTAGTTTTTTTTATAAAATTAAATTTTTTCACTAATACAATGGGTTTTTACCTCAAACTAGAGACTCAAATTTCCTAGCAGTATTTAAAGAATGTCTGACAATCAGTTGTAAATAAATAGTCTTCATTATATCAAACTCAAAAATTATACTCAGCAAACCATACAGCATTTTGACACAATAGCTGGAACTACTTGAGCAATTATCAACGAATTACAATAATTATATATCACACACATTTTAGAGCAGTTGAAGCTGGTTGACATATGTGTTTCACATCTATAACATGTTCGGGCAAATTTGGCTCACGATATTTTGAGGTCACAATGACGAAACGTAAACGAATCTTTAAAATAGCAAGCATAAACTATTAAAGTAGAACCCAAGTGTGAACAATTGAAGCTCAGCTTATCAAATACGGGTAACAATTTAAAATTTTTAATTCGACTTTCTTAAAGACAAATAACTTTAGAACTTGAAGACACAAATATTTTCGTAGACATATTTTTCCGTTTCCTATTGGGGGCCTCTATTTACCACTTGAGGCATCTAAAGAGTTATGGCTCAATTAAGGGGCTAATGAGCTTAAAGAGCAGACCGTCTGTCCGTTTGTTATTTTTGTTATCAAAAGCACGTGTCGAAGCGACGAGATCTGCTGATGGCAACCCTTATGCAGCTACATGACGCGACTTCTGTTAAATAATTCTTGCAGGTGGCTGTTATTCATTGTTTACATTTTGGAAACCGCATGATGTCCATTTAACTTTTAATTTTTGATTTTTCTGCTCTCTTTGTATATTATCACTGTTTATTTAATCCAGTGAAGGATTTGAAAATTTACAAAGAAAATCTCGAATCATTTGTCATTTTAAATTTCAGAATACATATCTATTAAGATAGATATGTATTCAGAATACATATCTATTTTTGTTAAGAACAACAAAAATAATTTTATGAAATATTTTACATTTTTAGCTAAACTAAATTTCAATAATTGCAATTTAAAAATCATAAGATATCAAAAAATTTCCAAATTGTTGCTAACACGTTTAATAGTGGTAGCGTGAGTAAGGCTAATTGAAGAAAGTTATTTTTACAAAAGAACATGGAAATCACAACTACAGGGAAATATTTGCAGTGAATTAAGAGATAAAAGAAGCTCATATACTGTATAAAGTATGCTTATCAGGTTTAATGAAACATAAATTACTATGGCACAAGACAGTTATACTAATAACAGTATCAGAAATCGTAGGCAGCATAACAGAAGCAATGACAAATAAAAGACAATAAAAAGGGTATTTACTCATTTTTAGAAACGACTTCGAAAAAGAATTTTTAAAAAGCAGAGGCTTTTGAATAAAAATTTCTGATAACTGCTTATTATTTGAAACGAAAAGTACCGTCTGCTAAAATTTATTCCTTTTGCAAAATGTCGCTAGCAATCAATCTGTAGATCGAAGGATATGTTTTTGCCCTTTCAAAATATTATGAAATGCACAGTATATCTAAGAGAAATGTAATTAACATTATTAATCTTAAATAGCAATGTTATTAATAATAATATTAAAATATCTTAGAGAAAAATAAGTAACACTACTAATTTAAAAGGGGAAAAACCATATATTATTACTTTTAAATGAAAAGAAGAATCCAAACGATTATTTTTAAAAAATATGTAATGTTTGAATTATTTCTAAAATGAAATCACTGATAACAAGAAAACATCTATCGAGACAGAAATCAGCTGCAAAGTCTTTAAATGCATCTATAATAACCACAAATAAAATAATAAACAAAGGCTTACAGATTGACAAAAAAGTAAACATAATTTTCATCAGCTTGGCAAAAAATGCAGCAAAGGGCAAAAACCCGAACCCTGTATGAAAACTATTTTAACTAGAGATGAATGAAAATATAATCTGATCCATGATGAAGTTTGGGTAAATCTAAACGACTACAGGAAAAATTGGTCTATTTACAGTCAGAAAGAAAGAAAAATGTGTACAAAACTTCTTCCGTCAATTTAAAGAAAATTTTAGTAACAGATTTGTGATTATCACAAGGTTCTTCTACAGTAGAGAATTTTAAATTTAAAAATATGAAAATAAGAAAACCTTTAAATTCAACATCCTATAAAGATAAAATTTGTGTTCGATATTTACAGAGGAAATTCCATTTCTTTATCTTAATGCCTTTCAAAGAAAGGATCTTCATGAAGATAAAGGTACAGGGCATGCTTCAAAAAGTCTCTTTGGATATCTTTAAAAAAATTAACACAGATTTTGCATATATACTTTATTAACATATTTCTGCGATTTCTGTTTCACTTATGTACTCTTGTGCTGCTGATCTGCTGAAAAGGACAATTTCTAAGCACAAACCCATTACGACTGATGGATTCTGGAAAGTCGTAAAATAAGAATAGAAATCAATACTCCTGGAAATTTTATGAAAAGCCCAACTATCATAAAAATCCCGACGCTGACTTAACCCTTTCAGGGGTGGTGACATACTCCATATGTCACCTTTTTACAATTTTTTTTAAAACTAGAAAATCGCGTTGAAATAACTACATAAAATTTCCTAACGTTTTTTAAGTCTTTATCTTGCCAATAGACGGCAGCCCGAGTCTTAGAAAGTATTCTGTTTCCACACAAAAAATTCAAGATGGAAGCATGTTTTCATATGATGTAATTTGTCTTCATTTTATTCCGATAAACTTTATTTTCGAATTCAAAAAGCTCATTTTTTTGCGTCATTCATGTTAAAAAGCGTCATGAATCCCTAAAACTGCTTTCATTTCATAAAAATATCTTCTAATTACGAGTTGCATATTTGTGAATTCGCTTCAAAACATGTTCTAGATGCGCGGTGACATACCCAGTATGTCACCTACCCCCCAGCCCCCTAAGGACCTTAATTTTTTTTAACTGTAAATTACATGTCAGTAATAGGATATAATCAGATTTAAATAATTGTTTCGAAAAAAAAATCATTTTTGGCATTGTGCCCCTGAAAGGGTTAAGAGTTCAGTAGAATTAGACCGAACACTTAAAAAATAGTTTAAATATTAATTAAACGACTCTGAATTCGTTCTGAAAAGGTGTAAACATTCTCAGTGGTTAAAAGAGCTCCGCTTAATGGGTTCATACGTGGTTGCTGTGCTATTGAAGATTTATATTCCATTCATCCTATAGCCATATTATCGGGTGCAGTTCTTTCTTTTACTCTATATATCAAAGAAGAGTCCCTGAAGCGCTCCCCTTACGTATTTTTCGATACCATGTTGTTTTGAAAAAAACGTCCTGTTTCTGTATGCCTGACTTTGGTTTTCATGATTTTAGAATCATGTTGCATATGTGATATTCTTTCTTTTATTGATATTCTGTCTTCTTATATTCTGGCTTCAATAAGACATTAAAACTATTTTTTTAATTATACAATTTTTTAATGGCTACGGATTTTTTTTTCTATCCAGCAGGATGAAAAATCCCATTTTGATTAATTGTATAACTGAGAAAGCTTGCATATAAGAGTTCCGTTTTTATTTATGGACAAACTTTTACATCCAATGACATTTGGCAATACTTAATTAAAGAGAAACCACATATGAGTGTGTGTGTTGTTTAATATTTCCCTATAAAAACTGCTCTCTGAATTGATAGGCAGATGAAGGCTGTTTGGTGGCCTTATGGCGCAAGAGCATATATCTAGATCGGTTGCTTCAAACGAAACATTGTTTTCTTTTTCTTTCTGTTTTCAAACAGATTTAGAAATTCAAATTTACTATTATTAGTTTTTCCATATAGAATATCTTCAAAACTCATTCGCTTGTGGTCAGTAAAAACTACAAATAGAAAAATTATCGATTAGGTACAGGTTTTTAGAAGACCTAGTATTTCATTTTATATTATATGACAGCAAATATATCTCAGCACATTTTGTTTCGGAGCGATAATAAAGCCATTCTGGTGTAAAAGGAAGTACTGATCTGATAAATATGTGATATAAGATTCTTCTGAAATAACTTAACCCTTAATTTTTTTTCATATTTAGGAAAATTCTTTTTTACTGTTTTATAGTAGATTATTTACATATTTTAGAGATGGAACTGATAAGCAATTTAGTGACCATTCATTTGAATTTTTCAACTAAAAACATGTCTTCATTTTTATACAGAATACATTAATGTGACAGAATACAAAATGTTAAACTTATTTTAAACTTCAGCTTTCTTTTGTCATAATATTAGATAAAACTGGGTTCTATAAAGGGCGCAAGTATAACGCAGATTGTCAAAATTTTAGTTGGTTTGCTTTATAGGAAAATATTCTTTTCTATTTATAAGGTTAAAAAAATAAATATATTTTAGCTTAAGCACTGCATGAGATCTTTCGGTGAAACTCTTTTCTTCTTTATCATTTATAGATAGCAATTTCTACACAAAAATATAATTTTGACATTT
>JAPMOQ010001087.1:223396-253965 GCA_026543055.1 Argiope trifasciata | reverse complement strand
AAATCAATTTAACGCTTACAGTTTTAACCTTCTATTTAGCATTATGTAGGGAAAGAACAAAAATATCTTTCCCTCCATTTTAAATCTCTACCAGCTCTTAAATTACATTATGCAAAAGATTGTTCGAAATAATTTTGTTACAGATTTCTAGAAAAATAAAAAAGAAAAACTTATTTGTTTATTGTTATTTCAGAGTTACGAATTTAAAATCGATGCTTTAATCAGTTCTGTTAGTGATCTACATTTAACCGATTTGGGTCAGTAGATGTAAAACACATGCCAACATGTTGGTACCTCAACATTTTCCTCACCTGCTCCAATTTTTAGATGGAAATCAATATTATATAATATCGTTTGCAAATACTGATGTGTTAAAAAAAAAGATTAGAAGATTTTGCTTATGCTGAATTTGAATAGAGGATGAATATTTTCAATAGTCAGAAAATTACATTATCAAAAGAAAACTGCAAAGTACGAACCACAAAGAATTGTTTTTCTTTACAGTGTTTGTAAAAAATTCAAAGAAAATTAGATGACATAATTATATCTATTGCTCCCTGAAGAATAATCATGAAACTGCATTTATGAAACAATTACTTTTTAAAAAAAGAATATTTATCACTTTATGTGAAAATGGAAACATAATCAATGTTTGTATCCACAGGGTTGCATTTATTGGTGAATTGGTTTTCATTTTCTCGAATTTGAAATATACGAAAAACATGATCAAAAAGTTGCAATCACTAAAATAATTTGACCTCAAATTTTGATAAATCTACGTTTTAACCCGTCTTGAGTTAGAGGAATATTTTTGAAATAATGTTTGCATTTGCAAGCTGGATATGTGAAATTTGGTATGTTTTAAATAGGAATTGCGCACAATACACTTTCAATTATCCGCTACTTTTTTTCCCAAAATATTGTCAGAAAACCTCAATCACATGTTAAAAAGAGGAATTTGAATACAGAGAAAGGAAAACGAATGAACCATTTTTTTTTCTTTTCATGTAAACCGACAAACTTTTATTTACATCAACCAAAAGCATCTTCGTATTAATTTGTATTCTTTTTCTGCCTTTTTGCGGATTATCCAGGGCTGCCACGCTCCCATATCCGTTGACATTTTACTCGGGAGGTTATTTTATTTGTATTTGTATGAAATCAAAGGAAATCTGTAGGTCTGTCAGTTTGTGTTCATGTGAAAAGAATAATTAAGAAAAAAAAAACACCCTTAAATGGAAGAAATTTGCAATATAATATTTATAGAATTGATGTTCTATGTCACAATTTGGACCACCCCATCACTTGGTTGACAACCTGTGGGCTTGCCTATTAATGTATAAGTGAAAACGATTACCTAAAAACACAAAATAGATAAATAAATTATGGTGTAGGATATGCAAAAATTGTAGAATCGCGCTTACATGATTTGTATCCACTCCAGCGGTTAGCATGATTCTCCAGGTGAAAGCTTACATTGTCTTAACAACCTTTTTAGAATCCAAATTTTATAAAAAACTGTAAAATATCAATAATGAATTAGTTTTACGCACTAACTTCATCTTTAGTTACTGTGGCGTTCTATGAATAAATGATATGGGAATATAACCTTTTTGTAACTTTCTTCGACATATAAAATGGTATATAATAGTCCACCACCATCTGAAAGGCTGGGTTAACTTAAAAATATCCCCACTTCTTTAATCATTATCGAATGGACAAATAGCAACTTCTGTTTTGACGTTAAGCAGTTCAATGAATTTTTTTTCATGCTTAAAGTAACTGATTTATCGGTGGGGGAATAAAGATGAATAAATAATAGATATGGTAATGAATAAAAGACGTGAATAATCGTTAAGATGAATAACTAATCATTATGCTGATTCGTTATATTCTCCGTCCAAGGACCAAAATGAAGATTTGTTTCTAATATTTTTTTTCGGCATTTTTTTAAAAAAATTGTATTTGGTATAGTATTTATTCTTCTGTCAGTGAATGATTATTATTTCAATCCGATTTTAGGGAGCAGTTTTGATTGGAGTGTTTGTAAAAATTATGGACAGAGAAGAACTCATCAAGGAAACAAAATTTCTAATGTTGTTATACATTTACATCTAAAGTGAATTGCAAAAAATAATTTTTTGTTTGGTTTTTAAGAACTCGGCCATTGTGCATGAAATTTTCTATTGAATTCGTTAGTTAATATTGGACAATCAGATCTGAGATATATCAACAAGATAAAAGACCATTAAGACAGGCGCATCTTTTAATAGTGTGATAAATTGTAATAAAAGAAATATTATTTTGCCCTTGCGGAGATGTAAAATAATACAGATAGATGTAAAATATTGAGTTGTTCGGAAAGTCATTTCGTACTTTTTTGTCAAAATGAAAAGAAATTTTCGTTTAATGAATAAATTATTTATTAAATTATAAAATTGCCATTCTGGTCTAATACCTTTTGCCATATTTTTGGTAGTAACATGATTACACGCTCATAAAAGTTTTGGTCTTTACTGTAAAAAAAAAAACTGATCGAGGTGGTTTTTGGCCTCCTCATTTGAAGGAAAAATTTTGCAAATCAGTTCTGGTACTGATGTACTGTTAACACATCTTCTCCACACATATTGGCTAATTTATTTCTGGCTTGAACAGCATTTTTACCTTTTATAGCAAAAAAGAAAAAAATGATGAAAATGCTGTTTATTGCTCTCCATATTTAAAAGGGCACCATCCAAAAACTACAGCGAAGAATCAGCTGCACTTTTTCACACTCAAGCCTTGCTATATCAGCTCTTAAAACATAAAATGATTTTGCGGTTTAAGTATGAAATTGGGTGCGAAAAATGCAATTAAATCCTTTGTCAGGAAAAAACGAAATTACTTTCCGAACAACCTAATAATACATCTATTTCTCTATACCACTCATCAAATATAATATATAACCACTTGAACGTTAAACGAAGTTTTCACATTACAAATGTGACTAATAGCTCAAATAATGACTGTTCGAAGTTCAAAAGGTCTTTCTCTTGGTTTAACTCCTTATTGATTGGAAACATATGAAGTATTTTTCGAATTACCCTGTTATCATTACTCATCTCGAGTCCATGACTTGCAAACCAGTTTGAGCTATAATTAGCATATTAATACATGACTATAATATGCTTTTATTTTCTGGTTTTGCGATAAGCAGGCTGACCACTGACAGGACATCCATTTTCGTCTTTTTTTCAATCGTGCATCAATTCATACATAGTTGATAATATATTCATTTCGATGAAAGTTATTTGATAAAACTGTAACTGTGTAGATGTTTCGAAATAATAGAAGAAACCCAGATCCCCGCCCCCCTAATTCCTGTACTGGAAAAGTATCCTGTATTTATCCTCAGTAAGAATAAAATGTCTTTTTTTTTTCCCTACATAAAACAAAAAAACAATGTAAACAAAATTTTTAGCAGTTGCTTGGGCGAAGAAAAGACATATTTGAATTTATAAAACCTGCTTTATTCCATCTCGGGAGGTATAATTTATGTACAAGAAACGACGATGAAATTGGCGTCCGTTCACAAGCGATATAAGAGCAGAAGAAACAGAAATTTTTTCCCTTCGATCATTTCACTATGAGATTTTGATAGGGATTTCTTTGACACGTGTAGTCTTAGGAAAGGGAAATCCTGTATCTTTTCAAAGAATGTTGAAAACATTACAAATTTTTATCCCTTCATTCGGAGCATGAGAACCTGCTGATTAAAGCAGTTTTACAGAGCTCGTGTAGCATTAATTAAATAACAAAGGTGGAATTGGATTAGGAAATAAGAGACCTTCAGAATGAAGTTAATATAGACTAAATTAAAATAAAAAAATTAGGAAATTAATTAGATTAGTTTTGAGTTTGAAATTTATGGTACAAGGGCCAGCTTTGGTCATACTGCGCCAAACATATGATAAAAAATGTATTGCAAATCTAAAAAAAAAAAAAAAAATCTGAATACAACTTGTAAATAATTTGCCACACTATAAATATCAGTTAACAAAGCTGTAAAAATTAAAATTACTCAATTTAAAAGAGTTAAGCTAGATCAGATGCAAAAAAAAACAATTTCTTTTTAAATTTGGTGTGCATGAGAATACGGTAACTCAAAAACACAAAAAAATCAGCAGAATTATAGGCTTGTTTTAAACTTTGGTACATAGTAAATCAGCAGAATTATAGTTATGTATTAAAATTTGGTGCAGGAAATCAGCATAATTACAGATTTGTATTAAAATTTGAAGCAAATCTAACAATGAGGGGAACGTGTGTACTAAACTCGATCATTGCAAATTTTAGATCCAAATGGTTGAAAAGGAAGACGTCCAAAACGCGCTCTTCACAACACTTGCCATATTGTGTGTGTACTACTCTCGGATGTCGGGGGGAGGAGGGGCTTTCTTCTTGCAGTCTTAGCCTTGACCTTGAAAGGTTCACTGCTTTCCTCCTCACGACCCCATGATGCCTTCAGGGGATACAGAATTTTACCAGACCAAAAATAGCACTATTATATTATCTAGGTATGCTAGAAAGTAGTGGAGATAATGTAACCGTTGGTTTACTTTACATGAAAAAAGTTATACAAAAAACAATAATATGTCCAATTTTTTATATATATTTTTATTTCTTTCTAAAGAGTTCTTCACAGCTTTTATTGTGCATAAAATATAATTTACTTAAAACGAATAGAGTATCGAAGCCGCTCTAAGACTAAATAAAAGAAAGTAACAGAATGCACCATAATTATTTCTCTCTTCCGGCTTTAACTTTTTTTTTTTCCATAGTTAAATATTTCTTTGTTTCTGAATTTTTAGGTGAATTGTTATGCCGGATGAAACGCCATTAATTTTTTTTAAAATTTAACAAAAAGGGAAATTTTAAAGGAATTGATTTGTTTTTCTTGCAGTAGATAAGCAATGTAAACACTTAAAGGGGGGAAAAAACCCCATAAAAGCATATGTATCATAAAATGAAGAATCAAATATTTCCAATAAATTTAATGATCTTTTTTTTTTTTTAAAAAAAAGAAAGACTGTATTTTGAAATATCGCTCCTTAAATAATTTAATACAAAATATTTAATAATTGTTAAATCACTTTTTGATATAACAAAAAATAATGCAAGTATTTATTACCAGAATATTGTAGCTGGAAAATCTTGCATATTTTGTTATAATAATAAATATTCGAAAAATTTTGTTAAATTAATTTTCAAAAAGGATTATTCCGTGGATAGCAGTCTTAAATAAAATAATAAAGTATTGATTTAATGTAAAGAAAATCTTGATGAGGGAAGAAAAATATCAGGAGTGTTTTTTTTCAAAAATTTCTTGCATACTTTTTAATGCGTAGAACTCCTTTGCCAAACAATAATTACAAAAAGAGTCTAAAGTCCTCCAAAAAACTGTGTGATCATTCGGATTAGGATAACAAAATCGTCTACAAATTTTTATTTATTCCTATGCAATAATATATTTCCTTTATGTAAGCAATATTTCTTAAACCTTCATCATTTTTTTAGGTACTGTAACTTTTCCTGATCAATGACTGATAAAAAGTAAGATTGTGGCTTTGAAAGGTATTTAATCTTTTAACTTAACGTACCGTTTTATCTTGTCTTAAAAAAATTATGATAAGCAAACTTCTTAGAATTGTTTCCCAATGATATTTCATCTTCAATTACCAAACAGCCAATACTCCTTAAAAATTTATTGCGGTTTCTATTCGACTAAAATTACTTTAACATTTACACTCAAATAAAAAAAAATAGATCATTGAATTAATAAAACTAATTTTAATCGTCATTTTTATTATGAATAAAATTTTTAAGATTTTAATTTTGATTGTAAGGTCACAGAGCAAGTATTCTAGCTTTTAAAAAATGTTAATACCGAATTCACCAGTTGAAGTGTACAGCATAAATTTAATGGAAAATAAATTTACAGAAGCACAATTTTATTGCATGAATTACACCGTTCAAAAACATATGCAGCCTGGTAAAGGAGATACAGCTTGGTTCTCAAACCACAAACGTTTGGAGTATTTAAATTGTTTAAAGGATTTACTATTGAAGTGGTAGAAGCCTAGTACCTGTTCTTTGAGATATTGTTTATTGCACTGTTATAAATTTTTCTTTCTCAATGCGTGAAATAACCTTTGTTCCACCAGAAAATTTGTTATTTTCTTGTGCATAAAGTATTATGAACATCAAAAAATTTGAACTTGAGATTTTGACAAATCTCTATGTTTTAGACCTCTCAGAGTCCGAACAGTACATTTTTTGGCTTTATGTATGCCTGTGAAAACAATTACTTAAGAATGCGTTAAGCTAGACGAGTGAAATTCTGTATATTGACTTTATATGAAATTCGTAGATTTCTGTTGAATTTCAAACAAAATTCATTCATAGGAAGAACGCCTTTCTTGATGAACTCGATAACTGCAAAACTCAGAGAGTAAGACTGATAAAATTTGGCAGACAGGTTTAGTATCTAAAGTGTTCAATCTTATAAAATTTTGAACCAAATTTGTCAAAGGGTTGACTTTCTTTCTTTCTATATACTTTCTATAAAGGGTATTTACTTTTAGCTTCATATAAACACAATAAGTCATAAAAGCAAAGACTTTATGATTAACATTTACATTAACATTGTTAACAAATTCGGTATGTGATCTTGTGAGTACAGTTGTAATTACTTGCCAAATTTTGGCTTCTGTCGGTTGGAAAAAAGGCATTCAAAATTCACATATGATTTTTCGGTACTTATACATTAACTACATTTCAACGATTAATCGCCAATAGCATACGGTTTTAATACGTACATTTACAAGAGAGCATGCTATCGAGAGAGAAAAAAGCGCTCAGAATACACATTTGTATGATTAATTCAGAAAAAAGAGCTAGATCTATAATTCTTAACTATTTTTCGCCAATACCATGTAAGGCATTTGCGGCTTTATCGAAGGTCCACATTCTATGCGGAGAAGGAGAATATTGGAGAGTATGCGAGTTGAGCAAGGGAGATCACTCCCATTGGTTTTTGTTTGCAACCGACTTTTGGGGATATCTTGAATAAACGGTGGTAAATGGATGTGAAGGCACAGATAAAACTATTCCGAGTATAATTCGACATGAATAAATAATTTTACTTTCTATTCTAACTTTCTTTTTACTAATTCTTTTTACTTTTTATTTAAAAATTATTTTCATTTGGAAAATAATAAGAGTCAATTCACATCATATAATAGTTGCGTGATACACGTGCCATCTAAACATGCTACCAGTAAGATATACTCAATTATGCTGAGTGTGTGTGCTTATTATTTAATAATGTTTTGTGATTCAGTATTTCTTGACATTTTCCTTAAATTTCTTCAATAGGGATAATACTTGATTGTTTAAATTTCGGTCATTAATTTTTAAAAGAGAATAACAATTGTACGAAAACTTTTTTCAAGGTTTCATTTAATTAATCTTCGATATAAACAATGAAAATGTGGAGAACATTATTATTATTTTTGGCATTTTATTTTGCTGTTCTGAAGATACTTTAAGAAAATGTATGTATCATATAAGAATTTTCACACAAATTTGAAATTTAATTTGGCTTTTTTAAGAGGGGGAGGGGGCTAACAGGGCTACCTGATGTGTTCATCCAATAAGATAAAACATTTTCTTCCCTTAAAGCGTAAAATGTCAAGAAATTCGAAAAGCTTATTTCACAAAATGGCTGTTGTGCTACCTCTTTTGTTTTCTAAATGATAGCCCTCCCGTTAATTATGTTATCCTTTAAATGTTTATTTTCCTCTGAAAACAATTTTGTCCTTTACTGCCCTTCACCTTAAATTAATTATAGTGTACGGGAGGAACGTTGAACCTTTGCCTGAGGGGGAAAATACTCCCCCCCTATTTTCGACCGACGGATCTAGAGGAGGAGAAATTGGGTGTGGGGCTTGAAGGGGGGGAGCAAAAGTGGGAGAGAACATCGGACGATATTTCCTGAAAAGAAAGTAGTTGACCTTGGCGAGGGAGGATATGTCAATACAGTAGAAATATGCGGGGTATAGACAGCTTGTTTACAAAGGAAAATATGGGCAATGTAGTGCGTACTAGTAGTGGGTATACCCTCACAAGTACTTAAACAGTTTGCATTTTTCAGATTTTTTTTCCTTTAATGTATTGAGAATTACTAATAAAAATGCTACATTTCGACAGGAATCTCATCATTACTTAAATTTTGAATTTAAATGTCACACAGTAAGATACAGAAATATCCATCCTGTATACTAATACCATCCTAATGCATTCATACATACCATTCGCCACCGGATGTTGAGCCGATCACATTTCGACGATTCCATCTCATTAAAAGGTGAGACGTGAAACGATGAGCACATTTTTGGTATTCACGTTTGATCTTGGATTTCTTTCATTAGATATTTTTTAGTTCAATTTTGAGTGTTGTGTTGTTTCTGACTGAATTTTATTTTAACTCGAATTATCGTATTGATATGGTTAGTTCAAATAGCAAAAAAGCTTTCAGGAGTGGTACGAAGAAAATTTTAGCAATTATTTCATGTTATATATTTAAAAATAATAATATTCTCAAGTAGAAAAATTATTAATAATGTTTTTTAATACCAAAATATATAAAATATCATGTATTTTAAAGATAAAATTTATAATATTTTTAAGAGGCTCCATAATTACAGCAATTCCGTAAATGAAAATAAATGTTTTAAATAGAATAAACTCTGGATTATCCATTATTGTTAATCTTAAACATTGTCAAAAAATTCAATACAATTTTTAAAAAGCATTTTAATGTGAAAAAGTTCTTTATTATTTTGTAAAAATGTAATTATTAAATTAAGAAGAGAAATTTTTCATTAATTTTTTATAATTTAATGTGTATGTCCCTTACATTAAATAGAAATTGCACTGAAATATTTTAGTGTGCATAAATAATTTTTCCTCCTGTTTCACTAATTTTCTATAACATTTACTTGTCATAAAACCGCGAGTCTTCATTCCTAAACATTAGCATCCTCTCCTTTCGTCTTTCCTTTCACCCCTATTTAGACGAATCAAACCCATCCTAATGCAACCGCAAAAGCGGTGGGTCTTACAATCCGTTGTTGAAAAGTACATACATACATATATATATGAATAAAATGAAATCATTTCAAACAGATTTAATACAGTGATGGAATGTTATAATGGAATGTTTTAAGTCAAGATGAGTTTTGAATTAATTTTGCCTTTTAATATTGGATGTGGCCAAGGCGGATACAAAGGGAGGACCATAGGAGTTATACCTGAGGGAGGATCACAGGAGTTATGACCTCGCCCACTCTAGTCTACTATATAATATTTATTTCAATTTGGAAGAAATACCTGCAGTATGGACGATCGCGTTTGAAAAGTTGATCGGGCTATATAAAAGTAAAAAGTGGTTGATATTACAAAAAAAAAAAAAAAAAAAAGCCTAGGACAGAAATTGGTAAATGAAAGAATTAAATAAATTGACTTGCTTTTATAATTCACTTTTTATTACCTCTCAAATCCAATTTTCTTTTAAAAAATAAAAAAAAATTCGACGATGAATCGTTGAAATTTTAAAGTGAGTTGATGAACAGTCAATGGGGTCAATAAAAAAGTGCTATATGCTGTATATTATCAACGGAGCTGTGATATACATACATATATGTATCTAAGAGAGGTGGAGAAAATATTACGGTTGACATTTGGATTTAATATAATATCGCGATCGAAAATCATGAAAACTTAAAGTAAGGATTTACACCAATACTTTCTTTTATTTCCTTATTCAATAATTAATTAATAGCAATAAATAAAATAGCAAATCTGCTTTTGCACTTAAAGTAAAGTCATACAGAGTATAATTTGCATGCTTTAGAACCAAACGCCTAATTACCCACCTATTTTATGCTTTTTTATTGATCAGCAAACTCCTACAGAAAATTTTAGTTCTTAAAATTATATTCTTCAGAATGACCCCCCCCCCGAAAATATTTTTCGACATCCTCACTTAGATAAAACAGAAGCATGTGAAACTATATGATATCAGTTATTTTGGCATACATAAAATGCATTTAAGTATGATTGTATTTTAATTTCCACAAATACTTGAACCAGCACCTGGGGTGTACCTGTAAATAAGGATTCCTTTCATATATCTGCAACAGACAGAAACTCAAATGAAAATCGATTTCTTACTGAGCATTTAAGTGCATAACGTTTAATTAAAAAACCTTAACGATTCAGTGCTTTTTTCAGATTCCCTGTTATAAAGTGATTCTAAGGTATATATCGCTTTAATACATGAAATATAATTCTTATAATAGAAAAACGTTGTTCTTTAAGGATGATTTCCCCCACCCCCCGAGATTGAAACATTTCAAGGTCTTCTAATTCACGTTCGACTGAATAATATGCATTTCCTACTTCAAGAATCTAATTCCATTTCTTTTCATTTATTTGCTCTAGTAAATGTCCGATTAAAAAAGATTTATAACAAATGTTGAGACGCTAATTTGAGAATAGAATATTTCCTGTGAATCCAAATTTTAAAAAAATGTATATTGCTAATTGATATGCATGTTGCACTTCTGTTGCAACAAAAAAAATATATAGTTGCTTATCGCTGCTATCTGAGTGTCATCCTTTTCAAGGAAAAATGTTAGAAGGCGCTGGAATTACTATTGAATTTCCTGCTTGTGAAATTCGGATTTTGAGTCGCCACTAAATATTCTTTTGATTGGAAAAGCAGACAGCACTATCATTTGAACAACGGAATAGAGACTTAATTAGTATTCATGGTGGATTGCCAGGTGCAGCAGTTCTTGCAGTGTGCCCGCGAGTGCACAGTAATTAATTCTCAGGTAGAGACAACCTTTGGAATGGCGGGAAATGTTTTCCTCCTTTTTCCTCTTACAGTTCGCAGGTATTTCTTATTGAGCTTGCAATTTATTTTGATGCTTGATGAAATGGAACAACAATCCGATACAGAAAATCATTGATGAAACCTATTCTGTCTCCTATTTCGTTAAAAACCAATAATTAATAATAAAGCTTAGCAATCATTGTATGATAATAAACATAAGGTCTTTCGAACCTCTGGATTTTTAACGAATTCAGGAGGCAAAAGCATTGTATTATTTTACCTGACTAAATGGACCACCAATCCGATGGAGAAAATTATTGATGAAATCTATTCTATATTCGATTTGGTTAAAAATCAAAGATTAATAATAATGATTAGCAATGATTCTATGATTATAAACATAAGGTGTTTTGAAACTCCGGATTTTCTATGGGACAAATAGAAAGGAATTTATGGGACAAAACCATTGTATTATGGATCTTACAGAGATAAAAGTGTTGTAGACTTTCTACCAATAAATATTATCAAATCAATGCCACTGCAACTTATTAATTCAAAGATACATTTTGTTGGATAACAGAACCGATACATTTTGATAACAATATTAAATGATACAACAATTCTAAAGAATAATCATTTTTAAACATATGATATGATACTGACTCGCTGCCTACTGCACTAAAAGGCTTCAAAACATAGGATAAATGGATAATCAAATTAAAAGACAGTTAATTCTAAAGAAAAATTCAGTCGAAACGGCTTTGATTTTAAAATATGATTTAGAAAGACAAATGAAACTTTCATGTCAAAATACTGTGTACCTCTGGAAGACTTCTATAAAATGCTCTTGTAAAAATGTCAGGTATTCTACTTTGAAATATCTGGTTTAAAGTAAGGACAGATATAAAGAGTATATAACATAATTAAGAAAGGAAAAATTAAAATAAAAAAAGACGGATGGGGGGGGAACTCCTTGTAAAGTTCACATACACATAGATGGAAAAAATCATGAGGTATTCGAAATTAGACTAACAGTGGGTTACTGTTCATGATTCTTACTTGCTTCGATGCGCGTGGCGGGTGCTGCTTTTGAAAGACCTCGAACGAAACTGGAATGAACAAGAGAAAAGCAAAACACCTGCTCTAGAATTTCACTCACTTAGAAAAATTGGTATAATGAATTGTGAAAGTACTTATTTCATTTTTTCTTCTTCCAGAATTCATTTGGATGTGAGCTTCTCATAGTTACTTTCCTACTGGAGTGGGGAAGAAGTATGAAGGGTTGTCGAAGGTTAGGGTTGAGTTCGACAGCCAACCATGGCCCAAATATTCACAGCTTTTGAGTTCGCTTTCTTCTGAAGTAGTAACATCAGAGGTCAAAGCTCTAAAACAAGGATTTCAGATTGCTCGATTATAATTTAATTTTTAATCTGTATACAGGAATGGTTAAGAATAAAAACTAAAGTCCGTGTAATACGCTTGATTGTAAAAGAGAATCACCTTGGTCGTGTAAACATAATCTTTCATTTGTTCTTTGTTTCGATTAAAAAATAACAGCCTTCATTCGCTTTCCTAAGTTGATGTGTTTAGTTTCCAGCTTCAATTGCAACGTTTGCAGTCATATATTTTAGTACTCTTTTCAGGTGTAATTATTTGCAGATCGTAAATTTATTTTACAGAAAGCTACTCAGATCTCGAAAAGAGATTTATTAAGCTTTAAGTTAGTATCAATTAATAAATTTGACGAAGAAATTTCTTATTTTTTTCCTTTCGATTCCAGGAATGCTGTTGCATTTAGTTGGGCAATTAATTTTTAATAAATCGTGATTATTCTTCCTGACATCTATTATTTATAAGTTAATCATATAAAATATTTTTACAGAGCTTCTATTTACAAATTGAGCATTAATCGAGAAAGTTTTTAAAGAAAGCTATCATAAATTCTTTCAGAAACTCCATTTCTGATTTTCCATTAAAAATAAAAATAACTGAAATGTTCCTGTATTATAAATAATATGTAAGTCAAGTAGCCGTGAAGAAACTGAAGAGTGCATTTTAAGCTAATTATCTATAAAGTGCTTTGTAGTATTTGTAAAGATTTTAGAAGTTTTTTAGTAAATTCTTTAATTTTAAGAATATTGCTATTAAGGATAACAAATTTCAATTCCTGTCAAAGTAAATTACAATAATGGAATGACAGATAGTTTTTTTTCTCATTGAAATATTAAAATTCAGAAGTTAATCTTATAAAGTAAAAAAAAAAAAATCCCATGAATTCAAGAACATTTGGCTGTATTAAGAAAATTACATAAAAAGAAACTTAATAAATTTTAAAATTTATAAACTTAATTATCTGTAAAAACTTTTATTAAACCTAAAATATATGTGTACAAACGTAAATTTATTCACTTTATATTATTTTGAATGTTTATCTTTATTATTATATTTATGAAGCTAAAAAATATATCGTTAATTTTAAAACAATTACGCTACAACAAGTCTACGACGAACTTTCCACCCGAGCTTTTTCTGTATACAAAAGCTCAAATATTCAAAATTTTGTAAGTCAACAACGGTTCTATTGTGAATTGTCGATATTGCCGTTTTGCAACTGACTTTCACACTGTTTATCAGTAAATAAAGGATTGGCGAGTCAGCAAACAGACGACAGACCTTGAGAAACTCCGACAGATAGATAGAATCTTAAATACTCAGACAGTACTGATTTGCTTTATTGACCATTGTACACAGAAGGCGAGGGTAAATTCTTGAAGTCTATAACTGAATTCCCTTAATTGATGTTGACCAACCAAATAGGGGGCGTTCGTTTAGCTAACAAAGTATGAGCTTTGACCATTTCTGCAGAACTGATAAAATCCTAAATCTGAATAATTTAAGACTCTAAAGTTGACTATGCAAACCAGAAGACATAATGCAACTAAATTTCTTTAAGGATGTTTACTAATTAAAGAGTGGGTTGGTGGGTCAGTCAACTTCCTACAAACCTTGACAAACCTCGCCAGACCAACAGAATACCAAAGACCTAGATTACTCTAATATGTTAAGATGCTAGTTTCACTCTCATAAAAATAGAATGAATTTTTTCATCGATAACTTATCGAGCGGAAACGATTGCAGGAAACACTGAGGCCTTTATTACGGTTCGTTTTAGTGTTGGTACTTCTACATTCATTTTGTGGGTAAATAAATCATTTGTAAAGCGAATGTCACAATTCACTATGTCTTTGAAATCAATTATACTTGATTCTGTCACTTGTTAATTTAGAAAAATGACATTATCATATTTTTAGCATCTAATTTCAGAGAAAATGCATGATGAACGCAGAGATGAGTTATTTTTAACAAGTCATCAAACTTAAGCGTTGAAACGCTACTGCGAAGAAAACAAAAACAATAATTAAAAAAATTAAATAAAAAGCTGCATTTTATGGCTCATTTAGATACATTACGTAACTGATTACTATTGTCAAAGGACATTTAAAGAATTGCTGATTTAAAACAAAATACTAACAAAAATCCTTATAGCTTTCAAATTTATTTGACGCTATAATATTTACTATTAATTAAGATAATGGATTAATTACTGCTAGTTTCTTATTTTTTAAATAAGAAATGGTAACTAGAATCTCATTATAATTCCCATTGCCGAATGCATGTATTTTGTTTCTCTTTTTTTAAAAATCAATTTCACAGTAAAATGAAATTGAAGTAGTTGTTAATTTTAATCCTAACACATTAAAGAATAGTGAAAACCAAAAATGATTTATGAATATATGAATTCAAAACCAAAAGTTTTTTGTCTATTTCAGTGTTAAAATCACTCATTTTCATAAAGTGTATCTGCCTACACCATTTTTTTTTTGTGTGCCAAAACTGACATTTAACAAATTACTAGGGTAAACCTACGTTCAATCAGTTGAATCTGTACCTTTTTTTCGAATGCATAGTTAGAAGCCAAACTAGTTTCTTCAGTATTTGACCTTCACAAAAAGATTAAAAATTTTATTTCATTTTTTTTTGTCGTTATGCTTAGGAATAATTCTTGGTGTTTTCATAGCATAACCCGCTATAATATTATTTCATTAAATTACACCATTCTTAAAGCTCTTGCATTTATCTTTCATGTAAAAATTGTTGATGATTCTATTCTCTACATTTTAAGCTGCTTTAAAAAAAAGTTTATAATCACATGACGAGCAAAATCAAAAGAAGTGTTCTCGCAAAAGGTTTCCATGCACCACCATCCCTTTTTTTTGTGGGAAAAAAACTAAGAACAACGAGGAAAAAGCTAAAAAGCTGATTAAACATTTATTATTTAAAATGAGGTTTACAAAAAAACAGCGAAAAATATATTATTGTGTCTTCATTTTTATCGTTTCTTTTTATTAAAAAATATATATATATTATTAGCAAATGGGGTTTTGCCATTTTGTTTTTAAATGAATGATGAATTATTTATAACTAGCCGCCTTTGGCGACCAGCTGGTTCGCCATGAGTAATGCGTTCTAAATTTTTAAATTAAGTCGCATATTCATTAGCCTTGAAGTAATTCCGTGCATTGATTGGCCTGAAATTAAAAATGTTTTTTTTCCATGATGCTGCCAAAATATTTAATGTTTTTTTTTTTAAAAAGCGAAAAACGAAAAAAAAATATTGAATAAATGATTTAGATGTTGCAAAGGATTATAGAAACCTTGGCTTTGCATTTATTTTTTTAGAAACTATCACATTTTATAATGGAAAAAAATTATTGAATTAATGATACAGATATTGCAAACGATTATAGAAATATGCCATTAAGTCGGGATTTCAATGCATATCCTGTCTAAATTCAACCAGGTTTACTATAAATAAAGAAAGATTTGTTAAATAAATGATTTAGATAATGCAAACAATTATAGAAACCTTTGGGTTGCATTTATTTTTTTTAGAAAATATCACATTTTATATTTCTTTTATTTTATCCAGTCACGTGCAAAAAGTATCATTTCTTTAGACTTGATTTACGATGATAGTATTTTTTTATTATTTGAACTTCCGTCATTGTTTTATTTTATTTTATCCAGTCACGTGCTCAAAAAAAACATGGTTAAAATATTTCTTTAAAAATTCGTTAAAAATAAAAGTTTACCTTATAAATTAAAAAAACTGATACCGTTAGAAAGCTAATTTTTTTATCTTTAAATTGATTTAAAAATCATGTTTGTGTGATCATATTTTCGAAAGTTATAGCGGAAAAACGTCGAAATTTCGCTTAAATTTTAATTAATTCAAATTCTAATTAAAAATTCGAAAAAAGGGCTCCGAGGTGCACATTTCCGACCTCCAAGGTATACATGTACCAAATTTGGTAGCTGTGGGTCCAACGGTCTGACCTGTAGAGCGCCAACACACACACACACACACGCACACACACACACACATTGAGCTTTATTATAAGTATAGATTATGCGATTACAGCTTGATAAAGGGAATAACGGAATTACAAATGAATTAGAGACGAGTAGTTTTTTATTCAATTTGGGAAATTCGTTTATCAGATTTTTGTTCCAGGGTTATAGCAATTTTACATTTCTCTTAGAAATATAGATAATTATTAAATTGAAATAAATAAGCGAATAAAATAATATTTTAGTCGCTTTCACTTTCATTGTAATCTGTTTGCGGATGTTTTTCAAAATCCCGTTTCGTGGAAAAGGACATTTTCAGTGAAAAAATATATAATCTTTTTTCAATCCTCACGTTTATCTCTGCAATTTCGATTTATTAACATTGCGCGTGATTCTGTAAATATAATGTGTTCATCAATTATATCTAATGAGTAACGTCAGGTCATTAAACTTTACCGATGAAAAGCATAAAAGCCTTTTATCTGAAGATGAAGTAATAACAACAACAAAAAAAAAATCTTTATTTGAATAAAATTGTAAAAAAAGGAAATTCCTTTAAAAAAAATGCATTGTTTTCGAAGGAAAATTTTTTCTTTTTTTGTCGACTTCGGAGATCATATGATTTTTGAAAACCTTACTTCTAAATAGATTTAATTCGGACAAAAAATATTCAAGAGTTGTGTTACCATTAATCAATTTATAATTTGGCCAGACGAAGGTGGGAAATTATGCTTAGACTGTCGTCTGTATCTTCATCAGAAACGAGCTCATCACCAGAGAAACTCAATATTAATGACTTTCCAACCATGACCTATTTCAGAACAAAAGAAAGATATCGATTATATAAATGGTTACACACGCGAAGTACTATTGGAGAGAAAATGAATATGGCCTACTTTCAAAAAGAGTTAGCAAAGTGTACAAATCGAGGCATGAAAGTTCAGCTAAATTTTTCTTACGTTTTCAGCAATTTTGATGGTAACTTCAAATAAATAGGTTGAAAAAATATTTTCATCTACATACATTCTCAACTTTTTACCCTTATTTATTTTTGAATATTTTATCATTGCCTGCAAAGTACAATTCTTCTTCCTGAGGTATTGATTCATTGATTTCTGTGTTAAATACTATTCAGACAAAATAAACGTCTGTTTCGAAAACTACCTAATGCTGTCAGAAGGGGGAAAATCGATAATTCATATTTTAAACTTACTCAAATGAAACTGCTTCGGATGTGTCTTTTTCAGTTAGAAATATATTTTAAACTTTCTTGAATATTATAAACGTTTTATAGGTTTTTTTTCTTTGTTATTCGTTTTCATATTTCTCTCGGAATTAGCTTTTATTTTACAAGGAGGTCCTTTAAATATTTAGATAGAATATTATGCTTTATAAATGATGTAGTCACTCGATGGCATGAAATGAGACATTAGATAATCTCTACGATTTCTTATAATTACCATTTAGCAAAGCTGATAATCGATATCCGAAATTAAGAATGAAACTAGTTTTCGAATAATCGAAACAAGTTTACGAAAAATCGAAAATTAAAATGACCAGATTGTGCGATGAAAGCAAAAAAATATATGTTGATCTTGTGTAATCCGTCGATTGATTTAGTCATTCATATGGCGTCTTCAAAAAGCAAGGCATTTATTAAATTACAAAACGTACTTCTAACTTATTTTTCAACGTACTCATCGTAACTTACGCTTTAAAGTGTTTTTTTTTTTCAATTTTAAAATAAGCATTTATTTATTACTATTTCTCTGGACGTTTTCTCTAATATTAATAAATAAATTACAAGCATGATTTTTTTTCAGTCACAAATAAAATATATTTACATATTAATGCTCATTTCATAAAATCCATATCTCATTGTAATAGCTGCAGGGTAGTCACAATTTTCAGTGTCTGAATGCATGTTTCATAGTTGCATAAGAACATATAATTTCATTTATAGTTTTATTAACGTGGTGCCAGATTTGCATTCATATATAATAAAATTCTTAATTAAAAAAAATCCAATTGTGATTTTTTTCAAAATCCAGACTGCTACTAAAATATATGATTGTCAAGATGATTTGTTAAATCTCTCATCAATACGATAAATCTCCGGTATTCAAAAAATTTCAATGCAAATTATAGCAGTTTATAGACGAATAAATATAAATTTTGCCTGGAATAACTTTATTTCTGAGTAATTTCCTTCTTTATAACTAAAAACGGAATACTGAATTGAATACAGATTAAATCTAATAAAAAATATAAAGCACAGAATTATTTTAACCGTTAGCTGCAGAATAATTACCTAAAATTTAACTAAAGTGATTAAATCGTTAATTTATTTAATTAGTGAAATTAGTAGAAGAAAATACAATAGAGACATATTGATGAAAGCTACATAAGCTATAGAATTTAGACACTAAGCGAGATTTAGTAGAGTGAGACTAGGACTAATATATGTTGAAGGAAGAATAGCCATTATCATAAAAAAATAACTTGGACGATAATATGTTGCTTACGGCTAGAATAAAACCGCAGAAAACACCTCTTGACCTCAAGACCAAGGACTGCATAATTTTCTGTTTGTGTTCTTTCCAATTATTAACTTAGAGCTGAGCGTGAAAAAAAAAAAGGAGTAAATGTGTTGGAAATTTGTACAGAATTCTTTGCATTTTTTTAATCATTTCATTAGCTTTTTTTCTATTTTTTTTATTATTTATCAGGTAAAATCGTTTAGTTTCTCAAAATTTGAAAACCGAAGGTGCTCTGCATTTTTATTTTTCTTCATTTGACATTTTTTTAAAAATAAAAATCTCACGTTTGCTCTCTTTTCTTTGTTTTTATTTATTAAGTAAAATTGTTTGGTTTTTCAAAATTCGAAAACCAAAGGAACTATGCATTTGAACTTTTCTTCTGTGGAAATTTTTTTAAATAGAAATCTCAGCATTTTTACTTTTTTTCCGATTTTATAAATAGCTTGGGATTATTTTCTCTCGCTTCATTCTTGCTTCATTAATCAAAACCGCTATATTTTTTGAATTTTGAAAATTCAAGAGTTCTGCATTTTTTATTCATTTGCTCTCTGTACATTATTTCTAATGTGTCCAAAATGTGCTTAAGTAACAAAATATATTTTTAATACCCATTTTTTAATTTATCGAACAATGCTGAAATTCGCTAATGATTGGTGACTTTCCTTAGTATTGCTATAAATTAGGAAATCAGTTAGGAAATAACGCCTTTTTTCTCGGAAAGATCATTGTCACTATAAAAATAAATGTCTTAAGATTCCGATATTTTTAGTAAGTGAGTTTGATTTTTTTTAATACGGAAATTTAGTTTTCAGAGATATTTCTGTATCTTAAATAGATTTTGCGAATAATTTAAATAAAAAAATGTCGAAATATGATGCGTTGTAGTAAAATACTTACGTAAAATATACTGCTAAAAATCTTTTGCTTATTATTTTACTGAATTGGTTTAAAAAAACATTTTTGTTTATTATTTTAAGTATTTTATGTATCGTCTGCCTTATTGACTTGAAATCCTTAACGTATTTATTCATAATTAAAAGACAATTTATTTGAGGAATTTATTATTTATTTGAGGAACAATTTATTTTACAATTTTACAATTTATTTGAGGAATTTTATTTATTTGAAATTAACTCATTTATGAATATATTTGGAATCTATTGTCTGAAGAGAAAAAATGGCTTGTCGTAAACCATAAACAATGATTACCAATTTTTAGTTTACTTTTCATGCTTTCAATGGTGACTAATATTGTTTACTGATCATAGCAACATTTAAAATTTTTGTGAAGAAATCCATTTGAAAGTACTGACAGAATAAATTGAAAAAAATTAAAAATTAATATTACTGAATCGTATTGCCTTGCGAAAGCTATATCTATCTTATTCTTTATTGAATTATGACACGATATTTAGATGCTACTTTACCCTAATGATAATTTACAATTGTTTATCTTTCAATTTGCCCTTTATTCGCTAAAAATATTACAAAGACAGGAAAGAGAAGAAATTTGAAGTGTGCAAAATTAGCAATCAATACATAAAAAAATATAGTTAATGATTGGATATTAATTTTACGTAAATTGAACGCATGCGATGGGATTTTAAAGCAAGAATTCTTGCACTTGTTACTGAAATAAATAAATTCATTTGATAAAATGTAATAATAATGCTACCAAATAAATCAAAAAAAGATGCAGAAAAAATTCCTGATTGCAAAATCTTAACAGCTGCTTTGGATAAAATTGCTAATTTTTAGTTAATTGCAATTATTATTATGAGTTAACAGGATTTTCTAAAGAATGTTAATCCAGGGGACGTTGCTATTTGTATTTCTGAAAATATGGGGTTCAAACATACTTTTATTACGATAAACATTTTCAATTTTGATAAATTTTGGAGCAATCGATTTCATCATCTTTTGCTTGTTTGATTTTTTGCAGGTTGATTAATTTATGATATTTTACATCAATATAAAGAAATTTCTATTAGACATTTGCATTTCTTTAATTTTTCAAACATATTATTTGATTTTATGCGTTATAAACACCTATATATTAGATGATATTTATGTCAGAAATACGAACCCCATTTTGTGTACAGAGAAGTTCATTAACTTCTTAAAAATAAATAAATAGTCAACGAATATTGTCATTTTTTTGTCATCTAATGAATGAATTATTTTTTTTTTGTTAAAATATGACGATGCAAAAGGAAAAAAAAAAGGTTTATTAAAATGATCGAGTATTATTACAATTGGAATACTTCTAATGGCAATCGCGTATCAAAATAATACTCATCATTTTTTTTATTTATCTTCTCTAAAATGATTGGAATGTGATTGTGATAAAATTTCTGATTAATAAGAATCAAAACTAAAAACGAAACCGCTTCCTTCAAGGTCTCCAGACGTGATTATTGGCATACAAATTTTCCACCAATCGGAAGCGTCAGCGAAAAGACGTCATCTGACCTTATGCTGTCATGCGTTTCGAATTGTAGAAGAGTCTCTGCTTGTAACCGCGCAGAAATGGACTAGCGATGGCGAAGTGAAGTTGTAGTCTAACAAATAATTCGCCAAATCTTAAAAAAACTCAGTTTATGTTCGTTTGATCCTCTGTGTGCGATCTGTCCCGTGTTTTTCAAGTGTTCAGTTCTGATATAGCTACTTTCTTGTCATCATTTTTTTTAAAGAAGAAACATCCCAACTCCCTAGCTCTTTCCCTCTGCATAATCCTCCATCCAGACGTTGACGTCATTCATGTGAAATTTTCATCGGAACAACATCTCCCTCGCAATTCATTATATTTTTACTGTCATAAATTAAGAAAAAGTAATCGTGAATTCTCAAAAATGCTCTCCTCAAAAATGCTACGAATACCTGGATTATTCTTAATACTTTTGGCGGTGATTGACATTGATCGAGTAAGTATTTTGTTTTTGTGTCCTTTTATGTATGATTTTCTCATTTAAATAACAAATGATCAGTAAATTTCTGTTTATGAAGAAAAATTAGCTACGATTCCATCATCGTTAAATTTTATTTTTAATTTTAAAAAACGTGGGGTGTGGTCCAATAATTATGTCAATATATACGTTGTGTGCACAATTCGGTTTTTCTGATGTGATCTACCGGAAGACACTAGAAAGAATTTTTGTTTTATGAATATATGAAAGTGTAGATTACAGAATCATTTTCCTTTAAAAGTATGACACATTTAACAAAGTTTTTTTAATGAAATTGAGTTTAAGAGAGATTGCCGTAAGTAAAGAGTTTCAAAGGTAAATACTGTTATAAAAAATGTGAAAAATGTATTTAATTGTAACTTTTATATTTACTATTTCAGTAGTAATCATGTTTTCAATAAGAATGATTTAATAATGCAAAAAATTGTGACGTAGTTTAAAATATAATGTTCGTAAAACATAGCTTAAAATCGATCTCCTCAAATTTAAAATGAACACAGAAAAAAAATAGGGAGACTCACTAAATCTGCTTTTGAAAAATTAATTTGTGTTTTAAAAAATATTTAAAAATCTCATCTTTTCTGAAAACTTTAAAGATATTCTTTATTTTAAAAAGCTGTTCTTTATGTATTTGTCTTCTGATAATTCTAGAATAATTGTTGCCGTTTTTGCGTAAATTCAGAAAAATTGTCTCATTAAAATATTTAAAATATATTCTATATATAAATATTAGCATAAATTTTCATTAGCTACTTTGCAAGCAAAATTTTTATTTGAAACTTCAATTTACCATGGCTAAATGTGGTATGAATTTCAGTGTTAGTTTTGCTAGTCATTAGTTTAATTATATATGATTATGCAATTGTCTAACAAGAAATAAAAATTTCTTACAAAAAATAGTAAAATTTTGAGCTGAGTAGTTAGAATTAATTTTAAAAATTCGAATTTCTGTGTTGAAAATTAAAAAAATAAACAAAAACCTTCATTTGATCTGAGCGTAAAAGTTAGTGAAGCGTCATTACAACATTGGGAACCGAGATTTGAAAAAAATGTTATGTCGGTAATGAAAGAATTTTTGAATCTGTGATAAAAATTTTACGTCACTCGTAGGGTTGATAGAAATTTGTTTGATTAGGATCAGGCGACAGTGTCATGCCAGGTAAGCAGAGATAAATTAAACATGTATTGAATCCCAACTAAACTTTATGCAGATTTCGTATTATTAGAAGCGCTTATACTGAATCTTCGGTAGAAAATATGCATTTGTGTTACCGCAACTCGCCAAGATCGAAAAAAAGTCGCCATTCAAAATGGCGGATTTCTTCATTGTCAACGATGGCACTTTCTAATATAGGTGACCGAACACACAGCCACATCAGTAAAATGAATTTGTTTTAAAAACTTCTTATGTGGAGGGATTGTTGAAAATTATGTTATCCTCTATAAATTATCTTCACATCTTTTATTTAACCGTGGTATCGAAATATAATTGTGTCCGAATGTTTAGTTCAAGGATCATCACGACAAACTATTTATATTCAGTTTTGCATGCTGCGAGGAAAATAAAGTTGTTTATGTTTGTTAAATGATAATTCCCTCCTAAAATTCATTAAAAAAAAGCAGTATTTTTTTTCTTTTAAAAATTGAATGTAATTGTAGGTGTAGTTTAGAGTGCGCTATATTTGGCGCGTTAGCCACTAAAACATTGCAAAGAGATTTTTCATTTTTCGTTTTCATGCACGTTTAAAAAGTCACTTCCTTATTGCATGTTTTTCTGGTTTTTTTTCTTCTTTCGGTTATCAAAAGAGGCCGATATTCCGAAAATGAAAAGTGTCATTTCATGAGGTTGTCTTGTTAAAAAGTCATCGATTCCTTAAAATGGGTCTGTTTTTAATTGTAAACTTGAAATGCGGTTAATGACATTGTTTTTTGGAGCTCTATTTTCTCTATTATCTGCTTTTTTTAAGATTGTAATGAGTAAATCAATACATATTTTCATTGTTTTTAATTTGAAATATAGGTGTATTCCATAATTAAAAAAAAGATTTGTGAAATTGATATTTATTTTGTATTATTCAGACTTTTTCTCCAAAAGAAAACAAGTTATATTCGAAAGTGAAAAAATGGACAGTCCGTTGTTAAATGATTATCTAAAAAAACTCAAACTTTGGTGTTAATTACCAACAGGTTGTTACTCAACTAATGCTACATAAATCTTGCATCAAATTATACGGCAACCGATATTTCGTTACAAAGTACGAATGTTGTAATCTCTTAATTTTATTTCATCTCAGCTTTAAGCTTAAATGAAATCGAGGTATTTGTTCTTTTTTTTATGAGCAGATTCAGATTTACAATTTAAAAATGCAACTCATTTATGTATGTGTCTTACAGCCCAAAAGTCTCATTTTAATTTTGGAATGGGATTGATCGAAAAAGAGCTTTAAAAAAAAAATCAAGGAGCATGTTAGTAAAGTTCATAACGGCTTCTCAAATAAAAGGTATTAACTTGCACGCAAAATAAAATCTCATTTCCCTAAAAGGTTGATCTCTATCATTCCTTATGTTATCAGCGTCGTAAATGCCTGCTCCCGATGATTTTCTCAGAAATTCAAAAATCCTTCTTCCAATATATATATATATATATAATATATATATATATATAATATATATCCTTGTAATTAAGTTTTTAATTAAGATATTTTTGGGCATGAACATTACTTTTTCTTTTTATATGTCCCAAAATAAAATTTGTCTAATTTTAAATAACAATTTAAAGAAAACCCAAAGATCCCCCCCCCCCATGTTGCCAATAATATTGTTTTCGTACGAAGCATTGCGGAAAAAATGAATCTTGGACTTCCGGTTTTATATATGTTTAAAGACATTTGTTTTGGAAGGATTTTAATGTTTGTTATTACTATTTATTATACCTTAGTTATATGCTTTTGTTTTAAAAAAGTAAAACGGTATGAATTAATTCATTGATCGTAACATCTTTTTTACTTCTTTATGGTCACCGGAGTCCTGCAGTCGGATGTTCGCAATGCAAAAGGAACCACGCCCTCTACATAAGAGGTTTGATGAGTCATGTCCCGGGTTTTGTTATCGATAGGGAGCCTGGAAATGACTGCAAATTATGGGAGTGTTTGGGTTGCTTTACTTTGTGTTTATGTGAGATGTATGACAAAAAAAATTAAATATTTTAAGAAGTTGGAATCAAAATGAAAAATTTTTTTTTTAACGTTATCTATAGAAAATTCAGTTTTCGTTGAAAATAATACAACAAATTAGCAAGTAGAATTGATACTGCATTGCATCCCATTGTAACTTCTAACATAGTCGTAGTTATTATGAATTAGCATACATTTCGAATAATTTCATTTTAGAGCTGGATTTAATTTTCCTCTTTTGCTTTCACCTGAAAAATATTTCAGCTAGAGGTTGGTAGTTGAATAAAAGGTGAAACATTTATTGATAGTAAATGAAAATTCCATTTTACCTTTATATTAATTTGGATGGAAATAGCGCTTAATTTTTGATAGATGGTACTCATAGTGTAAAATAGAGATTCAGGGACTTTTAAATGAATGTTCTAAGCTAATTTTAAAGAGGTTTTTCAAGTATTTTTACCAAAAAGTATTGAAATATTCGAGAAATTTACATTCGGACATGGAAGTTAAATTAGAAGAGTGGATTATATATTTTTTTATTAGAAAGCTTTTCCTAATTTTCGTTGAACTGTGTAATGCTGTCTTCATCGAACATTCTGATAAAACCTCGATTTCACTTTGAATGTGGTTCATTTTTAAAAGAGATAAATCCTTTTCGATTGTTCATATTAAATATTCACACACTTCTGAATAGAATTACTCTACTGTTAAATATTTTAACGGATTGATTGGTAATTGATGATCAGCTGAATTATTCATGAATTTTCGGATGGAAGCTTAATCATAATAATGAAAACGTAATCATAATATTAGCAAAAAATTCACTGCGAAATTAAAATTCTTATTGATACGAGCACGGGCAAATGATTTTTAATGATATTTATTGTTACTTAATGCATTTTTGTGTGTACATTAGTTTCTTTCAGAATCTTTGCAAGTGTAAATTCATACCTTTCAAAAATGTTCGTAGTCGCCAATATTAAATTTTCCGGTTTTTTAAGAATTTCTATTTTGCAGAAAGGAATGATTGGATTTTATATTGAAATCGAATTCCTGTCATAATGAAATGAATTGAAACAAATTTGCAGAAAGAGAATGTATCAGATTAACCTATATATATATATATATATATTAAAATTTCAACCTGCGTGAGAAATTTTTCCTGCGTTAGAGAAATTAAATCAATCTTGGGGTCTGTGAAGTATTGTTAACAGTTGCGGAGTACAGTACATTTAATTTAGGGCAAATAAAAATAAAATTTTATTCACTTATATCAACGTCTCTTTCTTAATAAACTCTGAATCTATTTTGAGAATCAAATTAATTTTAAAGCGTACTTGGATGATGAAGGCAGCTAGCATTTTTTCAAACTTTCTGACTACACCAGAGAGAGCACATTAGTCTCTCACAATTAGGCTTAACTCTGTACTAAGTTCACACACACGGTGAATCTTTGGTCGAATCAGGTTTCGAATTTGAAACTTTTTGATCCCGAAGCCGAAACCTTACCATCAAGTCTTGGCGAATACAAGAATCCCATGGATGAAGTGTCATTTAAGATTTAGTTTAACTGTCAGCTTCATATACGTTTTTATGAACTGCTACCTACAGAAATCGGAGCATGCCTCGTTTTCATGTTTTATATGTGAAATATGAAATTCGAGTTTTTGTAGGAATAATATGTTTAGGAATTTTAAAAGTAGAATACATTTATGACAAAATTAACCTACTTTAAGGTACTTAAGGTAAGGTTATTATACTCAAAATTATATGAAAAATTTAGGTAACTCACATTTGTTAGAGCACTTTTGTTCTTAAAAGATTTCGGGATACGTGTGAATACTTTTGTTTTATCTTCGGATTAAAAACAAACTTATAAACAAACATCAGATCTATAAATATCTTTTTGTGAATAATGATAATTTTTTTACGATCATTTTGCTTTTATTGAGATTTATTATTTAAATAATCTGGGTAAAGATAGGCTTTTTAAATCATCAGATTTTTATAAATGCTAAATTATGTTTCGATTATTTTTTAACTATATTAAATCAACATAGACAATTCTCATTCAGTAAACAGTGAATTAAAATTTTGGATCTCATTTTTATTCTTAACTAGCACTAACCGCACGCGCAGCGTTGCTCATGACATAGCATCCAAGAAGAAAAATTAGGTTTAAACTTCAGTTTAGCCTTCACCCGATATAACATGGGCATGTTACGCAACATTAAACAAACATAAAATATATTTAGAAATTATCGAAAATAGATGTACATTGTTGTAGCACTTATTCAGAAATATTTAGACAATTAAAAGGTAAAAATATTTTTCTGTAGGCAAAACAATTCACTAAAATTATACAATAGAAAAGCTGTTTTAAAATTTGTTATCACTTCTCCTTTATCTCAAATTTAAATGTCTTTCTCTATCAGTAGGCAGGCGATCATTTCGCTCCTCAGGAGCTCATAATTCAGATACATTCTTTATCCGGAATTCAGTTGCTATACGATTTAAAGAGAGACGATTATTTTCGCTCATCGAAAGACACGCCTTCCCTAAGTGTGGACATTCTTTCTCTGATATTCACAAACCGAACGTTTCTTTAATCTTCAAACAAACGAAGCCGTTTAGCATTTAATGTGTTCCAGTCAAGGTTGGATTTCCTTCTTATGGGCATAATGAGAGTTGAATCGTTTTATAAAATCAGATATAAACAAAGAAATGTATCGCATTTGCATATTACAGCTCTTGCCATTTGCACATGCGCAGTTTGAGGTTTTCGCTCATGCGCGGAATAATTAAAATCGCAATTATAAAACTACGTTTTCATTTTAATGTAACTTTAATGTACTAAAACCTCGCCAATAAATGCTCTACAAAATGGTATAAATATCTACAGTATCCGTTAACTGGTTCTCGATTTTTTTTGTGGTTCAAATAAACAGACGCTTTCAGGAGATTTCATTTTATTCTATATATAGTTACTAATGATTGTTGCGATGGTCAAAGTATTACTTATAACTTTTGCAAATGCAAATATACTTGGCAAAAAACTGACATTGGAAGTGCAAAGCTTTATTTTTTATATTTCTCACCTTGCAGTTGATGCAAATAAAATGTTTAAGCCACCAGATTTGGGAAAAAAACTGAAAATTTGCTTATCTAAAATAAATGATTAAATATTAAATCGCATTTGTACGGAATGGAGGGAAATAGTCGGTCTCTTTGAATCATGAAGCCACTATTTATCAACTTGAAACAATTTATAAAAGCCTTTCGATTCCCGAAAGCTCGAAGCTGCCAAGCCTCTCTTTATTAAAACTTAATAAGTTGATATAATAATTCCAATAATTAATCACTTAAAAGATGCAAAGAATTTTAAGTAAGGCTTCTATCATATAGCCTCTGAAAGGGAAAATTGAAAAGGAAAAAAGTTTTTTTCTGCGACTTATATGGCTTTTTGAATCGTGTAGACTATAGGATGTGGAATCTTATTAAGTAGTTGCTTTTTCTTTTGGTCGATCTATTCTTTCCACTAAATTATGTAAATGTTTTTTTATTCTATTTTATTATCACTCTGCGGCTAAAAAAAGGGAGAGATCGTTAATATTAAGAAATTTGGCATTTATATAGCTATCGTTATGGTTTTAATGGCGAATATTTTTAACTATGCACATAATTTTTTTTTCCTTCTCCCATTCTAGTTCTAAGCTTAGAAGCATTTCGGGGGAGAGAAAGTAGGAAAAAAAATCTGCGTGCTTTTTTTTTAAAAAAAAATTGTAAGCATCCTAGAACAAACAACTACAGCAAAATAAATTTTCCCGTAGTAAAGAGATTTATTCCATAATTTGATATATTTAAGAAATCTATAAATGATAAGGTTGTTTTATATTGAATGAATGCGCAATTTAAAAAAAAAAAAGCTCCACTGATTTATTATTTTGAAACAAAAATATAATTATCATAAATATATATTTGATATATTTTCTGGATGTTACAAATTTAAATATAGTAGTGACCTTGCAGAAAGCAAATCGACCCGTGAAAAATTAATGCTATGAAGCTTCACTGCAATAACAGTCTTAATTCCCATGTTTTGTTTCATTCGTAGTTGTTTATTGTATGCTCGTGCTGCCATCCGATATTGTTAACTGAATTTTTTCGTTAATGCAACCGTTGTGGGCATTAAAATTTATTTAGGTTTTAAATTAATATTTCATTTTCTCGTTACATTTATGTATTAAGTGCGGTTGGAAGTTCAATAAATTTTGCTTTGTATGAAACAGCCTACAAAAGGTGCAATAACACCTATGAAGATATTTTTATTACGTATTTACTAATACCAAAACTTTAAAACTCTCGTTGTTTTACCCTGGGATGTGTCATGAAATAGTTAAAATAGACCATTAATTAGAGGTTCCTTAACTTTGGAAGTCTTTTCTCGAGAATTTTGTGATAGTTTCAGGATTTTAATTTTATTTTCATTTGATGAATTAAAATTGTATAGAAGATCATATTCTGGTTAAAATCATATATTGTTTATATTTCTGATTATTATTTTATTTTTGAAAGTCACTTGCTCATTTATTTTGCTATTGTCAATTACTGACTGATTCGCAAGTCAACATCCCTCGTAAATTTTGCATTAAAATAATTAGAACGTTTAGAAAAGTATATAAAAATTTTAACTTTTTTATAATTTTATTTTAAAAATTGAAATTTAAAAAATACATATTTACATTTTTTTTATGTGCTAGATATTGAAACCAAATCTCTGGAAGACACTCTTAATTAAATGTTTTTTTATTTCAGTTTATCGTATTATGTGATATTTTAAAAAATCTACATTCATAAAGATTATAATTTTTAAAGTTTCGATGGACAATGCAGGTCTCGAGTCTTCCCTAAGGTATATAGAGCTTAATCCGGCCCTGGATGTTTGTATATGTTAACTTTCATTCGTGATTTTCCTTCTATTTCAGTCATCTTCATAATAGTTTTTTAGCCGTCATAACTGATCAAATTTTTTAGAATTTGAAGTTTGAAAATTTTTGTATCGTCATTGTCGTAAATGCATTATAAGCATTAACGTTTAATTGCAATTTACAATAGTATATCTTAATTTTACTAATAAAGCATTGTCTAAGATTAGATTTTAAAATAAAATGATTTAAAGAGCTATTTTCAAATAGCAAAATTTTAATTTTAATAATTTTTCTTCGCTATGTGTTATTTTATGCAATTTACGCATTTTAGTAGCTCCCCTGTTATTAATGCTTGTCATACTTAAGGTATTTGACTATAAAAATAATCCCCGCAGGATTCCTTTTAATTGTTGTATTTGTAAATTTGAGAGCGATTTCGTTTAATGCTTAAAGCACATCAAAGAACGTTACTTGTAAATCAGCAAAAACAACAACAAAAAGTTTTATTATATTATATTAAAATTTGACAAATATCTGATATGAATAAAATTTCCCTAATATCTATTTTAATCTGAATAAAATTTCGCTAATACCTATTTTAATCTGAA
>JAPMOQ010001087.1:93558-223386 GCA_026543055.1 Argiope trifasciata | reverse complement strand
CCTAATACCTATTTTAATCTGAATAAAATTTCCCTAATACCTATTTTTATCTGAATAAAATTTCACTAATACCTATTTTTATCTGAATAAAATTTCACTAATATCTACTTTAATCTAAATAAAAATCTACATAACATAACGTAAAACGTAACGCACGAAACGTAAAGTACTAGGGTATATCAGCATATCTGTTGTCGATAGTTCCTCATAATTATGAGTTAAAAAACGTGAGTCATTTATTGATGATTTTCGGAATGCAAGGCAAACTTGTTAAATCAATAATTGACGACAGCCGGAGTTAAAGGATTATATCGATTTTAAAAAAAATTATAATAAAATGGAACCGAAGAAAAAAACAATTCCCTGAAAAAGAGAACAAAGAGCATAAAAATATAAAAAAAGTTATGCTTTACTTTATAAATATACTTTAAACAAAACTTGGAATTAGCTTTTAAATAATTAAAGTCCAAAAAAAATCTTGTAATAATGCTCACTGTTTTATAAATCTGGTCATATTTTAAATAATATTCAAAGTATATATTGATATGGCTCTTGCGGCATAAAACCCAACCCAAACCAAAGTATTTATTTAATATACTTTATAACAGGAAATAAAAATTTAATATTCAGTATAACAGCAAAAGTACTTCTAAAAATAGTACATTTATTAATAGAGATATAAAAAATGATTCCCCATCCTGTATTGGTTTCATAGGTACACACTATTTATGCATTGATATGCTTAAGAACAAAGAGAAAATTAAAAGGTCGTGGTGTCCTGGTGAAAGCCTGCATTCGCGGATAGTGTGTTAGAGACTCGATTCCGCCGAAATTCCTCTGTGTATAAATTTGTCATAATGGATAAACTTTTTCACATTGATAGTGTGATGTGGAAATTTGAGAATTGGGATATCTTTCTCATTTGACAACGGTTCAAATTAGGAAAGTTGTGTTAACGCTCCTATAGCTTCAAAACAGAACATTAATCCTGAAATTGATTGTTCAAAACTCTGAATTTTGATAGCGAATTTAATTCTATAATCCACAGCTAACTTTTAATTAGAAAATTATTCATTGTTTAAAAAAATAACATTCTTTTACCATATCGGTGAGGTTGAATATTATTAGCAGAAATTTAATAAATTACGACATTACTTTCTTTAAATAAAAATAAAAAAAAAATTAAAAAGTGACAATTTCAAAGATGTGAAAAATACTAAAGTTTGCGCTTGCTTCTATCATAGTGGTAGTACTTTAAACATGAAAAAACTTTTTAAATTTTTTTTCTCCATTTAGATGGGTGAAAAGTGCATTTATATATATAATAATTTGAGCTAAAACATGCGTTTCATCTATAAGGGCCCTACTAATTTTTCGGGAATACCAATTCTGGATTAAATTTCGTTGTTACAGTTTAATCCGCTGTGGAATATGAGATTATTGAAATCAATAGGCGTAAAATTACACAGTAGAGTTTTAAGACATTTCTTAAATTATGACTGCAGATTGTATGTTGTTGTGAAGTTACAAAATCGAAATGTTTGATAAGGAATTGGATGATTCCTTGTTCCAGATTTGATTTCATCGAAAATCAGCCATGTGATTATGCCATTTTCATGATAAATTTATTTTATATTTTGTGTAATGTAAAAGCTTGGAGACTGGGGTGCCATTCTCGTCATCTGATCAGTTCTGAATAATGTGATGCATCCGAAAATGCCCATCGCTTTGTTTCATCTCTAATGATAATATTATGAGGTATCAAAAATGTGTGTAATTAAAAGATAGTTGACATTTTAAAAACATTATTCTTGTTTATCCCTGAAGATTAAAATATCATGCTTACATTTATGTAAGAGATATCAAATATGCTAATTCGACAATCAAAATATCTCATTTGTTTTCAACTTAATATATTCTGAGAATATTTCATTAGTAGTTCAACTATACTGTTGATTGTTATTTAAAAAAATTAAATGACTTACAGGAAAGTTGCTTTATACGGTTTCTTTTCAATTTGAAAAGACAACACAATCTTTTCAGCCAGTTATTGAATTATTATTGATAATAATAAATAAATAAATGAATGTTAAAACAGTGGATAATTTTAAAGCTGTGAAGTAATGATATTAAATTTTAAGCAGCGATTTCTTGAATCCAGAGTTTTTTTTTAATGCGTAATCAGTCAGGAAGTCATAACTTAATGTGTAACGAAAAAATAAGTTTTTCTTTCATTTCATGTGATGAAAAATTTATATAATGAAAGTTTGTTTCATTTAAAGGACATGTGATATTTAAAGAAAAACGCAAAAATCCTAGATTCAGATATCC
The DNA here is from genome assembly GCA_026543055.1 of Argiope trifasciata. Taxonomy (NCBI): domain Eukaryota; kingdom Metazoa; phylum Arthropoda; class Arachnida; order Araneae; family Araneidae; genus Argiope; species Argiope trifasciata. The sequence continues at coordinate 221,055 of JAPMOQ010001087.1, read as the reverse complement.
ACATACGAGTCAAAAATTATTTACGCCATTTTTATTTGGTAACATTTTATTTCAAAAAAGTTTTTTAAAAACTCTGGGGAGAAAAAGAAACATGAATAATGTATAAGCTCTAATACACAATCGATCCGAAGTGCAATTAGTTTTGCATTTAAATACCTCAAATGGATAGAAAATAGAAAAGTAATCTTGTTATTAATATATCATTCATTTTTTTTCTTTTATTGTTTTACGATGTTCATTTATACTTTCTGACCTCCATACCAAACAATTCATCTTTAACTACTTATTTATAATCATAATCATATAAAAAGTGTGAAAATATTGCAATAGTCCAAAAAATCCTTGGCACTCCACGTTGCAGACCTCTCCGAGTCCGAAAAACACATTTTTGGTATTATGTCTATGAATTTGTCTTGAATACGATAATCCGAAAAAGCTTTGTCTTACGCCAGAAAAATCCAATCAACCAACCAACCGAAAAAGCTTTGAGCCTAGACGGTTGAAATTTGGTATATAGAATTACGATCAATTTTGTAGATTTCAGTAAAATTTTGAGCAAAATGCATTGGCAAAAAGTTTGACTGGCTGTTCGAGTATAATTCTATAACTACAACCCGGAAAGAGCTAAGTAGATAAAATTTTGTACGCAGATTTAGCATCTAAATTATAGATACTTACCAAATTTTGAATTAAATTCGTTAATCAGTTGACCGTCTGTTGGTGTGTACTTTGGTATGCATCTATTTAAACGCAATAATTATTGAATGCAATGACTTAAATCAATGAAATTTAGCATGTTATCTTGTGACTTGGCGTCTATCGACTAGCAAAAAGGTGTCCAAAATCCAGTCTCCCGATATATTCATATTCACGTCAAAGATCGACATTTCGTAATTGCCATCCTCAAAATTTCTGATATTCTTCTAATTATCTACCTGAAATTCACTACCTTATTCAAGGTTCAAAATTTTATGCGGTCGGGAGGCGGAGGGGTAAAACTTATTGATGAGTATCCCAAAAAGTTTCAGAGAGACCGCTTCCGCTGATTTATTATTTCGTTGAAATATTTTATCCTTGAAAAAAAATGAATAATTTTGTGTTTAAATATGGCTTTTGCATTTCACTTGTTTATGATTCTCTCTTTTAAAAATTGAAGCTAATTATATACATATATCTAAATATATATTTCCATTATTTTGTCAGGATGTTTTTAATGTTTGATGAATATTGGAAAAAGATATACTTGTGAGGATATTTCATAAATAGATTTTGATAGAATGAGTTTTAAGTGGTAATATTTGCTTAGGGGAATGAGTAATTTCTGAATATTTTTTGAAATAAGGTCAAGATTACATTATATAACTTGCATCTGAGAGCGGTGTTCTTCCTAAGCTAAACTATAGATATGTTTTGATTTATCATTAATATGGTGAAAAGTAATCAATTTTCGACTGCTCTCTGTAGTTTTCTTGCGATTATGAGGCATTTTAAAATAATAAGTAAAGCCTAGAAATGCTAGCGAAATTAAAGCCACACAAATTTTTAAATGTTACCAAAATGCAAAATTTTTTTAAATAACAAGTGTCTGCCGAAAACTTTAATTATGATTTGAGTAGATGATTTCTTGATGTACGATACTTTTTTTTGGTGCACTTTATTTCTGCCAATTTGCATTAATTTTTATTAAAATAAGATAAAATTGTTTTTTACTGGGATGTGGAAAAAAAAAAAAACTGTAGATGATGCGAAAAAATATTGAACCTATTCAAATTGAATACCTATGAAATTTTTCCAATCATCCATTTCCTCTTAAAATGTAAGTATGAAGGTACGTGCGTTTAATATTATAAGCGAAATCTCTTGAAATGGCAGACGCGGGATCGAACACAAGAACAATGTATGGGAGTTCGAAGCCCTTAACATTTCTCCTTCTTTGATATGCTAATGTAGATCATGTAAAGCCACATGTCAATGTTATGAAATATGTAAAATGTTTTGTGTGTGTGTGTGTGTGTGTTAAGTCGCATTTTCTCAGGAAATATACCAAAATAAACTTAAAGAACAAAAACTTATCTATTTATAAAATTTGATCCAAATCGATAGAGCCTATTCCGAAATAAACAAAGTCAGTTTATATTTATAAAAAAATTCTCGTTTAAAGATATGAGATTTGTGCATTTAAAAAAATCTAGTAAATTATTGAACTTTAACCATTATAGTCCTGAGTGTAGGATGGGTCGCTACGCCCGAGAGATTTATTGGGGACTAAAACCGTTCAACGTATAACGCATTGCTAAGCCGACATCAAATTTTATTGTTTGCAGACTTTTCTATACTGAGGTTTTTTTTTAATTTTATTTTTTAAGGACGAATTACACAAAGGATATTATTAAATCAGAAATTTTCTCTGGACATCAAAATGTTTTTCTCTGATCTATTCTCTTCCCAGAGTCGTAAAACAAAGTTAATGATGATGATTCTTTGTTTATGAACACGATAGCTAAAAGATGCATTGAGTTACACTGATGAAATTTGGTGTGTGGTCTTTACAGCACATCTGTAGTTTTGTATCGAAATTTGAATAAAATCCATTGATATAAAAAGTATCTAGTTGTCTGAGTAAAAGTGAACACGATAACTAAAAAACGCATTTAAGTATCTCAATTAAAGTTGGTATACAAATTTCATATCTAAAACGAAGATACTAATCAAATATTTAATCAAATCCGTCAGACTTTAAAGTTTGTTGATTTTTACTTCGGTTTTAGATAAATGAAAGCTAACGTGATCTTGATATTAAAATTGTAGGTCCGATTTAAGGGATAGGTAAGTCTGTAAATGTCTGCAGGTCCAGATTTACAAGAAGATCTGTAAATTTAGATATCAGATGGTCGAAAAAAAAAAGCTATCCGCAATGCCTTTTTTTTTAATACACCGAAAAGCAAAACTCTGATCTGCGGGATCGGAAAATGATCTCTTGTACCTTTCACGATTTTAAAGAAGAGAAAGGCGCCTTTAATGTAGAGTGAACGAGAAAGTTTCGGAGATACCACTCTCGTGGTAAAATTTAATTTAATCACTGAGATTTCTTTTTTAAAATTAAAAAAAAAACAAATAATATATTTATTAATGACAATTCTTTTAACTTCCATTCCTATCTAATATTTTGAATGCTTCATCATTTAGTCTATCCGATTAAAAGACGCAAAGAAATCATTTGTCACTTCATTTTTTACATTAATAAAAAAAGTTTAAAGCAAAATAAAGGATGGCAAGGATGATTATTATTAAACTTTCCCTATAAACAGCATCATACAATGCGAACGGATTGCAACGGTATTTGGTATATAGACTATAGACGAGATTCGCTCAAGGAATTTCGAAGAAAAAATCCAAAATGTGATGCTCCGCTCATGATGCGTTATGAAGTTCAAGTTATTCAATGTGGCAACACCGTCATAACAAGATACCGATATCATTACAGCCATAAAACATGACAATGACGGCAAACGTTTCTTACCCTAGCCTGTTTTTCTTAAAACTTCTTCTTCGCAAGCCTGCAAATTTCGACATTTTTTCCCTAGAATTATATTCTTATTCTGGATTGTTAATATTGTGTCTATATTCCGTTTCGGGCGTTTATTGTGTTAAATCTAATGCTTTTTCGGGAAAAGGCGCTCCCCATGGTGGACATTTTCGAATTAAAAATTTTATTATTTGATTAAAATTTGTTTTTTGAAATTCCATGCGCGAATTTCGTGTGTAGCCATATATCTAAGTTCTCTGCAATCCGTCCATCCGTCTGCGTTGTAAGATGCTGTTTATAGGGGGAGTTTAATTAAAACCACTCTGTTTATACACTGATGGGAAAAAAAAATCCCAATTCTAGGAAGATGTACTAGATAAAAGAAATTTGGTAGGCGTGTTTATACATCTGAAAGATGACGTCGATTCAAATTTCAAGCTACGCGCGTAAGTGTGGCGCTAGTAGCGACACTATGAACATGCAAATGAAGTTTGCTTTAAATAAGCGCTGTAAGGTTCGGGATCGTTATTTACAGTTGAGATTTGACGTAGTGGGTTAATGTTAATCAAGGATGCCTCTGAGAAGACGAAGAAGCAATTATCAACAGCTCACTGAGTTTGAACGAGGTCGTGTTGTATTATTCTTTCAGCACTATCGCGGAAAGAAAACCCACCTTCTCGTAGGAAGTATCTCTAGTGGGTATCCACTGTGCATGAGTATTGACGGCAGTGGTCAAGGGAAGGTACTGCCTCAAGAAGACCAGGTTCTGGGCGGCCACGTGGTACTACTGTGAGGGAAGACCGTCGTATTCGGCGTAGGGCTGTGGCTAATCGTACTACGTCTGCAGCTGAAATTCGAGCTGCAGTTGGCACCACAGTGACACAACGAACTGTTATAAATCGGTTGCTTCAAGGACAGCTCCGAGCCAGACGCCCTGTACAGTGCATTCCACTGACTCCAAACCACTGCCGTTTGCGTCGTGAGAGGTGTCAAGCTAGAGCTCATTGGAGGACGGAGTGGAGATCTGTTGTGATTTCTGATAAAAGCTGGTTCTGCCTTGGTCGCAGTGATAGCCGTTTGTTGGTTAGAAGGAGGCCAAGTGAACGCCTGCTAGAGACCTGTCTGCCGCCTAGACACACAGGGCCTACTCCTGGAGTTATGGTTTGGGGAGCAATTTCGTATGACAGCAGGAGCACTCTCGTGGTTATCCCACGCACCCTGACTGCAAATTTGTACGTCAGTCAAGTGATACAACCTGTTGTGCGGCCATTCATGAACAGCATTCAAGGGGGTGTTTTCCAACAGGATAACGCTCGCCCTCATACCGCTGTTGTAACACAACATGCTCTACAGAGTGACGACATGTTGCCTTGGCCTGCTAGATCACCAGATCTTTCTCCAATCGAGCACGTATGGGACATCATTGAACGACAACTCCAGCGTCATCCACAACCAGCATTGACCGCCCAAGTGCAACAGGCATGGAACTCCATCCCACAAACCGATATCCGACACCTGTACGACACAATGCATGCACGTTTGCATGCTTGCATTCAAAATTCTGGCGGTTACACCTGTTACTAATGTACCAACATTTCACATTTGAAATGGCTCTTCTCGCCAATGGCTCTACCTGTGATCTTGAAACTTTAATCAATTAAATATGTTACCTAGAAAAATGTATTCCTAAAATTTCATTACTGTACAATAATTTTTTCTCGGTGTTGGGATTTTTTTCCCATCAGTGTATATCCAAGATAAAGAAGCTCCATCATGTTGCTTGTGTATATTTATAAAGTATAAAATTTTAATGATGTAGAGCCATTTAAAAAATGGCAGTATATAAATTTTGATAACCAAGTTAACAAATCGAAAGTAAATAGAAGCTATTGGAATTGTCTTCATGTTATAGAACAAATATTAGAAAATAACCATTCAGGTAAGATTAAAGGCCTGAGTAAGTTTAGTTCACGTTATTTTCTTGTCATCAATAGTTTACCTGTGAGTACTTGACTGTGTTCTCATATTGTCAAGATCTCTCGCTGTGCATCAGTGCATTACTGATTTCAGTTTTGCTTTGAGACACTTATAGAGAATGTTAAAAGCATCACAAACACCAAAAGTAATATTTATATTGGTAATCATTTGACATATCTTTGGCAAACAGATTCTTAAAATGTTTTGAAAAACTATGCTGTATATTTTACGTTGCAATTTTTTGTTTAGATTTTTTTTATGATTTTGTCTTTAATTTTAGGTTGTTGCAGAAGGTCACTGTATAATGCATGGTTTTTGTGGTGAAAATGATTTTGGGGATGCAACTTGTTCTTATAATGGCACTGCAAAGCCTTTAGAAGATGAAGAAGCATTAAAAACTTTAGAAGACATTTGTCCTGACATTATTCGAGGTGCGTTTCTTATTTTTCTTTTAGTAACTGCAGAATTTTTTAAAGATATTAGTTAATGCTGTCTATCAGTAATTTTTCTTTCTTATGATCAGTAATCTATGAATGAGCTATTTTGAAATTCATATTTGTTTCTGTATAAATTTTAAGCTGTATTATATATATTATGATGGAAGTGCTTACACTTAGTTGCATTATGAAGAGTAATTATGACTTTCGAAATTAATGCTGTTATCAGTAAATAAATAACCTATATTGTAGGTTTGGTACTAATACATTGTAATTTCAATATTTTACTGTAACCATTGTGAAATTTTAGTCTTTAGAGATTAAGGCGTTCAACAAAGAACGATGAAGTTATATCTCCTCAATGAAGTTGAAACTTAAAGTAGCATATGTAAATAACCTGAGTGAAATATTCTGCTGAAAATATATCCACTATTCAAAGTATTTTCATAATTTTTTAAACAAAAGTGCAGATAACTAAAAGGAGGTGATGGAGTACCATTAAACCATGCAGGAACTGATTGGGTTTATGAAGAATTGATACTCTTGACTTGAAAATTGATTTCTTAAATTAATTCACTCAAAATCTGATTCTGGTAAAAGTGTAGAATAGTGTGCCCCTTGCTGCGCCAAGGATGTTGAGTCGTCAATAAAGATGGCGGACAAAACAAGCAAACACTTCTAAGAAACAGTTACGATTACCACTTTATTGCAGTTAAATTATTATCTTAACTGATAAGTATTAAAATTTCGATTTTAATTGGAGATTTATTTAATCTGTAACCGAGATTTTTATTTAATTTTTTTAAACTTTTGGGATTACTATCGCTGTTTATGTTTACAATTTTGTAGAAATTTTTAAAACGGCTGCGCCGGTCTGTTGAGCAGAGAGCAAAATTTAGAGTATGCGATGCCTGTCGGCATCTGAAGAAGCACCGGGCAGAATTTTTTAACTTAAAAAAAAACATCCAACGGTTCGCTACCGACGGAAGCGGGAATTTAGTAGCTTCGCTAGCACATTGAACATAAGGACTGTGTGGATAACGGGAACAGTGTATACAAATATCCTTTCCTAATTTCATAAACTTATATAGATAATACTATTCCACTCACCCTTCAGATGCAAAATACATTTACCCATTCTTGCAAAATTGCCTACATAACTAATTATTAATGGAGCGAACTTTAAAGCAGCGAAAGAATTACGAGAACTGCAAAGAATTCCAATGCAGCTGTCGTTTAATGTGAAAATGCAGGCAATTTCCTAAATTACGATTTCAGACGATTTTTCAAAGCGCATACTGACAATTGAAAATAAATATTTCCTATTCGTATTCACATTAAAAATTATAGAATTGTATTTATTATTAATTGTAAAAAAAACTTTCAATTATAATAAAGAATAAAATAAATATCTTTAATCTTTATTTTTTTAAAATTTGTATTTTAACATCTTTCATAAAATAGTTGTAGTTCATGTACAACTCAACTATTGTAAAAAGTAGTAAACAAAACAGAAATAGGGTTGCTAGAAGAACGTTTCGTTGGGTTGCCATATTGGCGAGAAACTCCGGGGCACACTATGCTTCACTTCACCCCTGATTTTTAGATACTTATTTAAATTTTGTGCATTGCTGGTGAAAAAGCTGAATAATTTAATGAAATTTCGAAAGCTGAGCTGGAATTTTTTAGTTATAAACTGCTAATAATTCAACTATTATTATTTGTTCGGAGGATTGAATTCTTTTTTTAATCTAAATTTCTTTGTCTTTTCAACTGTAATTTAGAGTGATTTTGTTCTTCTGCATATAGAACGTAATAGAACGTATAAATTATTTACAATTCTGGATTTTAAAACAAAATTTCAGAAATGCGGACTAAATGTATTGTGTTTACTGACTGATTATTTTCCATTGTCAAAAATTGAAAGTTTTAGTTTTTTTCCCATTATCATCCCTTTCCCTCTAATTTTTCTTCTTTGTTTACAGAAACAAATGTGTTATGTTGCAGTCCTGAGCAAATAAGTCAATTACAGAAAAATCTTGAGATTGCAGCAACATTAGGGCTTGCTAGATGCCCATCTTGCTTAGTAAATTTTAGAAAGAATTTCTGCCAATTTGCCTGTTCGCCCAGACAGAGTGAATTTTTAAAAATAGAGAAACTTGGTGAAAGTGATGAAGGTGATATCATTATTGAAAAATTAACTTATTTTATGTCTCGAAGGTATGTTTCACTAACTACTCTATTTCTTTTTCTATACTTTGTAATCTATTCAATTTAAAATTGTTTGCGATTCTATCTTGGAAGAAATATGTAATTAAATTTTTTGTTTGTTTTAATTCATTTAAAATTTCCTTGAACTCTTTCATGCTAAGGTATAAAAATTGAGATTTGTATCTCAGCTTGTAACATTTGAGTGCTATTGCTGAGATTTTTTTTTTTTACTGTAATTCTTTTTGGAATCTTTTTTTTTTTTTTTCCTGCCAACATCTACATCTCATTCAAGTATATTTTTTTCTTAAAACTTTGTGATGTATATTTTTACAAATTTATAATTTTTATATAATTTAATGTATTTTCTATGCACATATAGTTCCATCTCATTAATAAAAATTTTAAATTGTTTATTTTGTCTGTTGATTTGCTTGTTAGTGATGAAATATTTTTTCTTTAGTTATGCAGACGGATTATTTGCTTCTTGCAAAGACATTCAAGGCTTAACTCCTGGTTCAACTGTTTTGGACCTCATGTGTGGAGGATGGGGTCGTGAATGCAACCCTGAACGGTGGCTAAATTTTATGGGCTCTACACCTGCTGATGATGGCTTTTCCCCCTTTGAGATAAAATATCATCTCACTTCCGATCAGGAACTGATTATAAATGGAGAAAAGTTTCATCCTATGAATGAAAATACTACATCGTATGTATTTTAAATTTATTATTATTATTATTTTTTGAAGAATTCTTATTTAATTTAATGAATTTGTTTAACATACTTTGTTGTATTTTGTGGTTCAAATTGAGAGAATTTACTCCATCTTTACGAATTTAATGTTTTTTGGAAATGCTAGATTTTTAATTTTTTTTAAAGTTTAAGAAAATAATTTATTTTGAAATATACTAAAAAATATATTTTTCAGTTGTTCAGAGCGTCCTAATCCTGAAGCTGAAGCATGTACTTGTCTTGATTGTGAAGCTGCTTGCCAACTAAACATAGCATCACCCCCACCTTTACCAGCTGAAAAAGAAGATTTTACTCTTTTACACCATGATGGTGTGTCAGTGTTATGCCTGATTATATTTTGCTTTGTCACTGCCTTTTTGCTTTTGGGATTCTTTTACTTCAAGATTCAGTCAAGAAAATCATTACGTTGTAAGTTAAATTTCAATTTGGTACTTGTATGTTTATTGCTTAATTTTTCTTAATGTGGTTAATTTTTTTACTTTTAATTTTATTACATATTGTACTCTATATTTTTCACTTAAGGGCTTTCATATAATTATCTTGTTTTGTGTATGTGGGAGTGTGTATGGAAACTGTAGAATTAAATTTTATATTCAAGGAATTTTTCAAATTAATGTTATTCAGCTGGCTTGTAAAAATTGACAACATGTGTGTTGTCTTTTAAAAAAATACTAATTTGATAATTTCTTTAGTTGTATATCTCCCCCCCCCCCCTTTTTTTTTCAGTTACAGTGTTTAAGAAATACATGCTTTTCCCACCCACCTTTTTTATATAAACTTTTTCTAAAATATGATTTAAATAAGTAAAATATGTCAATGAAAATTTCTCTTATTCTACTACAGTTCAATTTTTTTTGAATTTAAGATGTATATTTTTAAACACTTCTTTTCTCTTTTTCTCTAATTTCAAATATGAAAAAAACTCTTACTGAACTGTATTTGAATAAGCGTGAATGAAATTTCCAATATTGATACTGTAGCTTCTGTGTGGAAATAGTTTGTTGTATTTACACCTTAATCCATTTTATAAAGCTCTTCGAAAGCGTAGTGTTTTTTAGTTTTACATATTTAGTTTGATTTAGTTTTGAATAATTTCTTTAATTTTTTTAAATCTAACTTTTATATTGTTTTCATCACTAAAAAATTACGAGCTATCATTCTGTAGATTCTGTTTATAGCATTATGTTGTTTAGCTTAGAAGCTTTTTGATTATGAATTTACTAGAGGGAATTATAATCATATCCCTTTTATATTCTTGCTTTAATACGTTTCAAAATTATACAAATAAATTGTTTAAAACTTTCATGTATTTTTTTCTGTATCACTCGAAGAAGAGTAACAAAAACTTTATTATAGATGGATTACTGCTAATTGTTTATAAAGTAGTTATAATTGTAACATTATATGAAATATAGATTTCGTGCTTTCAAAATATTATTGGTTTTAATGACTAATGAACATTTTACTATATTTAAGTAACTTAAAGTTAATAATTGGCTTGCCAAAAGATCTTGTTTCGATTTCAAATTATTATATAAAGGGACATATAAAATTGAATCTCTCTTCCTATCTTTTTGTATCATGAGAGCTTCTTTTATTTTTGTGCAGGTTGATTTCAATTCTCTTTCAAAATTGTTTAGAATGTGAATGGTCACCTCAGCTTTATTTAACTTTATGTGTGTGCTATTGGCATATTTCCGGATGAAATATTTGTAAACTTTAAAAATTTTTTGTTGTTGATTTTGATTTATTCCTGAGTTTATTCCCCTTTCCTTTTGTAAATCTTATTTTATTCTGTGGATGAATGTGCAATTAGATTTGATTTGCAGCTTGCCTTCATATTAGTTTTTTTTTTTTCTTCTTTTTTTCAAAGGACAATTAGCTAATCATTTAATGCTTTCTAGGGATTACATTTTCAAAATGCATTCTATTTAATATTTCATTTAAAAAAATCTTGCCATAACTTGCAAAATAATACTTTCTTTCGAACAAAAATTATTCCTCCCTTCTCTGCTTTGAAACGTTACCGGAAAGTTTTTTTTTTCTTTCCAAATGTTGATATTGTGATTGAGCATTGTTATCACGGTGTGTGTGGTTGTGTGAATGCAGAATTTTTACTTAATACTGTGTTTTGTAATATTCATTAACATGTAATTTTATAATGAAATGTAATTTAAATTATTTTCTGTCAGAACAATGATATTAATGAAATGTCAATTGGATGTCTTTAATATTTAGTGACCTGCAGTGCTCAATACACACCATGCTGTTTCTAAAGTTAATATAACAAATTTTCTGTGTAATAGATTTTTTCAGTACTTTTTTTAGATTTTAAACTGCTTTCTATAAGCCTGGGGCTTCTTTTTTTTGCATTGATTCTGTTATTAAAGCTCTAATGCTGTTTTATTCATTTTGTTTTGGTTTATTTATATATCCTGTGTGGCAATGTCAGAAAGTACTAACCTGCTTACTTATTAATGTGTTATGCCTTTTTCTTTAAATAATTGCATGCAGTTGTATGACAATTTGATATTACTCTGTTGCTTTGTATTGCACGTTATTTCTCGGATACAAGCTTTGTTGTGTATCTTTCTGCTTTTGTGAACTCTTTTTATTTCATTATTTTCACTGGGCTCTGTTGTAGATTAGCATAGCTCTCTTAGGTAAATTTGATGCTTTAAAATTTTGTTTATTGAAACAAAATTTGTGTACACATATATATTAATTGTTATACTCAATTGTTTGGCATACAATTTAAATTATCTGTCTCAGCTGTAGTTGCTACTTTTCTTTAATTGTGATATCCTGAAAAGATTTGATGCTGTTGGGCAATGGAAGCAGTGTGTATTCAACACTGCAGATTAATTTCGGTACTCAAAGCTGTCATGTAACTAGAATTACCCCTAGCAGGTGAACAAGAAGTTAAGATGGAGAGAAAAGGATCATCTCACCGACCTTTGATTCTATTGAAATCATGTTCACCGTCTGCCTCAGGGGTGGACTTGGGCTCTTTAGAGGAAGTGGAGCCCCTTCGTTCAAAGCGGTCAAGTACGTCTTGCTAACATTGGTGCTGTTAATTTCTATTTTGTTCTAACTAATGCTCTCCATCCTTGCACTTCTCATAAAATGTTTACTTTAACAAAGTTGTTAGGTATAACTTTCTTATTTATTCCTACTTACTCTTTTTTATGAATGTTAACTTTAATATAATAGTTTTATCCAAATAACTTTCATATTTCTTTTGATAGATAAAAATATAAGTTTTGTGTATCTTTTTAAATACTAATGCTTGCTTGCGATGAAGAGCATTTGTTTAGAACCTGCTGTTTCAGTTTTCTTTTGCTTAACTAATGTACTTTTCTGTTATGATGATCTGTCTGGTTGTGGATTATCTAATGGCTACTTACAACCATAGATGGTTTTGAATTTTCTATTTTCGAGGATTTAAAAGAATATTCATTCTTGAAAAAATTCTTTTGCCCGTCAAATTTCAAATATAAACTATGTCCAAAATCCCATAAGTTAATGTTTTTCCCATGTTTAACTGATTATCTTTTGTTGTATTTGCATTGAAGGAAAAAAACGAAACAGGCCCAACTTAAAAAAAAAAGTTAAATAAGTATTTTCAAAACTGTATGATTTTTTTTCATTGATTAGTAGTATAATTTGTTTTTATTAATGCGACATATTTCCACTGATTATATCTTTAAAATTCTTTATCTTTTAGAATTGAAATAAAAATTGCATTGATAATAGACAGATTGATAGTGTATCAAGTAATCTTGTGCGAGAGTGGATGGTTTATTTCCTCCTCTCTCCATGACAGCATATCCATATGCCAACCTTTACTCTTAGTCTGGCTATGTAATTGGCTTAAATTCCTATTTATTTTTCTACTAAGAAGAATAGATTTTATATGGCATTTATAGTTTTTTACACAGATACGTAGATTATTTATGTTTTATAAAGAGATAATCAGCCATTAAATTAATTTAATTTGCATGTTGAAGAATTTGGTTGTAATAACAGTAGACAATAAAAATTTGTCATTAATTAAACTGGTAAATTTTTGGGGCTGTATTTTGTTTTTAAGTAATGAGATTCTTGTCTTATATTTTACTAGACTCATTTTAGTTATATTTATGTAATATAGTTGTATATTTGTTTTATTTATTTTTTTGCCTTGCTGTTGCCTTTTTGTTACGTAAATATTCATGTCCTGCTTCCTTTTGTGCTTAAATTTGCTACTATTAGAAAGGAGGTTATGGTAAATTTAATTCCAGTATTAGGAATTATTGAAATTAGAAATACTGCTTATAAAGTTACAAATAAGCTTACTTAGGTTCTGAAGAATTACACTTTCACTGATACAATTTTTGATATTTCAAAATTGTGGGTGTTTCTACAGATTTTGAATGAAAACTATCTTCGAAAATTTAGTTATTCTGTAATGTTGAATAAATTTATCTTTAGACAACACTATTGAAATTTATAGCTTTAACAGTCAACTTTTCAAATCTTAGCTCCTGAATAACATTTTTTCAATTTAGTGAAACCGTTAGATTGCATAATTTTTGAAGTTTTTCATTATCAAGCATGGGTAATGTCCTTAGTTTAACCATACGTTTAAAAATGTTATCTATTTCTTAATTATACATTAAGATTTATTATTTTCAATAATTTTGGTAACATTTGCATTTCATAGTTTAAAAGTAAATTTAGAAGCTGTCAGATAAAGAAAAAAAAAAACGAGGCAAAAATTTTTATTGCAATTATTTGAAATCATCTATTTAAAAAATTCTATGGATGTATATTTTTGAGCGATTTGTAACAAATATGTAAATTTGTATGATAATTAAAAAAGCAAACTTGAAACATAAAATAGCTAAGGGGGAAAGCTAAAGAAAAAGTAAAAAGGGTGGTCACCTGGGAGGGAACAATTCATAATCAATTCATTGTGGTAATATTAAATCTGAGTTTCAAAAATTTCTGTTGAGCTATGATTATGTTTTAGAAAGAAAAGACGATCATTTATTTTCCGATCTGTCGCGTAATGACGTAATATCGGCAATTTTCGGTGTTTTTCAAGCTCGGATTGGTGTGCTTTTGTGTGTGTGTGAAATGGTGCTAACCCTTGCTTGTGTATCTTTTATTTTAAATTCATTTTCTGTCTTCTTCATTTTCATTACTTTTTCTTTTATTTCCGTTATTCATGAGCCTTTCATTGTGAAAAACAACAGATTAGATTTAAATGGGAGAATGAAGAGTGTGTATTGGGAACTCTGAAGAAGCTCTTTAAAAATCCTATTTAGTTAACTCAATATATAATGAGAAAAGCTGATTAATATTAATGTCTAATAACTTTAAGGTTGGAAGAAATACGTAACATATTTTTGTCTAGAATTACTCTTTATTTAATTATGATGTCATGAAAATCTTTTAAGTACTTTTGCCTTTCAGTTTTTAGTTAAACCAAAAGCAGCAATAAAATGTTATGTAAATAAAGAATGTAGAACATGTATAATATTAAAAAATGTGATAATTCCTATTTTGTAATTTATTAAGTACTGGATATTTTCTGAATTGTGCCACACCCTTTAAAAGTTAGCTTTTATTTATACTTAATTTGCATTGCAGATCTAATTTGTGTATTTTTAAACAATCTGTTCTGCGATTTTACCTTTAGCTCACTGTCTTGTTCAAATTCTTTGTTAATTGTATCTTATTAAATTGTCATTAGGTTTTCTGTTTCTTGAATTGTGAAGTTTGCATTATTCCCAGTTTTTATATGACTTCTATCTCAAACTTCTTTTGTCCTTCATTCATATTTTACAGTATTTATTGTATAATACTGATCAGTATGTCATAGAATTCATTTTTAACTAGAAATCGAAAATTTTTAACGTGTAATTACAGTAGTCTGTAAATAATGTGAAGTTATCTGGTAATTTTTGTAAGACTTAAAAATTATTTTCGATTACAAACCAGAAATATAATTCTTCCTGAAAATACATTCTTAAGTCATATGCTTTGTTATTTATTTTCATGAACTTTAATGATTTGTATTTCTTGAAATTCTGCTTCTTGCTTAAAGTAAATGTAATTTTTTAATTTATTAGTTTGGTTTTTAATTTTGCATTGAATTTCATTTTTTATACTTTATGAATTTTAAAATTCTATGCATAAATAGATTTTTCTAATTTTAGTTTTTCACACCCCTCTAGTTATTCCTAGTCAAGTGGTAGAAAAATCACAGGATCTCACCGATTCAAAAAAAGAAAATGGAGAGGCAACTCATCAGATACCAGATACTGAAATAATATCAAATATATCTTACCTACAGAAACTGGGTGCAGCAATCGAAAGATCTTTAGAGGAAATTTTTTGCCAGTGGGGTACTTATGTTGCAGAACATCCACTTCCAATTATGAAACTTTCTTTAATTGCTAGCTTTGCTCTGGCATCTGGCTTATTGTTTAATTTTACTGTTACAACTGATCCAGTTGATTTGTGGGTATCCAGAAGCAGTCAAGCTCGTCAGGATATGGAATATTTCAACAAACATTTTGAGTAAGTTTATTACATTATTCCTTAAATTGTGTGTAAATGAAATCGTTTTTTTAATTTGTTTTGGTTTCTCTGCTCTTTTAGTTAAAAAGTTTATCTTTTTGAACAAAAGTTGTAAGTTTGAATGAAACCCTATAACATTTGCAAATGTTTTTGAAATTATATTTAAATGTTTTTTACAGGACATTTCTAAAGTTGCTTTCTTTGTTTGATGATTCAAATATTTGCTAGTGATCCGTTTTATTTTATCTGATTTTTGAACTAATAATAAATAAGCACTAATTGAATTTTTTTAAATGCTGATAATTTATTTTAAATTTTTCTATGAAAGTATCAGTTTTTAATTCTTAAGATCAAAGCTGCTGTTAAAAGTTTGTGTTAGCCTCTTAAATGCTGTTATGTTTGTTTTTATATATTGATGTCTTTCATTGATAGCTTAACTGTGAAATATGGTTTTAATTGTTTTTTAATTTATTTCCCAAATCTTTTTAAGGGTAAAATATTATACAGTGGAAAATGAATTTTTGAACTTTCATTCTTTCAGGCCATTTTATAGAGTTGAACAAATGATAATCACTCCGAAGAACAAAAGTTCATTCATTCAAAGTGTAAAAGAGAAAAACCAGCTTAAGACATATACTTGGGGCCCAGTTTTTCATAGAGATTTTCTATTAGAGGTATATGTTTTTTGATTTAAATTACTGAGTTTAAATTCTTCAATGTTCATAGATGTTTAGATTTTATTTTTTAAAAAAATATCATGAAGCTTGTTACAGTAAATAAAGTTGTTGCATATTTCAGTGAAATAATTTTTATCGAATAATGAATGAAAATGTTAGATTTAGCTTTTTGAAAACGCTGTATTTTTTCATTGTTCTTCATTATGTCTCTGTGTTTTTCATTATGTCTGTTAAAGATGTTTTTCCCTGTGTGATTTTCATTTATGACTTAATTTAATACCTTAATTTTATTAATTTTGGCCAAATTTTCTTCTTATTTGATCACTTGTAGATTACGTGTGATCTACTTACTTTGTAATGAATATTAGTAATAAAGATGAATGTGTGTTGGTGTTCTACAGGCCGAGCCGTTTGGCCTACAGCTACTAAATTTGGCACATATATTTGAAGGCTGAGGCTGATTGCACACACAGCGTTTTTTTTTCTTCTTCTGTCTGTATTCTACCAAGACCACTCCCAGAAATTAAATGCCTACACACACGGCGGTTAAATTCCGACTCGTCTTAAGAGTCAGCATAATTTCATCAATAAATAAATTTACTTGACCATATTATTTAAACTATGCACTGTTTAAGGGTAATTTGAAATGAATAGAGTGCAAATTCTATCCTTATTGTTGTTTTGTCGTTGAATGAAGAGTAAAAGCGGAGGATTGACTTATTTCGATTTATTCAATTGACGAGAAAAGCAAATTTGGGAGCTTTTTACTCGTTGTTTGAAGATTTGAGGCAAAAGGAATTGGTTTTGAAATTTTTGAATTATTTCAGAATAAAGAGTTCCTTTGGGGAATTGCATGGGCTACTAAAAGATATCAGCAAAAAAATACCAAGTGAGGCCTGTAGAAACGTTGGCAATAACTTTCGAAATCTATAAGAAATAACTTTTGAAATATATTGGAATATTAAATTGCATTGTGTAAAATTAATGTTTTACTTAAAATTATTTTTGTACATTGTGATTATAAAGTTTTGAAAGTAACTTTTTTTATTGATGCAAGTCCATAAAAACATACAAATATGTACAGAACCTTAGATGCGATTTATACACATACTATTATAATAAAATATTAGTATAAAATTAATGCTAATATATATTAATAATATAATTAATATTACCATTCAGTTGTGCTAATGGACCGCTGAATGGTAAAACAGTTTTATTAAAAAAATAAATTCAGTTTTATTTTGTGCTTGCCAGGCGCAGAAAGTCCCAAAGTTTCATACTTTTTTGTTCGTGATGTAGCATTTGGGATGCATAAAACTTTGATAAGACCATATGCTGGAACACATTTGATAATCGAAAATAAAATATTGCTGGATATTCATTCGTATGCTAGAACATTTTTGATAATCGAAAATAAAATATTGAACTATCGATTTGTCAAGAAAAAAGATTTATAGAATGCGCTTTTTATATTCTTGGCAATAAATGAAAATATTCCGTTGTTTTTTTTAAGTTCTAGCCTAATTTATGCATATTATTAAAGCTTGTTTTATTTTCATAATTATCTCAGAAATGGATGGATACATGATTAAGGATACTATGTTAATCATAGGATTGAAAGATATTCAAAGAGAATTTTACAAAAGGATTTTTCTAAACAAATAATATAAGGAACTTTCTATGTAGATATTTTATGTCAATTGCAGACATGGTTTCCTGTCATACATCTACAATATGAAAATATTCTTAACGGTATATTAGAGACAGGTAACTGTAAAATAAGCCACTTTCTTGAAACAAGTATTGCAACACAAAAAACCCGTTTTTCTTCGTATTATTATTGTGAAATATTTTTGATTCATTAAAAATAAGTTAAAAGCGTAATAAAGCTTTTTTGAAAATGTAATATTGTTACTTAATTTCCAATAATGTTCATATTTGACGAAAGGGGAAAAATTGTTTTTTAATAACAGCCAACTCAGAAATAAAAAAGAATTGATTATTAAATCCAGAAACAAAAGTGCAATGTAAATGAAATTCTTTGGAATTAGAGAGGGTTACTACTGTCTTTTTTTAGATGCTCAAAATTAAATATTTTACGATTCCATCTTTTTCAATTATTACTATTAGCACACTCTCCCTGTATATATGTATTTATATATCTTGTTCAAATTTTCGATCAATAATAAGATACTTTTCATTCATATCCACTCAAGTCATAATGCATTTTTTAAAACTTATAGCGGATGACAATTGATGTTAATAGTTTTTAAAAAAAAAATATTGATTCATTCATCATATTTATTTAATTAATATTTAATATTTTAGAGTTTTAATAGTTTGAAATCCACAGGCATTAGCTCAATCGGTAAAAGACAGGTATTTTAATATTTTTCATGCGGAGGTGAAGAATACGAGTTCAATTCTTGGGAAAATTTATTTTTTTGATACTTAATAATTTTTAAGTTAATTTAGTAAAAAATGAAAATTTTCTTTGTTGACCTAATTAGGAATTGAATTAATTTTTAAAATATATTACTTGTTTCTTGTAAGTACATGTGTGAAAATGTGGATTTCCTGTAAATCGTTTTTTTTTTCTTCCTATAAACAAAGTCGTGACGAATTTCTTTACTAATTTCATGCCAACCGCAGAATTTGTCTTTAAAAAATCATAAACAGCAATTAAAATTTTAATATCGAGGTTTAACTCTAATGCTGAAAGAAAAAATTTTGCATGCAGGAAGGTCAATTAAAAAGCTACTTTAAAAATTGCAAAAACACTGTGTGTGTGTAAACTTGCATCTGATTATACAATAGCGGCAGAGGCTGCGGGCGTCTTTTCTAGGTTTAAAAAAGGCGGATTGATCGAATCTTCATATCACGCCTAATGTGTAAACTCTAATATAATTCGATATACTACTGTTGTTATATCGGCATCGGTGAAATAAGCGATCGGAAAAAAACGCTTGTGTGCAACCAGCCTGAAAATCTGTATCTCAAAATGATTTTTCTAAAAAATAAATTTTAATTAGCATTTAATTAAAAGCTAATCCGAAATTTGCCAATTACTTCCAAACATATTACTGCAAATAAATTTTACACTATTTATTAAAATTAAAAATGTTTTCTTATTAATGACACCAATTTAGCAGGGCAAATTTCTGTTGAATTTTAGTAATTTTTATTATAATAATATTTTTTACATATAAGGAATAAAAGTTCGATGTGGGGTTACAATATCACGAAATATAGAAGATATATGTCCTGTATTTATGTTTTCAATAACACTATGGTGTTATGGGGCAGTATGCATTCTTTAATGGCAGGCAATTTAGCAGAATCATGGGCATGAAGTTGAATCTTAACGATTTATTTCAAATGAAGTGATCAATATTCCGGATAAACCAGATGATCACTTGAGGTGATTAATAAACTAAAATTGTAATCTTTATTTTATACTCTGTTAGTTTTGATGTCAATAGTTAATATATTCCTGCATAAGAGAAATTTTTAAGGTTTATATCTAATATTTTTAAATATTTTATTTCTTAATATTAAAGGTTTTGGATTTGCAACTAGCAGCTGAACGCCTTGTGGCCAAAAATAATAATAAAACAGTAACTCTATCGGATATTTGTGTTGCACCTTTGGCACCACTGAACAAGAATTGTGCTATTCAAAGTATATTTGGTTTCTATCAGAATCAAAGGAGTTTGTTGGAAGACAAAAATTTTGATTATCTAGGCCACTTTAAAGATTGTGCTGGGTAAGTTGTCACATTTTCAATTTTTTAAAAAGTTTCCATGGAATATTAAATAATTTCTTTTTAATTTTGGTAAGCTGATGTTTTCAATGATAACAAATATTTTAAAATATTATATAATTTAAAAGATATATATATTTTTAAAATCTTTTTTTAAATTTAATTTCTAAAAACTTCTTAACGATTCTTTCGATTTTATTTTGCTAAATTGAGAATCTTGTTTCCCCTCTAGAACTATGGGAGAGATGAAGTGCTATGCTCCTTATGGTGGTCCTCTTCAATCAACTGAAGTAGCTTTAGGTGGTTTCCAAAATTCTGAGTATCACTCAGCAACTGCATTGATTATTACTATACCTGTTGTTAACCATTATGAACAAGCACTGAATGAAGATGCATTATTATGGGAGAAAGTGTAAGCAATTTTTTATCTATTTAAAAGTTGTGTTTAAAAAAATCTGAATATAGGGGGCAATATCTTTGTAAGATAATGTTTATAATCACTCGAAGTTTTTATTTTAATTCATTTGAACTAAATGAGGGCTTTTTAATGTGGTAAAAGAAAATTTTGCTTTTTAAAAAAGTCGAATAAAGCAAAGTTATATAGAATCGGTGTGACAGTCATATTACCACATATGTATGCAATTCCAGGGCTGACTTAGCTTAATTGGACAACAAAAGCAAAAACTTCTTTGCTCCTCCCTCTGCTGCTCTACTTCAGGAATGTAGAGCTGAACTTTATGGATGTAATTAAATTTTTTACCTAAATATATATACACTGAAGTGACAAAAGTCATGGGATGACTGTTAATATCGTGTCGGTCCTCCTTTTGCCCGTCGAAGTGTAACAACTCGACGTGTCATGGAGTCCACAAGTCGTTGGAAGTCCTCTGCAGGAATATTGAGCCATGCTGTCTGTATAGACGTCCATAATTGGGAAAGTGTGGATGGTGCAGGAGTTTGGGCACGAACGGACCTTTCGATGATGTCCCATAAATGCTCGATGGGATTCATATCGGGCGATCTAGGTGGCCAGATCATGTGCTGGAATTGTCCGGAATGTTCTTCAAACCAATCGCGAACAGTTCTGGCCCGGTAACATGGCGCATTGTCATCCATAAAAATCCCATCGTTGTGTGGGTACGTGAAGTCCATGAATGGCTGCAAGTGATCTGCAAGTAGCTGAACATAACCATTTCCAGTCAATGATCGGTTCAGTTGCACCAGAGGACCGAGACCATGCCATGTAAAAACAGCCCACACCATTATGCAGCCACCACCAGCTTGAACAGTGCCTTGTTGACAGTTTGGGTCCATGGCTTCGTGGGGTGTGCGCCACACTCGAACTCTACCATCAGCTCGTAACAACTGAAATCGTGACTCATCTGACCACGCTACGGTTTTCCACTGGTCTAGGGACCAGTCGATATGCTCACGAGCCCAGAAGAGTCGCTGCAGGCGATGTCGTGCTGTTAGTAAAGGCACTCGAGTCGATCTTCTGCTGTCATAACACAAGGAAGACAAATTTCGCCGCACAGTCATATCGGACACGTCCCTCGTACGTCCCACATTGATTCCTGCAGTTATTTGACGAAGTGTTGCGTGTCTATTAACAATGACCATTCTACACAGACGTCGGCGGTCTCGGTCGTTAAGTGCAGGTGGTCGCCCACTGCGCTGTCCATGATGGGATGTGATGCCTGAAATTTCATACTCTCGGCACACTCTTGATACTGTGGATCTCAGAATGTTGAATTCACTAACGATATCCGCAATGGAATGACCCATGCGTCTAGCGTCAACTAACATTCCACGTTCAAAGTCTGTTAATTCTCGTCGTGCCGCCATAAATCACGAAAAACCTGTTCACATGAATAATTTGAACACAAATGAAAGCTCTGGAAAACGAACTGCGCATTTGTACTTTTTCGCTGCGATACTACTGACATCTGTATATTTGCATACTGCTATCCCATGACTTTTGTCACTTCAGTGTATGTAACACGAAAATTGACTAGAACCTAAAATAGCTGTTATGTCCCCCCCCCCCCAATTTACAGATGAAATATTCTGCCCATTTTATTTATTTTCTAACAATTCTATGTCCATCATTAAAAGGATATAGCACATCTGAGGAGCCAAAATTTGACAAAAATGCTATTAAATTTATAATGAGAAAATGTGAAGACTTTAAGCAATTTCAGTTACCTGTCGAAAAAACCATAGACAAGTCCTATGCAAGGAGTTATGAAATATAGAATTTTTGTGCTCACATGATAGATTAGTGAAGAAGCTAACTTAAAACGGATGGATTTTATTGTTTTTTTTAAGTTCATTAAAGAAGGAAACATAAAACAAACGTTTTATTCCCTCCCTACGATGTTAAAGACCTTGACAACTGCCCCATATGCCCCTACCTTAGTCAGGCTTTCTGTTTGCTGTTTTAAATTTCAATTTCATTTAAATTCTAAGCAGCTAGCTGTCAAAATTCTTTGTGATATTACTTTCCATTGGATAATGAGGCATTCATATTCCTCCCAACCTATTTACTATTGCACAGTTTTAACTATATTTAATTAATATAAATATCTTTAAACTGAAAAATATGAATTTCTAAATGCAGATGTGGAAATGGTGACAAATAAAAACAATTGTTTAAAGTTTCGTTTGATTTGAGTAAAAGCATTTTAGATTTGAAACTGAAGATTATTCACTTTTGTGAAATTTAATTAACGATGTGTGCTGTTATCTTCTCAAATTTTATGTTATAAATTATTAGTTTTGAGGCTTGTAAGCCTAAATAATATTTTCAATTATATAATTATATTAGATATAATGTGCAAGATAATTTTATACTCTATTAATTTTATATGCACCAATTTTGCAAGATCTGCCAAGAACAGAAATAGACTGACCTCCTTTTTTTTTTAGCTTTTTACTTAATTCCCAAAAGTTCTTATTTTTTAAATTCATTGTATAGTTCATTTCAGATTTTATAATTCTTTATACTACTGTGAGATGAAATATATCCCCTTATACAACGTGCATTAATTTGTCGGGTTGTATGGAAGGTGCATGGAAGGACTTCATGAAACAAAAGCTAATAAAGAGCCCCTTCCCAATCCTACTGTAAAAAGTTTTCGACTGACAAACATAAATTTACCACTTATTTTGAAAGAGCATGAGAAAATCCTGAAAGATGACACCATTTTCATCAGGATATCTATATTTGTAGCCGAGCTACATATGATGCAAAATCGAATTGTTTCCAAAATCTTTAATATTGAATATCGCGAGTACCGTTCTGTCCTGGAAATTTATGAAAACTTTTTCCATTCCATCAATTTTAAAATGAATTAACAATAAATTTCTAGTTGAAGAGAAATTAAGCACTTTTTGCTAAGCATCACTGAAATCCATATTCCTCAAGAAAGGAAACCCGCAACAGGTTATTGCTTCTGATTTTAATTTCCTTTACACCTTAAATCAGATGTTTTAGTTAGGTTCAAGACAGAAAATTTTATTGTCTAATAAGAGTAAGTTTGGATTTTTTAAAAATTATAAACTCACTGAAAAATGAAGAGACATCCATCTCTATATCTGAAAGATTTCCTATTAGCTGTTTGCATTCATTCCATTCATCTGCCATCCTTCCATTTGCGGAGACGATGAATGCCGAGTTAGAACAATGCCGATTTCAGTGATATATTGCAAATGGGACTAAATTTCTCCTGAACTAGAACATAGATATGGTTTATTATAAGCACATTCTAAAGCTGATGATATTAAGCTTTTGGTAAATTTAACAAACTATTCGGTGATTTCGGTGACAGCTCGGTTTTGCATTTTGACAAGGTTTCGATTCTTGTAGTTTGGTTTAAAATCCAAGTAACGTGATATAAATGTTGCCAATTTATAGGATTTACCTTTTCTTTTAAAATATTCTTTTATATTTAGTGTAAATTATTCATAAACTTCGGATTATTTTCCTGATTATTCACTTCTCGTGTTTTTACACTAAGGGTGGATAGAGATTGAGGTTGGGTAGCAATAATGTTTTCTGATCCACATGTGCTCTTCTATCACCCTCTTTCGTTTGTTTTGCAAATTACATCAAATTCGTTCAGTGTAATATCCCCTGTAATATGTTCATAGAGCTTTATGGAATTTCCTCTATTATTTGTTAACCTTATAACTTCGCCAGTTGCTATATAATGTAATAAGTTGATCTGGAGCATGGGTTGCCCACAATATACCCATGTCCTGAAATAGGGTGATTAATGTAGGAACAAGGGGTGGAATGGTAAAAGTAATTAACAATGCTATGTGTTGTAGGATCATGTGGTGTTGGGAAGGGAACTGCATGCTATTTCTTAGGCAATTAAGAATTAAAACAGTGGTCAAATTCATCCTTAGCATTGTTTCATTTTTAATCTACTACACGTTCCAAAGAAATTATTGTTATTTATAAACTTAAAATTTTTATTTCAGTTTTATTGATTTCCTGAAGAACTATCGGTCTGAAAATCTGACCATTGCTTTCAAGGCTGAGGTATATAGTCTTTGTATTTATATTTACTGTTACTTCTTTTATATTTGATTATATTGTAGAAAAATGTTCACTTGTATTTTTTTTAGAGGTCAGTTGAAGATGAATTAGAGAGAGGAAGTCATTCTGATATCCTCACTGTTGCCATAAGTTATATTATAATGTTTGTATACATTGCTGTGGCTTTAGGTGAAGTTAATACATGTAAAAGTATGCTGGTAAGTGTGAATTCTATCTCATGATTTTTAAAAATTAAATCTTATCTGTTTTGACTTTCAAACCGTTTCTTCATAGTTATTTCCTTTTTATTTTGCAGTCTAATTTTATTGTCCCAACTTTATACACAGTTTATTTAATAAATTTTTTTACATAATGAATCAATAAATAATGTTAAGCTTGAAATTCAAAATCCATTTGTTATAACTTGGATTTGTTCAGAACAATTTTTAAAAGTAGATAAGACTTATTTTACTGTACAACTTGCCACTCCACTAAATCTTGCATTTTGAAGGAAAATGATTCAACTGAATTCTTTTACACATTGCCTCACCTTTTGTAAAATTACGTCTTTGTAGCACTCACTTCTACATGATTATTACTTCCTTTATTTATTTATAATAATTTTGTTACAATATTACTTATGTGTAAACCAATTAAAAACTGTTTTTATATGATGAAATCAATTTTCATTGTTAGAAATCATTAATCAGTAATTTTTTTTAAAGGTTGATTCCAAAATCTCGCTGGGATTTGCTGGTGTTTTTATTGTGATTGTTTCAGTGCTGTCATCTTTGGGAATATTTTGCTTTGCTCGTGTACCTGCAACCTTAATCATTATTGAAGTCATTCCCTTTTTGGTTCTTGCTGTTGGAGTTGATAATATTTTTATTCTTGTACAAGCTTATCAGGTATGCATATTCTTAATTCATATTTTATTTTTTGAAGTAAAAAATTTCATGTAAATGAAGGTTTTTGATTGTAAACTTTCAAATGTTCAGTACTGTAAAATAATTTAGTAAGCAAAAAGTAAGGTAAAAATTTTAAGGTAATCAAATTAACTGGGGGGGGATCCACAATTAGTGAAATGTAAGGCCTGTTTTGTTGTTGAATTAAAGTTTTTCCTGATTAATGGTTGCATGTGTCCGATTTTTGCTTGTTTTGTAATGTGATATTTGACATAAGTTTTTAAAACATTAAATGAATATTATAAAAGTTGATTCCTAGTGTAGTATTCAAATATTTGAGTATCTTTTTTCCGTTTTGTAAGAATTGAATAGTAAATTACTTTATGAACTTTATGGAAGAAAATTGTTCTAATAAGAATAATTCATTTTTAAATGATCAGTTAAGACTAATGCTGCAGATAATTGTTTGTATTATGTATACTTAATTCAAACATAAGTTTAAAAAAAAGTTATTTCAGTACTTATGTGGAAAGTTCTGTTCAAAAGCTGTGTTTCATTAGTTAAAATAAAGACTTAATATGTAGTAATGTTTATTATTTTTTTGTGGCTTAATTTCGGTTCTTATTTTCTCTCTGGGGTTTAATGAGTTTTTCTCATTTTGAGTTGCATCCAACAAACAACTACCTTTTAAGAAACAGATTTGTCTAATGAGTATACTTTTGAATTGATTTTTTCTAATATGTATTTCTTAAATATTTATACAAGACCCCACCCCTTTTTTAAAAAAAAATCTCTTTTCCAGTTATTCAAAATTGTTTGTATATAAGATTTTACTCGTCATTTTAAAGTGACTCAGGAAGTTAAATAACATTTATTTAAAATCATTGCTTTAACTGCTATGATGTGAAATTGCGATTTTTCAAATGTTTTTAGGCATCTAATTTGTTTTTATTTTGTAGCGAGATGAAAGACTACCTGATGAAACGGTTAGTAAACAAATAGGACGTGTTGTTGGACAAGTAGCCCCAAGTATGATGTTATCTAGTCTTTCGATGTCCAGCTGCTTTTTTATTGGTTAGTATGAACTGTTATCACTTTATCATTTTTAAGGCAAAAAAGTGTATTTTTCCTTTTCATTTTAATTCAATTAATGACTTATTTTAATTTACATCAGATTGTGTTTTACATAAAGTTATCTTATTTAATTTTTATTAAGGGAATTGACATGATTGAAGATTAGTTATGGTATTTGATTTCATAAAATGTTCTTCAGAATAATTCCTTTTTTTTTAAAAAACCTCATGTGTAATATTTATTGAAAGTTTGTATTCAATCAATTAAATATAAATTTTTAGGTGCTCTAACGGATATGCCTGCTGTTAAATTGTTTGCCTTGTATGCTGGAGTTGCTCTGCTAATCAATTTCTTTTTACAAATGACCTGCTTTTTGTGTCTATTTACTCTTGATGTTAAAAGACAAGAAGTAAGTAGAAGATATTTATGCTTCCAAGATGCATATATTTATAATATATAAAAATTATGGAATTACATTAAAATATGAATTATTTCCTCTTTGTGAATTCCATTATTGTTAAAATAACTTGTAATTTTATTGATTTAAATTAAAATGTTTAAACTGCTTTGTGGACTGTAATAAACCTATTGTTTCATGTCATAGAAATAAAAAGTAGTCAAAATTAAAAATTATTAGGCTCGAGAAAGTATAGTACTCTCATTAATTTTTTAATGTATTGATTTATTAGAATTTAAGTGTCTTCGGAGATTAAGATTTTAAGATTAAAAACTATTTTCATTCTAAATAATATTTTTGTCCTTTAGAAACATAGGATGATATATTAAAATATGTTGAATGAGAACATTCAATGATATAGCATCAAAATGTGATGACTGAAGTAGTTTGATTTAGGTTGCAATGTTAAATCCATTAATAGTGTATTGGTAATATGCCCAATACCAGTTAGTTAATAATATTATTTCTAGTTATTGCGTTGAATTTTATTTGCTGTATTTCATGTAGATTGGTTTTAAAGTTTGTTGAAGGTTTATTCAGGATCTATTTACAAGAATTTTTTTAAATTATTGATGGGAGAATTGCCCTTCGCACCATGATGTTACTGATAGGACATGTAAAAATTACATTATTCCTGAAAATTATATTCGTTATAATCTTAGGTAAATCTATTTAAAAGAAAGTAATGTTTTCATATATGAACATATTTTTTACTTAATTTTTTTAAAGTATTATTGTGTAAAGGCCTTTCATAAATGCTGGTTTTTGCTTTGCAGAGTCATAGATTGGATTTGTTTTGCTGCATTAGAACTTCGAAGCAAGAAAAAATAAACACAAAGGGGGTGTTATATAAATTTTTCAAGAATGTATATGCTCCTTTGTTACTCAACAACTTTTCAAGAGTTCTTGTGGTAAGAAAATGATTTTCAAAAATTGATTTGCTATTCAGTTCTTTTGAATATACCTATTTTATTGTATTGCTTTATCTAATTTAAGAATGTACATAAAAATAAAATACCTTTTGATAAATAATGACGCTCAATAATTTATTTCTATCACAATTATGAACAGAGAATAATTTGATTCTGTTTTTTCCCCCCTCAGTTAATTGCCTTCTTAGGTTGGTTGTGTTCCTCAGTTGCTGTTCTTAACAAAATAGATATTGGATTAGATCAAGAATTGGCTATGCCTGAAGTATGTGCATATTATATGGTTTTATATTTGAATTATGTGTCATTAAATTGTTGTATGACTTATATTTGTTTTGTATTTTATAGGATTCCTATATGTTGAATTATTTCCAATATCTCAGTAAATATCTTTCTGTTGGTCCGCCTGTTTACTTTGTTGTAACTGATGGTTACAACTATTCAGATCAAAATTCTCAAAACCGCATTTGTGCTAGTCATGGCTGTGATGAAGATTCAATGATGGTACAACTGAAATGGATGGCTGATAGAAGCAACAGGTCAGCATTTTAATAAATGTTTTGAAGTATCATTAGAAATAATTTGTTATGTTTCTAAATTTAATCATGTAATTTTTTTGTAGAACATACATTGCTCTGCGTCCAGTCAGTTGGTTGGACACATATTTTGAGTATATGCACAGTCCAAGTTGTTGTTTTCATTTGAATAATACTCATTGTCCAGCAGAATCAAGAAGAAAAGGTGAGCTAATTCATTGTTGTGTTTTTTTTGCTTAAAGGCTAAATTTTAAGTAGGCATTTGTGTTTTTTAAAAATAAGATATATAGTTTCTGAAGCTTAAAGAAGGATCATTTTTAAATTCGAATTATCATATTCCAAAATTTTTGAGGAATGAAGGGTCCTTATATTGGCTTTCACTAGTAGTATTTTGTAAAAAATATTAATTTCTTAATTAAACTTTTGAGTACTAAAGTTAAAATTAACCACTGCTCTTAGCTGTTTTACTTTTTAATGGACTGATCATTAGATGACTCATTCATATAGCAGGTGCAATTTAATGGTGCTATTTAAAAGTGTCATTTACACAAAGTAAAGGTTTGTATCAGGTTAGTTAATCACGTTTGTAATTTGATGTTGCTTTTTTCATATTTATCCACTTTATGAAAATTAAAGGCTGAGTAAAAACATAAGAATCTTGCATTATAATTCTAAGATAAACTTATATATATACCTAAATATTACATTAAATATATATGCTCTATTGAACAATGTTATTAGGTTTCAAGAATATTCCTATAATTGCTAATATATCATTTATTTATTTGGATTATTTCGTAGATATTTTCAGATATCAGTATGGTAGATCCTTTATAAAATGATCGTAAAACAATTAACATTTGTATATTTTTTTCAGAATGTCAGTCTTGTAGTTTGCCTCGTTCTCAGCGTCCATTAGGAGATGTTTTTAACAAGAATTTAAGAAACTTTCTTCAAGAAATTCCTAGTCAGACATGTTCTAAAGGGTATTTAAATTTTTTAAAATTTAGATCTTATGTAAATAATGTTTATTGCTTATTTTTTCAAATAACATTGTGCAGTTGTTTATCAAAGTAATAGGAACACAATAAACGAATGCAAAAATCTTATTAATAAAGACTTATGTCCATCTTTGACATGTTTATACAACCTTTATTCGTCTAAAGGTATATTGCACCATTCTTCATGGGTAATCTTCGGCAGAGATGTCGCTGGAGGATATCGATTTCGGATTCAAGCTCTAAAATAAACCATAATGTTTCGATTATAAGGAGATTTAGGGATTCTGCGGGTCGAATTTAGATACATAACTTCATCTTCGTCAAATCGTTATTGGACAAGTGCCACTGCATGAATCCTGAAATTCCACTTTTTGCAAGAAACAAAAATTTGCGTCATGAGTTTTCAATACCCGTCGGTCTTTTTCATTCAGCTTCTGCTCCCATCCTCTATTTCGCTTTGTCTAGCTGAGCTGTGTATACACTGTTGTGATTTTAAGACACCTTACCTCTACAAATAATTAAACTGGGAGGTTTCTGTAACAGTTGCATTAGCTATTTGGTCTCTTTAAAAGTAACAGTGAGGTTTGACTCTAGGTTTTTGACAAAATTCCAAGATGTATACATCTTTACTATAACTACCTCACAATATAATTTTTTTTGTACTAATAAATTTTCAGCTCAGTTTATATATAAATGCTCACAAAGTACACACTTAAATATCATTTTAATTATATATGTTTCTATTATTTTGATAACTACCTTATATAATTAATGTTGTCTTCATGGCAATCTTGTTGTTAATTATGATGAGCACTTGTAAACTTCAGGTTAAAAGTTAGCATCAACCTTTCAATGTGTTCAAAATTTAAATTGCATAACTTTTCAATACATATTATCAGTGTTTAGTATTAATAATAATTTTCCAATTTTTTTTTTTATCGATTTATATTTATGATTAGAAATGCCCTTTTGAAACTCCATCAAAAATTACTTCAAAAGATAAATTTCCTGCAACTTTATGACAAAAGAACCTAAATGATTCTAAATTAAGATCTTTGCAATTATATTAAGTAAAATCAAAAGATGAATAATTCTTTATATAAATAATTCGAATATAAATGCTTTTTGCTGATTAACTATATTATTTCTGATTTTGACAATATATTTTCTCAACTTAATATTAATAATTAGTTCTATCATACAATATCCTTCAGTTTGTTCAGAATAAATGCAAAGCTGCTTAAGAATTTTGAACTTGCATTTTATTTCATTAAAGTTATTAGTTTTGTTGAATTCTTTCTTTAGAATTATGATGTGAAATTTTCTCTTAAATGAGCTTTCTTTATTTCAGTGGACGTGCTCAATTTGGTAGTGCAGTAGAGCTTAAATATTCAGAAAAGGGTGCTGCTGTAGGAGGTAAAGATAATTTTTCATGTGTTTCATTAGGCATAATTCAAATTAATTTTTTATCATTATTTATTAATTTTAGTTCAATTTTTATTTTATAATTTATAATTTTATTTTTATTATTTTTATAAGCTAATGCGAGCTTTCATTTACCTTCTTCATAGCTACGAATTTCATGACATACCACACCATCTTAAAAACGAGTAAAGATTTCTATGAAGCTCTGCGATGGTCAAGAAAAATTTCAGGATGGCTTACAGAAAAAATTCAAACTAATTCAAGTAGTAATGTCAGAGTATTTCCATACAGGTTTGTAAATTAAATGACATATTTCCCTTCATTGAATTTTTGCTATGAAAATAAAAATCAAATATCGGTAATTTGTCTTGAAAAAAAAATCTCGCAAGTGTAAATATATTTTAGCATTAAAGTTTATTTATTAGACAGCACATAACGTTTCCTATTTCATCATTTTATTGATTTTCTGACAAATTTGCAACTGCAGAGAAAATTTTTACGTCAGTTTTATTTAGTTAAACTTATATTAATGGCAAAGAGATATTGTTACAACTTAAAAAAATGCTTTGTAATTTTACCATAGAAAAGGAAAGTAGAAGAATGATATATAAACATTTCAAATCTTGCATCATGCTAATGAAGCCTTTTCCTTTAAATGCTTTCTCAAAATTGATAAAAATTTAAATCATGATCTACTTTGAATTAACCAGTTTTAAGTGTCAAATGAGAATAATATTTGGTTGCAGTCATATTTATTTAAAATATTTTTGAACATCAAATATATTGATTAAAAAAATATTTAGTAGCAGGTTTCGTTTTTGAGACAAATGCTCATTAAGGTTATTCCATTATTACTATATAGGTGCATAGTAAGAATTGACCGGTACATTTATTATAATTTTTTCTGTCATGTATACTAGTTAGGGTATTATAAAATTTAATCATATGTTCTGTATGTGATAACGTTATAATAATGTAGGAGTTGATTAATGATTAAAATTAAAATGGAATAAAGTTTGATTATCTTTTTCCCTTTCTTTGTTTTGTGTGTTGAATTTCGCTTTGTATGCAAGTATGCATGAAGTTCTCATTGTTTGTCTGCTGATAAAAAAACATTTTTTTTTCAAATATAAGGTTAATAAATGTATCCCTTTTTATTTTTCATAGTTTTTGTATGCACTGATTTTTAGAATAATAATTCGATATTTTTATATGAAGTTATGGAGCTCACGCGTCATTGTCTTACCTTAAGATGATAATTTGCTTGGAATATGTTTTATTTCAATTTGAATCACCAAAATTTACTTAACTTTTTGAGGTACCTTTTACAGTTTTTGTGAGAAATTTGTATAATATATATAATTACTTCATAATGTAAAATATACTGCATCTAAAAATTAAGAGTTGTTTCAAAATGAATATGAAACAATAAGAATAAACATTTATTATTTTTATTTCTCTAGAAGATTAAGGTTATATAATTTTTATTTGATATTCTTGTTTAGTTATAATGTTTTTTAATCGCTTCATATTTTCATATTCATTTTGAAAATCACCTAATTTGTGTAGCTCCATATGCTTATGAAGTGCATGTATTGCATCTGGATACTATCGGTATTTATATTTTTATATAAATTTCTTAATGTTTAATTAATAACTCACCTATTTTGCTGCTTATATTCTGATGCAGTGGATATATAACAGACTCTCAAATAAAGACTTATTAGCCACATTGGCTTGCCATCATAATGTAGCTTAGATAAAATAAAAATTGTTTTCGTTTATAGTTGTTTTAATTATTAAATTCCATTTTCTTTTTCAGTCATATATCATAATGTACAGATTTTAAGCTTTTTGTCTAGTTATTCATAGCAGATGCTGAGAACTTGATGTTGATGGATATTTTGAAAATGAATCTGATTGGGTGACTCTTTCCTACCCTGTTTCCTGTCTTGCATGGGCCTTACCTGTTGTGTGCATCTAAATTTGAATGCTTGAAAAGTTTGTTATTTAAAGTGTGAAATTGTGTTTTTTTTTTTTAGCAATTTATCCTTCAATGTAGAATACTTTTCTCCTGTATTTGTTTTAATAGTAACTATAAAAAAAGCATTTTTAAAGTTTTCTCTAAATCAAGTAATTGATAATAAATTTGATTAGACATGTCATAAAAATTATAACTCAAATTGACTTACATTTTGTAATTTTACTACTTCTATTTTTAATTATTAAAAAGTCGTGCTTTTTTCAGTTTAAAATTTTTTCAACTTTTTTCACATACGCCATTAAATTCTTGAAAATTGAAGTACGTATTTGTATATGAAATACAATGACATGATTTTGTTTCTTGTATTTGTATATGTACGAATTTGGATAACTGAACTGTCTGCTGAGTTTCTTTAATTTAGCATGCAGTTTTAAATACTGAATAATCTTGGTAGTATGTGTTTGTTGAAAAAAAAATTATTCATGGTTAAACAACAATATTAAATTTTTAATATTTCCTTATTTTAATAGGATTTTGTGTGTGTGTGTGTGTATGTGACATTTGTCACTTCGTGCATGATTTTGTTTGGCTGAGTGATTGTATTGTTTACTTTGAAAGGATGTTAAAGTTTTGTGTATTTCTGTAAATGTTGTGTGCTTGCATGTGAATGAAGATTTCATGATTTGTAAAACTTTTAATTTTCTGCCTACAGTTTGTTCTGCCACTCATTTCTTTTTTTTAAAAACGAGTAACTTCATTTTTGTATTATATAAGCATGAACTAAGATTCGTACGAATACATGTTTTCATCTAGAAATTACGAATGAATACATGATTTTGTTTCTTGTAATTTCACCGTTTCACATTATAATTATTTTAATTTAGAGTATGAAGTAATATTTTCTGTTTCTGCACATATTTTTTTGAATAAAATAAAAACTTGTACTTGGGGCCAGCATTTAAATATGAAAGAATAAATTGTTATATAATTTTTTTTCCCTATGGGAAAAAGTCAAAATCTTCCTTTCAATGAATTTATTTTAAAATGTTTGCGCATGCATTTTATTTTAATTTTAAACAATATGAAAACCATGCGATTGTTTCATTATTATATCGAATTCCCTGAAGCTAATATAATATGAATAAAAAGAAATTAATCTAAGCAGAAAGGAGAATGAGTATTAAAAAAATTGAACAGAAAGAGTGTTATGTTGCATTTAAGATGCAGAATAGTAAATTCTCCTTCAATTGTTTGCATTCGTTTTCACAGATTGAACATAAAGGGTAATAGAACCATCTTAGATTAACATAATGGAATTAAATGTGTTTGTCTCTTATTTTCTTCATTTATTACATCAATTCATTAACTATAATTAATTCATCAAATCAGAATTAGATTGTTTGATATTTGTCTGAAATTCTAAATGATATTAAAATATGTATGGTTTTGTTCTAATGTTTCATTGTATCAATGTTAACATTTTTAATTTTATTTCTAGCATTGTTCATCCCTTCTTTGAACAATATTTGACGATGTGGCCAGATACTTTCAACAGCCTATCATATTCAATTTTAGCCATCTTTATTGTGACATTTCTTTTTCTTGGCCTGGATTTCTATTCAGCATTTATCGTTGTAATAACAATAGTTATGATTATTGTTAATCTTATGGGACTGATGTATTGGTGGAATATATCCTTGAATGCCGTCTCTTTAGTTAATTTAGTAGTGGTAAGTAATTTAAGAAATGTTACTGATTTTATCTTGAAGCAAGTATTTAGTTAACAGCACTTCTTAAACTTTTAAATATCAACTGTTCTAACCATAACACTGATAATTAAATGAATTGTGTTTTCAAGGCATGTTTATTGGGATATGTTTATGAAATATATTTGTAATTATAAATAATATAATGATGTAACATTTCATTTACATCGGCCATTTTAATCCTTAAGAATATATAAAACGCGTCTGCAGCTCGCTATTTTTTTCTTTGTTTAGTTTTAATGTTCTGTTAAATTTTATGTACTTTTTAGGAATGATTTTTTTTGTTAATACGATTATAGACAAAATGCGGAAATATAAATATTAAATATTATCCTACTTATTCACCTGTGGCATGAGGTGTTTGGGATATAGGAATCTGAGATAGAAGATTATAAATTGTAGAAATATTAATAATTTTACATTGTATTATAATAATTTATAGAATGGATTTGTACATATTTTTATAATATGTTTATTATTATATATGCTTATGCAATTCTGATCCAGGTGATTTTCGATGAGTCGTGCATTTAGTGCAGCCTCGAATTCAAACATCCGCTTGCATTGAAACATAAATTGTAATTCTGTATTAAATGAAACATTTGAATTATAGTGAGGACATAAAGTACTAGAGCTGAAATGATGGAAAATATTTTCACATTACTTTATTAATTCATTAAGCTCTATAATATAATAAAACTTCTCCCAACTCTTTTTTTTTGTAATAATTAAATTTCTGTTGTAACTGATAAAAGAAAATATTATTAGTATACTGTCTTTTTGTGAACTGTTAGTTATTTTAGAATAAAAACTTTTTGTATGAAATGATGGCGAATATTGAATGAGAATTAGTTTCTGGGGGATTCCAGTTGCATACTGTATTAAATATAAATCTTTTTGTTTGAAAAGAAATGTCTCATGTCGGAATATCTCACTTCAAAATTTTTATTTTTATTTTTTAAGGGTGTTGGAATATCTGTCGAGTTTTGTTCGCATTTAACTCATTCATTTGCAATTAGTCCTGAACCAACCAGGGTGAAACGGGCTCAGTCAGCTTTGCAGAAAATGGGAAGCTCTGTAAGTATTTAGTTACTCATATTGTAATATTTTACTTTTTGTATTTAACTTATAAAAATATACACAACTTAATAAAGTTTTTTTTTTGTAGTTAATGATGTAGAATGCATTTAATCACAGTAATTTTTGATTATACACCAAATATTGCTCGTCTTGTTCGTTACATCTTTCTCTATATTATTATTTTCATTTCAGATTTTATCCGGTATTACTCTGACAGATTGTGGTATCCTTGTATTAGCATTTGCCAAATCGCAAATTTTTCAAATATTTTACTTTAGAATGTATGTTGGAATTATAGCTTTTGGGACTCTTCATAGTTTGATCTTCTTGCCAGTTTTGTTAAGTTTAATAGGTTTGTAATTTTACATATTTTATTTTGTAATTAGTAATTCAATTTTGTTATTTCAAAATTTAAATTGCGTTTTTATTTCGTAATTCTTTTAATATTTGTAATATCATGCTTGGAAATATATCTCCAAAGTCATTTTAATATCTGATTCATTAATAATTGTATATGCAATTGATAGAATTACATGCTGTAAGGTTTTAAATTTGGATTTCCAATAGCGATTAAGAAGACTCATATTGATATTATGTTGGAATTCTTGCTTATTGCTTCATATCATTGTGAATTCGTTTCGATTTGAGATAATTTGAATTTATATGCATACATAGTTAGAAATATAATGCTCTTTTTCAGGGCTGGCACTGAACATTTAATTAATAGGCATTTTTAATAATTCTTGATATTTGCCAATTATGACAATTTACAACGGAAATTCAAACTTAAGGAATGTAAGGAAACTTATTGAAGTGCAATACTCCTTCACAAAAGAAAACCAAATTTAATAGACTTTTAGCATCAATACAGTGCTTGAAGTTTTCAAATGGACAAAAATTGTAGACTTTAGCATATTATTAATTTTTAATAATTTTAAACGATATAATGTAATTTTTTTTCATAATTCAGTTTGTAGTTGTCATATTGAATAATTTTTCTGTTTGTCCGTCATCAGTGGCTCTTAATAGATAAATTTGGTTTTGAAACCTTATATGTAATATTTCGAATTGCTAAAATTGCATTCAGTTTTCTTTCATCTCTGTAATCAGCTTTGGAAACCCTATAGTAGAAATTGATTCTGTTTTACAAATACAGAATAATTCTTTAAGTACCATTTAAAAAAAAAATCGAAAGTTTACTTAGTCTTTTAGTTACATGCATTCTAAAATTTTGCTCAACTTTATTTATACTGGGAAAGCACAATTTTTTTTTATAAAAGTAATTTTAGAAATAAATACTCAGAAAAAGATAAAAAATAATCATGCTTTTTGTACTGTGCTGCGATCATAATAATTTTGATTGAATTAAAATAAACAAAAAAAAAAAAAAAACTAAGACAAACAAAACAGACTGAGTGCTAAAAATTGTTTTAGTGGAAGCTTTTTATTTGTTCTTCCTATGTAATAAAATTATTGTTAAACCACTGTGTATTTGATTAAAAAATGTTTACATAGTAATTTTTATATGCCATGATATGATGGCTTTTTCAAGACTTGAGTATGATTTTTCCTTATTTAACTAGGAAATGATTTTTATTATATTCTTACATCCAAGATATATGCTATTTAACGATTTAGTGATGTGTAATTTTTTAAAAATTATTGTAGGTCCACCTGTTAATAAACAAAAAATGTATGACCACATACATCTTCAGGACATTGCATCCCAATCCAGGATTTCTCAAGCAAATGATGTAAGTCTGATATTAAACTTTTCCTTTTTCCATAATTATGATATTTTTAATTCGATGACATTTTATAAAGGGAGGCTATTTCCATACACTTGGTAGAAAATAACATTCTTACGAAATCGAGTAGGCATTTTCTGATTATAGTTAGTGAAGTGTGTTTTTGAACGTTTATCGCATACTTTTAGTATGATTGTTCTCTATTAATTTGTACTCCGTTTAGGAGATGGAAATACTAGTTCTTTCCAATTTAAGAATTAAATTATATATTTTTTATTTTGTTAAAATGTCAGGAGTGTACTTACATTATCTGAAATATACCTTTCCATAATATGAATTATTCCAACTTTATAGGAATAAAAATAAGGGGTCGCTCTTAGTATATTTAATGCCGATTCATTTTTAAACAACAGTTATTTATGTGAGTAAGTTAATGTCTTTATACTGAATGATGAGATGAGCAGCTTTGTAATACTTAAATGATTAAATATGTAATAAATACATTCATCACATATGCATTAATCAGCTGGTTTTAGTTATTCATAAATAAAATGTGTGCTTTTTGAAAAATCTTAATTATTTGTGCCCTGAAAATGTTAATTTAAGAAAAAAACTTTATAAACTGTGCAGAGCCGACCTTCTCTATAAAAGGGCCCGGGTGCAAGAAGTCGTTTAGGAGTCCTAATTTTTCGTGAAGAAATATATACAGGGTGTCCCAAAAAGATTGAAACGCGCTTTAATTCTTTAACCGTTAGAGATAAGTAGGTAATGTAATTTGAAAAAATGTTCAAAATAAGATAGGAAAGAAGATTACATTAAGAAAATAAATATACCTATGAATTTTAAAAAGTTACATTTTTTAAATTTTTATATAACCCCTCTATGCAAATTTTGTCAATTAGAAAGTTTTTCCTTTCCATCCCAGAAGACCATTAAAAAAAAATGCATAACTGTATCCTTAAAATTGAGTGAGTTATGCGTAATTGAAAATTGAACGCTGTTTTTAGTGACCATATACCAAAATGGAAATGTAAATTTGCAACAATTTCTAAACACATAAATTTTTTTATATTATTTACAAAACACATTTTTGCGTATTTACGGTAGATTCACGATGCAGTTACAGAATTGTCTTTTGTTTTAATCTTATTAGGGACAAGTAATTTTATGCCATGTATTCTAAATTTACATTAGAAATTTTATAAGATTTCATTGAAAATCAATAAAAGCCATTTGACAGAATTCTATAGCAAAATTTATGAAAAAGAAAAATACTGTTAAATTAGTCTGGTATAATTTTAATTCTTTTCAAATTCATCACATTTATGTCAAACCGATATTCTAATAAATTAACTGCCAGACGATTTTTGCCTTTCATTTAACTGGAATTTAGCCGCTTCTAATACGTGTATATTAAAGTTTTTTTTATTTATTTTTAAGTTACATAAAGAAATGTAACTGACTGTAACTGACCTTAAACAAAAGATAATTAATGCATGCAATAATATTACAGGAGGAGAATTCCAAAATATTTACAGGAGCATTATTAGAAGAGCCCAATTATGTATTGGTGTTGATGGAAAACATTTTGAGCATGGTTTATGATTCGTGTGTTTTTAAATGTATTTTCGTTTTATTTATTATTATTTTTTTATGTTACACTTCTTACAATCTTATGTTGTCAAAACTGTTTAACTCCATCAATAAGGACTTTATTTAAATGACATTTTGGATTTCTTTTACGCTTATTATCTTTTTTTGATCGAAGAATTTCAATTATCAATTTGGATATGGTCCCTATTTTCACAGACGAAAAAGTCTTTCAAGTGGTATGGAAAAGTGACATAAGTCAATTTTTTTTCTGTGTTATTATTTAAAAAGTTTTAAAGATACAGTTATGCAGTTTTTTTAATGGTCTTCTGGGATGGAAAGGAAAAACTTTCTAATTGACCAAATTTGCATAGTGGGGTTGTATAAAAATTTACAAAGTGTAACTTTTTAAAATTCATAGGTGGATTTTTTTTCTTAATGTAATCTTCTCTCCTATCTTATTTTGAACATTTTTTCAAATTACATCACCTACTTATCTCTAACGGTTAAAGAATTAAAGCGCGTTTCAATCTTTTTGGGACACCCTGTATATAATGTAATATACAAACACGAACATGTATTAACGCATATTTATTTAATGTGTTATTTTGTTTTTGCTAATACATCAATTACTTCAGAAAAATTACAATTTTTTGCCATTTCTTTTTCGATTCTTAATATATCAAGTGCATTTAAGCGTTTTCATGATTGACCGAAAATAATTCGTTATTAATTTTAATTTAATGAAAGAGCATTCAGTATTTACTATAGTAACTGGCAATATAACGAAAAATTTTATTACAGTTAATCCATTTAGAAATAACTCATTGTAATTATTTAGTATGTAAAAATATGTCTTGTACGTTATTTACATTTTGTGTCTATTCTCTTTTGTCATTTGATATTAAAAAAATTTGGATTAACTTTTAATACCCTTTTATTTTCCATTATAATATTTATAGAGTTTCCTGATGACTGAATTATTATTCAGTATAGTGTAAAAATTTTGTTACTGTTTACTGTATAGAATATTTCTCTAATGAAGTTTTATTTATTCTTTAAATACGGTTTGAAAAAAATGTAAGCGTCTGAAATAAAGATTATGATAATTTATTGGAATATCCTCTTAATTTTTGAATTTTTTTAGGCTTCTATGTAAATTTGAATCTCCTACCTGTGATCACTAGGCTGCTAAGTGAAGAAAATACTCATAAAAGTCATTTGTACTGTAATTATTATGATTCATTTGTAACTGCTCATCACTGTTGTATTGACATTCCTCAAGATATATTGTTCCATTTGATTTTAGCATACTCACATGCTAAAGAAGTTGACTTTCAAAAAGTTTTAGAGACTTAAAATGAATTTGAAATGCTAAGCTGTTTAATGATAAAATACTTGAAGCATATCATGCCTTTAATTTGATGTATTTATCTTTTTACACACATTATTTTTATATTGTATTTTGAAAGTTTAATTATTTGCTGTTTTCATTGCATTTTATGTAAATATTTAATTCACACTTTATTCTCTAGACCAAAAAGTTTATATGTAGACACATTTTGTTAAATGAACATTTTATTTTTCTGTAATACTCATTTGAAGTACTTAAACATTTCCTGTCTCATTTATTTATTTGTTTTCTATTGTTTATATTTTCTCTGTAATGATCTTTTTTTTTATTATTGATGCTTCAGTATGAATACATGTATTTTGCTGAATGTGAAAATGCGATGATTTCATCATCTGGCATTGTTAAATTGAATAGACTGAGCTGATGCTAAAGCCTAATACTCATATTTAAATAATTTATATTTGTGATTGAAAGTATGTGTTTTTAAAATAAAAGTTTAAAGGCATATTGAAGCCTTGTTTTGTAAAGATTTTTTTGTTGTATTTATTTAGTTTTTAAAAAAAATAGGAATGCGAAATTTTTAAATATATTAATTTTTTTACAAAGAAATCTGGTTGATGTCATGCATTCTGGAAAGGAATTGACATTTTTCTAATGACAGAATTTTTCCGAATAGATTAGATTATCAAAAGCTTGTACGAGTGGAGGAATAGTATAATTATTCAATAGCAGCATGTAGTCTAAAATTACGTATTAAAAATGAGACTTGCTATGTATGTAAAACCAATTTGTTTATGAATTTAGTGAGAAGTAGCTTCATGCATTCATTTTTTAAATAGTCGCCAAGTGATTTTTGAAATAAATGTACATATATTTTAAATTCTGTTTTCAAGAAAAAGAATAAAAAGAACTTACTGTGCTTTTAGAAATTTGTAAATATTTAAATCTCGTATCGAAGATATTGTATAACTGATAAGACTCATTGTAATTCACTTTAACATGTAATTGTTTATTGGTCTCTTATTTATTTTCATGTATAGTAAACTTTGTGTATCTCATATTTAATAAATTCTTTTGAGATAGTTTATTATTTTTTGTGCTGGTTTTTTTTTTGTTCATTTAACAGAACAATAAAATACCTGTTTAGAATAGCTCAGCTTGATTTATTTCATGTGCGGCTCAACAATAACATTTCAGATTTCCAAATTATAAGTACTCATATTTTTTACTTTTAATTTCTTTTCAATTTTTTTGTGTTGTTGATTTTGTAGTATATGAGAATGAAATACACATTTGATAATACACAGTTTTATGAATAAGGCTGATGTATCTACTATCGAAAAGATGTTAATACACTACAGATATTTAAAAATTGCCATAAAAATAAATTTTCTTGCGATATTATTTGAAAAATATCTTCAATGAAAAATTTTACCATTTATTTATTTGTAACTTCTGTCTTGATATAAAATTTTTATGCATCTAAATGGTAAAACGCAGTTAAAGAGAATTGCAGCATAGTTGTAAAAACTATTAATGGTAATTTTTCGCTTAAGAAACGAGTTAATTTGTTTCTTGTAAGTAAAAAAAAAATTAAATTTGAATTTTTATTACTGATGTAAACTAAACAATCGTAATGTGGATTATTTGAGTGTGAAATATACCTTTTCGTCAAGGCACCGAGATAAGAATTAAAAAATTAATAAAAATTAGCTTAATAATAATAAAAAGTTTTCTCTAAAATAAAGTCTAAAACTTCAGTATTTGATACATTATGACGAAAATTTAGTAGTTACATATACGAAAATAGCTGCAAAATTCTTAACTAACGTGTAAACAAAAATTAACCGTGTTTATAGTATGTAAGCTGATTAAAGCAAAGTTTATACTAATCATAAATGACGATGAATTACAAAACAACGTAAGTTAAAATAATAACATTGAATCCAATTTCATAATAAATAGTTATTTAAGTCTTAAATTGTATAGATTGCTCTAAGTTTATATTCACGTATTTTCCAAATTTAAACAATACATTCTGCTATTAATTATTTTTCAAAATTTCTTTTTATCGCCAGCTTCTGTTTCTCCAGAATTTCTGTATTGTGATGAATTAATAATTAAAGTTTCTTTTACCTTAAATGTTGAGGAAAACCTTTTATTGAAATCTAAGGAATCTTTCTTCCAGGTTTGCGAACTTTTAAAATTATATGCCTCATTGAAAATAAAATATGAAACTAACATATTGAAGTGAGAATTGTGCTCACAAAGTGTGATTATAAAAAGAGAATAATATAAAAACTGGTACTTTTCAAAGCTATGCATTTATTTTGCGTTGATGAGCAAAAAAAATGCACACATTCTTCTTATGACATAATTTGAGTATTAAAACCATTGGTACTTGAGTATCATGTGAAATATTTTTTAAAATAAAAAAATAAAACTAAATTTTAAACTTTTTCTAAAGTTCTGAAGAAAATAAAGTTGATATTAGGCTAAGTAAAAATCACCTGTCCCAAGCTATATGAAAGAAGGTCAAATTTCCATAATTTGTCTTGAAGACATTATGGCATTCCCGATTCCTCTGTGAAGAATGCACGAAGTCTTTATTTCATAAACACATTCTTAAGCCAGCGGAGAAAATGTTCTGTGTTGAATGTATTTGAATTGGTTTCCAAAATTTATGCTCAATAATTTAACTATATTTTTTAATGAAATTGAACTTCACAATCTAGTAAATTTAAATATTTCCAATCATATAATCAATCTAATTTTAGAACTCATTAAGCTAATTATTTAAGCTTTTTTTTGTTGTCTTTAACGAATGATTATATTGTGTCAAAATGTGAAATGTTTAGAGAAATATTTTCATTGCTTTTTTTTTAATCAATAGAGTTGTGTCATTTTCCAAATGCATTCCCCCCTCTCACCCCAGAAATAAAGAATATTCAATATTTTCATATTAATTTTTGACAAAACAATTGATATTGAGACAGTGTACTGGGCTTTGTAGGGAATTATGGCTAAGATGTTTATGAATTTTTTAGATTCATTGATATCCTCATTTTACCACCAACAGTCTTTTGCCATAACTTCTTTCGTAAAGACATTTACTTATTAACAACTGAAAGCCGGAAGAAGGTGTTGGTGGATACTTTGACTTTTGTTGTTTTTTATTAACGCTAATTTTGGGGACGCTTTATAGAGTATACTTTAGTAAAACGTGAATGAATGATGATTTGCAGAAGAAATGGACAGTAATTTATATGCAATTTCAGTTTTACAATTGCTGTTGTTTCTCTTCTGCGTCCTTTTTTAAATTCGATTTCTGTATTGTCACTTCTTATTTTTTTAATGCATTAAAATGCTTTCTTGTGTAGACTATGCCGAATTAACATATTCTGCTACATATATGTGTGTGTGTGTGTAACTAACATATATATATATCGAAAAACATATGATATATATTTTGATAGTTTCCAACATTCAAATTCACTACTTTTTAAATAATAAAGAATATGAGGTTTTCGTGCACTTAAAAGGGTTTATCCTAAAATTGAAAAGTATATTCTCTGTTATATACCTCCCCCCCCCCCCGTCTTTGTTGCTTAAATTTCACTTCGTCGTTGTTTAACTCAGGAAAACTGTTTGATAATACTGAAGATTACATTTTTGAGGTTTAGGATGAGCCCTTTTCAGCTTACGAAAAATTCATAATTTAAATCACAAATAGCTCCGCTAAGTTTATTGATGACTCCATGAAATTTTGCCTTGTGTTTTTATTACTACTATTCTTTTCATCATATCTTTTTTAACTTTTTTGGATTTTCTTATTTAGCCACTAGGGGCACTATAACCTGTCTTAATAGATTCAGCATAGTCATTTTAGTATAGGTAGAATTTAAAGGACAGTGAAGAGACTTTCGATTCTTTTATGTCGTTTTATTTCATCACGGAGAAGCAGGCATTACGTACAAGTAGGAGCGGCGATCACAAGCTGCACAGAGAGGAATGAGGGAAAGCCCTTGAACATTTCATCCTTGGTCTCATATAACATGAGATACTGACAGCGAAAATATTTTTTCGCTGTGCTAAAACAATGATATTTAGATGACGATTTTTCTGCACGCGTGCGAACCAGGAAAAGGAAACAGGGATCTTTTAAAAAGAAATTTGATAAGTCAGCGATGTTTTACTTCTTGACTCGGAGTGTGGGAAAGTAAAACTTTTAGCCGATAAGCAAATTTACAAAGCTTTTGTTGAATTAATTAGGTCGACAAAGTGGAATCGGATCAGGAAATAAGAGAATACTCTAGGATGAAGTTAATATGGATTAAATTGAGCTAAAAATTAGGAAATTAATTCAGTTTAAATAAATTTTAAAATATCATTACATATTTATAATACACACACACACACACACACACACACACACACACACACACACACACAATTGCTGACCTAAACAAATTCTTTTAAAAGATCTCTATAATTCCCTTACCTAAATTC
This sequence comes from Argiope trifasciata, assembly GCA_026543055.1. Classification (NCBI taxonomy): domain Eukaryota; kingdom Metazoa; phylum Arthropoda; class Arachnida; order Araneae; family Araneidae; genus Argiope; species Argiope trifasciata. Next base: position 176,236 of record JAPMOQ010001087.1, on the reverse strand, counting down.
ACCATGTGTAAAGAAATTTTTATGAAATTTTTATAGTATATATTCAGAGGGATTAAATTTTCATTAACCTGTCCTCATTTTCGCTCTTGTCTTTTTTTTGTGATGTGCTCGTCGCTGATGCTTGTACATAAATCATGCCTCCTGGGATGGAAATAAAACGAAGTTAAAAATTCAAAGGGTTGTTTCTGCCTTCGACCTAGACTCTGCTTCGAAAAATTATGATTACATTTATGAGCCGAACAGGATCTGCGGGAGAGGCAAGCTAAATGAGTGACGTAACTGCTCCTTCCGACAACAATGCTTTTCGTCCCTGCCAGCCGGGCTCGCTATTTCCCATGAGGTAGCTTCTTCGCTGTCTTCGGGTCCGCCCACGCCGTTCCACGGCACTGAAAATCCAAGGCAGCCGATGCAGTATCCTCTGCCATTCGTACTCCAGGTTCCATTGAATTACCTTGGTTTCCTTCACTGCTTTCGGTAATCTGTGACCTCTTTCCATGTTCCTGCTCTTGTACTCCCATATCCTCGTATGCGTGCTCCTTATTATATCTTCAAGGAATTCCCTCTCTTAGTCTGCGCCAGGATTGATCTAGATTCGTTGTCATTTGTGTGTTAAATTATCATCGAAATATAACAATAATCTGGCTTTGTTCTTCAGTTCAATGTGCAAAATTGCATTTTGTGATTCCTCAAAAAGTAATTAGTATTAAAACATGTTTCTGACTCCACGGGTGAAAGTCAATATTTATATTTTGTACTTTTTATTTTATCTTGAATTGCATTTTTCAATTACAATTCAATTGCAAATAATCTTTTAATATTATTATTTAAAATATTGGGAGTTTTTAATTTTTTTCATGTCTATAATTTAAAATGTATGCTTAACTTTAAAGTGTGTTGTATTTGAAATTCCTTTATATGCTAGAAAAATCAAGAAAAAGTATTTGTCCAAATAAATTAAATTTATATAACTCCAAGGTTTTGAAATTAAAGAATAAATAATTAAATTAAGTAATGACACATATCAGAGAAAATTAGTGAATACCTCAGAGGAAATTTTTCGATACCTCTGATTGTAATTAAACTTACTCTATTATTTATTGTGTCACAATGCTTTTTATTTTTTAATAAGCATGCAGACCTTGTAAATGAAGAAAAATAATGGACCAAGATTCTTATATACTTCATTATTAATGGTATGTGACAAAATAATGAATTAAATACCTTAGGGGAAATTTTTACACGTCTATCTGTCATCTACCCTCTATTATCACTTGTGTCAAACTACTTAATATATATACAAATATATATTCTTTATAAGAATACAAATCTATATTCTTTTTCAATTACCAAATATTTTTCATTTCCTAAATATTTATTATAAGAATATTTTGAATCTTATGTTTTTTATATTCATTTATAAGTGTTTTCTATGAAATATTTGAATTTTGCTTCAATTATTTTTAGTTTTAAGTATTTTATGTGAAACCTTTCAACTTTATAAATATAACATTCATTTCCAAGATTTTCATTTAAAATTTTGAATCGTATGTTTATAATTTCAGTTCCAAGTGTTTAAAATGAAATCTTTCAATTTTACTGTTATTATTCTCATTTTAAAGTTTTTATTTGAAGTTTTTGAATCTTTTTTTATTTATTTACATTCCAAATACTTTATTTAAAATCATTGTATTGATATTTAATTTGGGTGAAATCTTAGTAATATTTATATTTGATTCAATAATTTAATACTTTATTCCTATTTTAATAATCTTGTTGAGGGAGACTTCCTAACACTTAAGAATAATAAGGCAAATATGCCATTGAATATCCTCACCAAATTCAATTCAATAGCTGAGTTACTAAAGAATAATAACCAAAATACATTTGTGCACAATGTAGTTCAAATTTTAATATTTTGTTGTTTTTTATTGTTGATTATTAGGCTTATATAATAATAATTAGATTTATACAAACCTAATAATTGGTGATTTTTAGGTTTTTAATAACATATTTATACTTTAATAAGACCACAAATATAATTCTTAGTCCTTTTGTATATCTAATATAAAATGATGAATATGATTTCTGTACGAACGTAAAAGTGATGGAAACTTAGGTTTCACTTTTAATATGCCTTTAAATTTTAATTTCTTACTTGAACAACATTATAAGATATAGCTGTGTGTCTAGGGGCTCCGATACACTTCCACGTCTTTCGGTGGTGGGAAAACTGTAATGATATTTTAAAGTCTAATTTAAATTCTATTACTTTCCTATTTTTAGCTCAATTCAGTGCATATTAACTTCATTCTAAAATATTCTCGTATTTCCTGATCCCATTCTACTTTTCCTATTTGATGAATGTAACAGAAAGCTCTGTAAAAATGCTTGAGTCAGCGGTTCACATGCTCCGAGTGAAAGCATCAAAAATTGCTGACTTAAACAAATTCTTTTAAATATCTCTATAATTCCCTTACCTAAATGCGATACGTCTAAAGAAATACCTATCAGAATCTCGTAGTGTATAAGCACAGGTAAAAATATCTCTTTCTTAACCTTTTTTTGCCGCCTTCTGCTGTTGTATCGCTGTTGAACAGAAGCTTGTTTCGCCGCGCTACTTGTGCATAAATTATGCTTCCTCGGATGGAATAAAGCTAAGTTAAAAAAAAATTAATGTGTCTTCTTTGTCTTTCTCCATGAAACTGCCTTCAAAAAATTATATATATATATAAGAAAAAAAACGCAAACTTTTGTCACCAGAGTGCATTTAAAAAATGAATTTTACATTTACGACGACTGGTTCTTCATTTATATTTTGCCTCATTTGTATCCACATTTTAACACAGAAAATCATGTTAAATTATCAAATCTCTAAAGTGAACTGTAAACTTTAATTAATCTTCCTGTTTGTTATACATTTGATAGTGCACTCAAACATTGATGTTTAAACACATTGAACATGAGCTCAATACACTCAGCTGAAACTTATAAATAAATTATCAATTTGACAATTAACACGATGCGATGCGAAAAGTTCCATTTACTTTTAAAATCTGCGACTAATGAGAGCCAGATTTGAAAAAATAAGTCCATTTATAATATTCGTTGTAGATGAGAGAAAGAACCTGTTTCAGCAGAATCGAACGAGAAAGTTGTGATCAAATTGAAGAGTACAATCATCAATTAAAAAAACAACAACCAATACTAATAAAAAATAAAATAAAACAAAGGAACACTTGTGTTTCTTTATTATTTATTATCGATTTTCACAAATTTAGTGTCGATGGAAATAGATTAAAGAGATTAAATAGATTAAAAGATTATGGTGAGATAAACAAACTGATTAACCTAGTTAATTAACTACCATCTCGAAATTTTTCAGTTGAGGAATTCAGGATTTTTTAATAATTCGATTCAGCAGGGGTTTTTTTATGTATGTGTATCGAATTTTGTTCTCAAATTCGCAGTTCTTATTTACACTTAATTTTTTTTGCTGAATACTCCACTCAAAAGATTCAATTCATCGGTTTCAGCTTGCTGATAGAAAAATCAATTTTTCTCATCTTGTTTTTATGTCAGGAATTTTGAAGGAGCAAATAAAACGATTTAGCTTTATCTTTAATATGAATATATTTTCCCAAATATAAATATTTTTTTTTATTTAAATATTGAAGCATTTTCATTACTTTAAAAATGAATTCATTATCTTTTTTTTTAGTTGATTCCGCCCTAAGAAATTTATATACGTCTTAATTTTTATGTTTATTGAAATAGGTTTTATAAGCCATTTTTTTCTTAAAAAGTCCCTGATTGGGGAAATGCGAATGTCGTAAAGACATTTTAAGCAAATGAAATTATCGTTGTTTGTCGTAAGTTTATACTTTTATTTTCAGGCAGAAACAATTTTCTATATGATAGAAGATTTCTTAAGCTTACAATTGTAAGCTACTGTAAGAATGACTACGTGATGGATATTTTTTTTGTTATGCAGCGGCTGATGAAATCAAGATAAATAAAAACAAACAAGTTGAAGCAAACACTTTAACGTGCTACAATATCTCGAATTAGAGGTTAGAAAACAATGTTTTTTTCATAAACGCAATTGCAAAGAGAAAATTATTTTATAACTTCGAAAGAATCCTTTTAAGTACATTCTTAAAATATCATCCACCTAATAAAAGAAATTTATGAATGAGTGTTGAACATTAATTCATTAAGTATATAAACAATAGGCGCTGATTAATTTCCTTATTTTAGCATTAATTAATTTACTGAATATTAAGAAAGAGATCCTTGGATCTTCGTTTGATTTGTATGCAAACGATAACTGGCAGTGAAGAACAAAAATTTATTAAACATTCCAATAGTTAATTTGTTTCTGAAGTTTAATTTTATATCCTCTGAGTTGAAAAAAACCCACACACTCATTTTTTAAGAAAGCAGAATTTATGTTAAGTTAAAATCCCCTGTTCTGAAAATAAATTTATTATTTAACTAAGCACAAAGTAAAATTTATTCAGATTAATTATGTTTGGTAATTATGTTAGTAGATAAATTACAGAATGTGATTAGTATAAACATTTATCGGAAGGAATGGTGATATCTTACATTATTTTTGTAATATTGAAATATGGTCATTGCTTATCTCCAAGCATTAGTAAAGTAACTGTATAGCCATTATGATTGATTTAATATTTAATACATTTGTTTAATTGTTAGTATTTTTTTTTTCTTTTCTAACCATTCGCAAACTCATTCTGTTACTTCATTCCTTCATTACTTTCACGTTTTATTTATCTTTTTGGTGCTTAATTTTTGTATCAGACATTATTTTTAAATGTATAAAGATAGAACGAATAAAATGTGATAATTTGAAAAGTTATGAATTGATTTTTCATTCATCAGTTCAATGTTTCAAAGTATCAATTCAATATTTTAGCATTTATAAATAACTACAGTAGGGTGTTAAAAGTTATAATATTGTTTTATTTGAATAACTTGAGAACTAACACAGGTAAGATAATAATTTTAAAACTTGATCTTTGAGATAAATAATAAGCAAATTTGGATGAAGAATAAAAGAAATAAAAAATTTAATTCAGAAGTTTTATCGTAACTTTTTTCTAATTATTCTTAGACAAAAAATATTATGGTGTTTAATTTAAGTTTAAATATCATTTAATATATTATATTTGAAACTTTACTTTGAATGAGTTTGAATAGTATATGGCTCTTTTTATTCGTGAAATAAATGTTTTTGTGTGATATATCCTAATTAAATCAAAAATTAGAAATGATGTTTGTCAGGTTGTTGCAGGAATCATATATTTTGTTGACATAATCAATAATGCGTTCCTGATGCACTTAGACATTCTTTAAATCTGAACACTTAGCAGACCATCCCAAAATTTTTGCTCTTCATTTAAAGAATCAGGTTTTTGATGAAGTGAGCATCACAGTTATGATACCCTTTAAAAAGTTACATTTTTCTCATAAGAAGAAATATTATTATTAAATAAAAATATTTCTCTTTTGAGATTGTATATCCTTTCTGATTTGTTTGTACGATTGAGAATACCATATTGTATTCAGCAATGTTGAATTAAAAATTAATACTTAAATATTTGCTAGTAAATTACTAGTAAATATTTTACTATTCCCAATAAAATATTTGAATATACATCTGTTAAGGTCCACCAATATCTGTGTACAAAAAATCATTGCATGTATCATTTTGTTTGCTGTTACAGTAAATAATGCGCTCCTCTCGCACTCAGGCATTCTTTGAATCTTAACATTTTGCTCAGAAATTCATATTATCCAAACACAAATTTTACACACACAAATGCATTTAAAATCGCATTTTTCGCGGTAAAAGCTTTAAACGGGATCTTAAAAAAATATCCTGTATGTTTTAATGCATTTCTGAGGCTATTGCACTTGAAATAATTCCTATGCTTGAGAGTGTAATCGAGTTAACTCCTCCTCAAATCATCACTTATTCACTTGGAATTTTTTCCCCACTAATTCTTGATGCTATTTGAAATTATTATTATTATTATTTTGCCAGCAACATTAGAAGCCATTTGATTTTTTTTATACCAGTAATACTAGAAGCCATTTGCAATGATTTTTTTTACCTAACAGAAAAACACTATAATTTTTAAATAATTGAAGTGTTTTTTTAGGTTGAAGAATGAAGAATCTAATTACACTTCGGTTATTTATTCTTAACTGTTTCTGCACATCAGACCTGCCCATAAATTATAAAACAGACATTTCAAGTTATTGAAATAAGACGTGATTCTAATTTGAATTCTTCTTTAAAAATGTGCCGAAAGGAAGATATCATTCGAATGTGTACTTAGTATAAAGAAAATGATTGAATAGTTTAGTAAATTCCTGTTCGATATTCACTAATTGCAGTGTCGAAGTATTTGAAGTTGAAAATATTTTTAATACAAGCAATATTTATTAATATTTCTTGTGCATCTAAAACGCATACATTTTACTCGTTAATGTACTATGAGTCTTATAATAACTCCATGCAATTCTATAAGGAGTCGGTTATCGATTTTTCCGTTATGAATAATTTCTATGTAGATTTATAAAATTAGTAATTAGTTAAGCAATACAATAATAATAGGTATTTTGCGTTCCAAGATAATACACATTATGAATCCCATTTAAATAAGATGGGCAATTAAGTTTCGCATTTTAATAATTTATTTTAAATTAATATATATTATTTTTTAACCTTGAATGTGCCCTTGTTTCTATTCATATGCTATGATTTCAGACAGACCAACAATCACGCTTATCCACAATGTTATTGAAGCGAATGCCCAGATTTATAAATGTTCAAATAACTTAGAGTAGACAATGAAATATATAGGTTTGACCATTTATACTTAATAAAATGTTACATTATCCTAATATTTGATCACTTATAGAATTTGTATTTTATTACTAACTTATTTATTAGGCAAATAGAAAAATGACATATTTTAATCTATCTGCTTGAGATTCTTTCAGCCTGATGAACTTAACCAACCGCCTAGTTAATCCCTCAATGATAGCAATTCAATAAATAAATATTGAAAAAGTTCGTTTCCTAATTTTTTTTTCTGTAACGTTTATGAATGTAAAGTTTGAGGAATACAGTTTTACTTCAGAGGTGGTTACTTATAGCATAACTGCTTCTAATTACAAATATGCTTATTTGGTTTGAATTGTAAATTGTATCTCCGTTTGTAGTTTTCATTCGTGTGACTAGTTTAGTTTCTTTTAGAAAATGATGATGTCACATTGTGAATAAAGAACACATGAAATAAAAATAATGCTCAACTATCTAATTTTTATTTGGCAGAAGTTGGGATTCATAAAATAAGAGAAAATTTTATAACACAAATATTTACAAAAGGGAGAAAGTAAGTAGCAAACATTTGGCCTCAAAGAATTTTGTTAACGTTGTAAGCAACGCCAACATTTTAACAAAATGTAACGCGTTTGCTACTGTCGTTACAATTTGTCAGTTTGAACTTTCCTCAGGTGCAATTCTCGTCTACCTATCCACGAAGAGATGGTAGAGCGAATTTTCCAAATCATTTAAGAACTTTATACGATGCAGTTATAGCATACGCGACATCTAGAAGTTATAATATGGGATTTTTATACCAGGGGTTTCCAAATTTTGGATCGTGAGCAGGGCCGAATTAAGACCTTTTAGAGATGTTTTAGGCAATTTAAGTCTCGAAGTGTGCCTGTTCCCTTTTCTAATTTTCTACTTTAGATGTTTTTTCATTGATGTTATTTCTCTACATAAACAGTTTCCAGAAACAAATCCTGGTTAACCAAACTGTTTTGAGATAGCTGGTTTTGGTGGTTTGAACATAAAAAATATTCAAGAAACCAATTTAAAAGTAATTTTAAATAAAACCATAAAAAATTCAGAACAGAATATAAATATTATTCAATTAGGAAATAATATTTCTTAAATTACAAAGCAACATGGATTTTTTAGAGCTTATAAAAAAGCATAATATAAAACTTGTAAAAGAAATTTAATCAGTAATACAAGAATAATGTTATGATATTCAAGCGATATTCAATTTTAAACAATGCTTCGAGTGTATTATTCTCTCAATATGACATAAAAACTTTATATACTTAGAAAATATCGGAAAAAAATCTATCAAAATTTCGGGGACCCCAATGTTGAGTACTTTTTCAATAATTTGGCCCTATTCGCAAGCCTGTTTATGGTGGGTTGTTACATCAAGAAAATATATGTATCTCTATAATTTGCAAAAATTTTATGCGTATTTAATTCCTTCAAACATGGTGGTTAATCTCCTGAACCACTTATATCAAAATATTTAATGCACGGAGGTTCAATTTTTCACAATAACTTAATGAAGAAAGTGTATTATCAAGTTTTAAAAATATACTATCTACATACAGGGATTTAAAAACTGAACTAACAAGCATTAAATACGTTGATGTAAGTAGTTTAGTAGATAAACCACCAAGCTTGAAAGAGACAAAATCTCAAAAAATTCTTTGCATTGAAGATGTAAGAGGTAACTATAGATTCGGTTTCTGAAAGTGGTTCACAAAGTTTGCGAAAAAAGTTTAAAAATAATTAAAGTTTGGGAACCCCTGGTTCAGACACTTTGAAAAAAAGGAGGGAGATTTTATAGACATTAATCTCAAATCTCCGTGCCTTTTTTTCCCAAAGATTTTCGTGGCCTTTCAATAGGATGTATATAAGTGAAGAACAGATATAGTCCATCAAAAATTGTTTCTTGATTCTTCCTATTGCTCATAATCCATTAAAGTGAAATTCAAGAAAATATGTAATTCAATTCACTAGTGCATCCTCTTCAAAAATATGTAAATTGCATTCGTGTATGGAGCTATCTAACCTATATTTGGATAATCTTCAAATTTTCTATTGCAGCCTCCAATTATTTTACCCTTCAGATGATTCTACATCATAAGAAAACCCCCAGATATAAAATTTTTGATAAATCAAGTCAAAATGGAGATATACGTGAAAAAATATATGTATGCACGAGTAGCAAATAGATCGAGTTATTATTTTCTTCTGTTCAAGATTTCATTCTTTTGTTAATAAGATAATCTCAAAAATATCAATGTTTTTTTTTGTCATTCACACATTAGGAGCAATGAAAAATGGCCAAATAAGAATTAGAAACGCTGCTCTGCATTTGTATACCTAATTTCAAGTATGTAAAAAAAGTATAATCAAAGCTTACATTAAAAGCAATCAAACATTCGGAATAACTTACATATTAGCTAAGAACTCGCTTAGAATATTTTGGAGCAGCCGAAAACTAAAAAGCAGATACTTATTTTCCAAAACATTTTTTTAACAGTTGAAAAATGAATGGCATAATCCTGTTGGTTTACATGTTCATATTTCTACCAAATGTTGCATTGAATACTTAAATTTTTTTTAAAAAAATTCTTGACCACTTTTTATCAGAACGATTATTGAGTGAAAATAATTAATTAACCATAACTTGTTTAAACTTCTGTTTCATTATTTTTTTAAAAGGCATTTTGTCAAAATTTAGGGATACTACATAATCCACAAAAAAATTACTTTTGTATTTTATCCAATAAAATTTTGTTCATTCATACTTTTAACACGATAGAAATTTGCAATCTATACCAAAATCTTTCAAATCATTTCTTCAGCTCTAAGTGGCTCACTCTTATTCTTCCTAAACTAATTTCTTTTGAAAAGTAAACGGGATAGAATCTTGCATGAACCAATTCCTTTCTTTATTTATTTTGAAAATAAAATAAATTATCTTTATCCGAAGTAAAATTGAATGTACTGCTTTATTTTCTTTTCAATTTTAGAGATTTAAAAAAAAAATTCTGTCAGAAACTCTATTTGTCCAAAAGCCGCTCAAAGAAGTCAAAAATCAAGCTTGCTGCTCTAAAAATTTTGCTATTGTTAAATATCTTTAAAATTATTTGATGGAAACAGACAAAATTTGAAACACTAATGTTTTAGGTCTTGATCCTCCGATTGAAAGTTTTTGTGTGTACTATTAAACAAATTTAAAAGTTAATTGAAAATATAAAATATACATATTTGTAAAAATGGATAACTTTAATCCTTTTTATTGTGTATTTTTTGTGAAAGAAGATTCTCATGTTAAATTAAATTGCTTAAAATTAATTGTTGTTCCTTTTTAAATTAAACTTATTTTATTGACATTAATTGCTGAACTCATCCAAAATTTTAAATTATTTTAAACGATATGTCTCAAAAACATTATTAAACCAGTTGTTATTTTGTTTTGTTTTAGAATATGCAAATGAAAACATGTATTTCGATTTCTTATTCAGTCATTAAAAAAGAATGACATTAATCTTTCTTAGAGAAACATTACCGTTTTAAAGACCGAAATGAAAAATCTGAATAAAGGAAAATATTTTTTAAATGATTCATTTGCTACATTTTCGTATATACAAAGAGCCCCCAGAATCTTTTTTCTTGCATATCTATGATATTTTGAATTGATATGTGTAAAAGAATATAGCTAGTGCTTTCAAACTATGCAAAATCATTAAAAAGTTTAAAAAAATTAGAGATTACAATTGGGAAATTTGAAGATAATGCTGATATAAGAATGAACATGCCCCCTTATGTAAATGCAGCTTATGCATTTTTAAAAAATACGCAAGGGAGATCAATGCAAGTCAACTTTTAACATATTTAATTTCAGAGGGAAATAGTTTTACTTTCATATATTATTGGCATTGTATTTTTTTGTATGGTACCTAGTTAGATAAATTTGTATTTTAATATAACTGATACTATTTTGCCATCTTAAAAAGTTAATACAAAAACTGTACAATCTTGTTCTGGCACTCGTAGGAAAATGACTAATTTGATAAAAGTTGAACACATTTTTTATTCTTAGAATATATAAATTTTCTTTTTATATATGAGCAATAAGAAGTTTCCGGCTGTATTTTTGACGGACAATACAAAGGCTGTTCAATAAAGAGTAACCACTGATTAACATAAAATAGTTCTTACTTATCTTACTTATAATGATAAGTACTTATCTTTTATATTTAGATGGTATTTACAAAATTGCTATCCATTACTTGTAATGCATTTATTTTTTTCAGGTCTTCAAATACAGGCTGACATGCCTTTCAATATTCTTTTACCGCTGCCTCTGATGATGGAAAGTATTTACCTCAGTGATCTTTTCTTCAAATATGTGAAAAAAGTCATATGGTGCTAAATCAAGGTTTTAAAGAGAATGGGTATTTCATGTGACGTTTGATTTCAAAAGATGAATAGTCTCGGAATGCACAAAATGTAATATATGTAGTTTTTCTGTGAGCACTCAAAGAAATTTTCGGTCTATTTGAAAGGTCTCTTAATTTAATTCGATGATCTTTCTTCATTATAACAATAAATTTGCTGATATTTACTTCCGTTAGAGTTGTCACTAGAGTGCCAAATGCATTTTCCTTTGAAATAATTATTTCCCCTCTTTAAACATTTTAAACCTTTTTATCTGTAGTATCGGGACGGACAGACTCACCATAAGCATACTGTAGCATCACAAAGGTTTCAAGCAACAATTTTTTAAAGGAAAAACAAAATTGCAATATTTTTGTCACCTATCATATCTATCTTTTGGCAAAGCCAAAAGTGAAACAACCAATACTTGGCTGGTTGCCAAGACCACAACAGGGACGTCACTAGCATATATTTCTTACCAATCCAGATACACATGCCATATTACTTTAACTTTCATTGATTTTTTACAATTAGCTTTTAAAATTATGATCATTCTATATTGAACAGCCCTAATACAACAACACTTACAAAGAACTAACTACTGTACAACAAAACTACAGGTATTTGGCCTCGTTAATATAGACGTAAGCTACAGTTATCATCTACGTCTAAGTCTTCTTCAATAGACTTTGCTTCTGCAGTCAGTGAAGCAGCTTCTCCTTCAATAGCTTGAACACTGCCATTTCCTGCAGAAGTTCCATCAGAGTTGTTGTCTGGTACTTCTTCAGGCGGAGCTGCACTTGGGAGAGGACGATTCCCATTGACCAATCGGAACGCTTCTAAAAACTCATTTAGGTCGATGAATCCATCTTTGTTCATATCAATACTGTGCGCCAAATCTTGTATTGTACCTGGAGGAATAGGTTTGCCTAGTTGGTCGCCGAGAAAAGAACATGTGTCTACAAACTCATCCATGGAGATAGACCCTGAAAAAATTATGAATGTGTTTGTTATTCATTCTAAATACAGCATTACTTTCTAAATAAAATATCTCGTAAACGACACTAAGTTTACCCTTCCTTGCGCTGTGGTCACAAAAAAGAACATCATTTAAAAAAAATTCCATTTTGAAATTTTAAAAATTACTGAAAGAGTAGCAAATCGTTTCATTTCAAAACTATAGATGACAGCACAATGGAAAACATTTTTTTATGGGATAATTTCCATTTTAAAATGCCATAATTTTTTGCTAGAAAATGGGATTTTTGAAAAGTTATTAGAAGTTGCACTTCTTACAGAATCGATTTTTCCCATTCTTTCTTTGTCATTGAGGTATTAATTCATAATTTTATTTCAGATTAAAATTTATTTCTGAACGTATCAAAATGGCGGTTTGGAAGGTCTCCCCTGATGAGGACACTGCCGATCAGCATCATCTCTAATTTCAGCGCATGGAAAGGGTAACTTCATGCAGGAAACATATTCAGCATGCAAAACATGCACGATCACTTAATGTATGAGATAAACAGACCATGCTACTTGTTCGAGTAATTTCATGATGAGATATTTTTAATTCTTATCATTTTTATTAAATACTCTAAATTTCAATACAATTTGAAATCTTATACTTTTAATATAACAAATATTCGTTTTTTGCATATCAGTTTGTTAATTTTAATTTTTAGTTAGTATTTATATTAAATTGGAAATATTTTTCACTTATTTATATATGTTAGATTTAGCTTAGAATAGTTTTTTGTAAAAAATATATAAAATTATGTATTTTTAATATTTTAAATGTTTCAATTTCTTAGAATATAAATAAAAATGTTTATGAAGCTAAATTTTAATTATTGTTACTGCTATAAGAAACGTACTAAATTGTTTTTGATGATTTTCTTTCGAATCAACTTCTCTAGATGTCCCCAAATAAAGACCCGTGAAAAGAAACTAGTAAAAAAAGTAATATCTATGTTTATTCAGCAATTAATCTCGTTAATTCCGTCTTCTTAGTTATATTGCGATAATTTTAACTCCTCATGGAGCAACGGTTAAAATACCATAACAAAACTGCTGCACTTTTGAAGAAATTAATAGGAACTTTGAAATTCAGATATTTGAGATAAACCGACAGGAGTGATCTTCCTCAAACTTTCTTGCATATTCTCTAATAAACATGTGGTTCCAGAAAACGCCTTGAATGACATTGGTGCACAATAGTTAAGAAATATTAGCCTTTGGCATAAATGTAGCATTTTCACTGAGGCTATCGTGTGATGTTTGGTGAATGTTTTTTTTGTCAATGGAATGAGGTAAATAATAACCGAAAATCGAATTTATATATTAGACATGTTTTTTTTTCAGCCGACTGAAACAAAAGTTTAAACAGAATTACACGTGTAGTTACAAAATCACATACCAAATTTGATATATTTAAGTCGTTGCAAACAGTGATCGTGTTTACAAATTTCTGATAGTACAGACTGACAGATGATCAGGCCCTTGTTGGATTTAGATAAAAATTTAATAGGTGTCTACTCTATAATAGTTAAGCCTGGGTGTCAAATTTTATCCATCTAGCTCGTTTGATTTTGTAGTTATCATGTCAACTTTTATTCGAATAGCTGGTTATACAGACTTTCTCTGAACAGAATTTACCCAAAATTTGATAGAAACTTAAAAATTTTGTATAAAGATCGAATACTTTATTTCATCCATCTATCTCAAAGCGTTCTTGATGTATTTTTTTATCACAGATCAACAGTCATTTTCCAAAAATATATTTTTGAATTCATTCACGAGTATTAAAATCTCCAGCTTGAATTGTTTGATAATTACATTACTTTCTCTATTCTTTGTACAAGATGAGGCAAAAAAAAAAAAAAAAAAAAAAAACTTACCTTTGGACAAAGTTATTGCATCATAGAATAGAAATTAACTAATTTCTTTTTAATTTATGAGTTCATTTCTTTTTGCCTACAACTTTAACTCTAAAAGTTATGGATTGTTTTTTGGCTTTCTTTACAACTGTGTAAAATCGTTTGTTTACACCAAACCCTGTTTGCCTCGGAAAACAGTGTTTGGTGCAATCTGCTGTTTTAAAGAGCTTGGCAATGATGGTCGACGACCAGAAAGTAAACGAAAAAATACTGTGAACATTTCCAGTAATCGTATGGCCACGAATGAAATCTGAGAATTTTCATGAGAAAGATCACTTGAGAAATGGGAATAAGTGTCCGCTCAGTGCGGCGAATGGCAAAAACAAAGCCTGGACTGAAGCCTTACAAGCTCCAAAAAGTTCTCTTTCTCATTAAAGAAAACAAACTCGTTCGATTCTAAAAATGTGGAAAACTTTTGTGACGGACAGATCAAAAGTTTTCCGCAGGCAGCTCTGGGAGAGATTCCTTTTCACTTATGAGAAGTTCAAAAATCTCATAACTCAAAGAGCGAGAGGATCTGCTCTGCAGACGAACTAAGCCTCTCGGCAGTTTTTGAACATGGTCAGTATCCTCAGTTGGTTATGATCTGGGACAGAATTTGCGGAAGTGGCAAAAAATATCTGGGTTTTGCGGACGAGGGAGTTAAAATAAATCAGAAAATGCACCAACGGTACTGGAAGTTGCTGTACTTCCATGGGCCAAAAAGCACTTCGACAATATAAACTGGATGTTTCAAGAAAATTTTGTGTCTGCTCAGAAGGCTAAAAAGACACCAGAATGGTGCAAGACGCTTTTTCCGGAAGTGATATTATTTGGAGAATGACTACCCTACTCGCCAGATAACAATCCTATGGATTACAGTGCATGGTTCATTTTGCAGTTAGGGCTTGCAATGGACCTTATAGATGTTTGGACTTTTTAAATTAATCGCTTAGGTGGGGATGGAATAGATTAACCCCTTAACCGGTTTGTCCTTTTACGCCATGCATGCTCCAATTTATCATATTTTGCCTCTTATAAACAGCAATTAAATAGTTTATAATTGTTAAAGCTATACAAAAATTACATAGAATAAATAACACATCTCAAGTGTTCTATATGAATCCTTAATTGAATCAAAACGACAAAACATGTCCAATATTGAAGACTTCATCTAATTTCGTAGAAAATAAAATAAAAATCAGTGAAGGGTTTAAAAATAAAAGACTTGCAGCCTATTTCTGAAGATTTCAATAAGCGTTTGCGCCTTTGTACCGTTGCAAAAAGTGGTCACTCTGAAACCAATTAAGTTTATTTAATAGAAAAAGTCTATTCTTATTATTATTTGTTATATTTTTCTAATTAATTTATTTTTAATAAAGCTATACTGAAAATTGTTTGTCTGAGATTTTTCACCTCACCCTGTACACAAAAAAGTGAAAAAACAATGTATCAGATTTGTGCAGATGAGGTGTGACTTGATCAGATATAGACTATCTGCTACATTCGCACTCTTTCTTGATGGCCATGAAATAATCAAAATTGTTCAAAGAATTAAAGAAATGGTGGTGAGAAGGATAAAGATTAAGACGACACGCAGACCAGCAAAGTTAAGTGAAAGGAGGCAGACTTCGTAAGATTTGCCGAAAAGTGTTCATATTTTAGCACACGATGTAAAGATGTGGATTTTTAAAAATCTACCGGCACTTTTGCAAGAAGACAGACATTAAAGTGTCAACCCTCTAAAAACAAATGCATAACTTTCACGTATGATGTACTTTAATTTTGAAATGCTTTTTAATTTTGTTTTTCTAAAATATAAAAGAACGCGTATGTGTATTAGTTATAAATAATCTGCTCGATTTTCGATAATATTTATTAATTGTGGATGATAAATAATAATAATAATAAAAAACATGACCAAGAAACTTCGTACAAAGGTAATATAATTTTTGAGACAACTTCATTACGCATAATGTTTCCATCGAACAAGAATTATTTTACAATACTTTATTTTCTGTACTCTAAAATAGTTAAAAATAAATTTTCGAATTGATGTGTAATTTTTTTATGATTGTTAAAACGCATTATAATTATCGAGGAAGGTATTTAAAAAATAATAAACATTCGAGAAAGTATAGTTAATTATTCTGTTGATGTTATTAAAAAGTAAACACCATGCGAATGAAGAAATTCAATATAACAATTAAAATCAAAATGTTAAGTGGTTCAAATGTTACATTGATGACTTTTGCCTCATTATGAAGAGCTGTCTGAGAATTTTAAATGCCCCCTCCCCCCTGAAGAATAAGAAAGTATGAAAAGTTGTGTGATGAAACAGTAAAGAAACATAATTTGAAAGCTTGAATCAAGTGTGGAGAAACTCCTTTTGTTCAATTATGTTTTGCTTCCGGCATTAAAAAAAAATCATTGCATATTTTACCGGTCCGAAAGCTGTGTCTCCAGATTTTAACTAAATTTCTTGAAACTAATTAAAAATTCGGTTTTTAAATAAATCAAAAAAAGTTTCCTTTGATTTTAATTATATATATTCAGGCAGAATTAGCTTGCAACGTTAAGTATAACATATATTTTATCAGCAATTGTTAGTTTACTTTCCTACACCTAGATGGCAGCGCTAATCAGTAAAATCATAAGCAATTGCAAACTTGTTGATTGTAATTTCTCATGTGATTTGCAGCGCTGAAGATAACCGAAATAAAGGAATCGAGATTTGCTTTTGCTTCTTGTCAAACGCAAGTTCATGTTTTTATCAAGAGAGACAAATGATTTGGGTGCGTTCGCGTTTTTGGACATCCATATTCCGTAAACTCTAACGCGAATAATTAAATGTAGTATTTCTATTAAACTTATCTTACCTTAACTTACATATTTTTATTTGTAAATATCTTTAATTTCCAGCTTTAATTATTTTAATTTAATCATATATAAATATTTTTAATTTAAAATCATAAATAAATATTTTTAATGTGCCTTTTCATTTGTCTCCATGTAAAGGGGAGGGGAACCCTACATTAAAAATATGAATAAAAATCTCAAAGTATATTAGAAACAAAACAATCTCAAAATATATTAGACACAAAACAATTCTTATGGAAATAAGATGGGGGAAAATCTGACTCTAATAAAAAAAAAATCCTTAACTAATTGTGGAAACGAGTGCTTTCTCTCCTCGTTTGAAAAGATTCAGCTTTATATCCAAAAGAATTCCATGTAAGTACTCTATAAAAATATAGAGAAATCAATGTTAATTATAATGGCAAGATCACTATAACAGCACATTCAAAACCTTTTATTGCAGCGCAGAAATAAATAAAAATATAATAAGCAGGGATTGGACTTCATTCATTGCATTTGTTCAAATTTACTTCAGAAGTATTAGTGATACATTTTATTATTTAAAACTGAAATCTTATTTTTTTTTCTTTATTACTTGTTCTTTTTAATTTTAAAGTGAAGTCCATTTTGGAAATTTTTTTTTAACTTTTCAAAGAAAGTTAATTCAAAAATAATCTTTTAAAATTATTGCAATATTTCTTTTCATAGGAACTAATTCTACAAAGAAGAAACTCATTCCATTTACAAAGTAATTTCAAACTCTCCCAAACATCTCGTGTCAAAAGCATGCAGCTCTATAATGTAGAACAAGTAATCTCAAATTCACGCTCAAACATTAAACATAAGAATAATACACAAGTATGCCGACAATTTCTATTAATTGCTATACTGATTCGGGAGTCAGACTCTAGAGATTAAAATTCATGGTGGATAATATGAAAATAGAAAGTCAAAGACAGAGAGAAAAAATAACTTTTTAAAGAATGTTAATTCAAAACAATCCTTTTAAAATCGTTTTAAGATTTTGTTTCATAACAACTTATTCCCTAAAGATGAAACTCATTCCATTTAATAAACGATTTCTAACTTTTTCAAACATTTCATGTTAAAAACTATGCAGCTCCATAGTACGGAAGTAGTATTTTCAAGTTCTTGCGAAAACATTAAATGTAAGAATAACATACAAGTATGTTCGGAATTTTTTATTAATTGCTGTACTGATTCAGGGAGTCAGGCTCTAAAAAGTGAAATTCATGGTGGATCACATGAAAGTAGAAGGTCAAAGAAAAAGGGAGAGAGAGAGAGAGAGTGTGAGAGAGAGAGTGAAAGAGAGGGAACGAGAAAGAGAGAGGGATAGAAAGAAAGAGAGAGAAGAAAATCGTTGAAATTTGACAGAAACAGGATTTCTGATCCCTTTTTTGATCTCTCTAATCGTCTGTTAAACTTTCTGCGATATTTCGAGTAAATAACGAAATTTAAAAATTACTATCCGACGACGATCAATGAAGACATATTTAATAGACATACTTAAAAAAATATTAGGTTGGTGCGTATGAAATGTCAGATTCTCTTTACATGCGGACGTTTGTCTCCCTGTTTTCGTTATACTTTTGTCTTTGGCATAACCTCATTCATAGTCGTATTGTCCATTGCCAGAGACTCATTTCAGCAAAATAGGTTTTCTCGAAGGTCTTCCCTTTTGTTATTTCTTTTGAGTTTATTGCCGATATGAATTCTGCCGACATTCGAGTCATTTTCTTATATGAGTACAAACTTGGTAATAGTGCTGCAAAAGCTGCACGCAACATAAACCAAGCGTTTGGGGAGAATACGGTTAACGATCGGAAAGTGCAGCGTTGGTTCGAAAAATTTCGGACTGGCGATTTTTCACTGCAAAATGAGCCGCGCGGAAGACCCAAAACGTCTGTGAAGAATGATGACCTGAAGGCTCTAGTGGAAGCGGATCCAGCCGTATCCACGAGGGAACTTGCTATCAGGATGAAAGTTGACCATACAACGATATTGAGACACCTTTCTGAGATTGGCAAGGTTAAGAAGATGGACAAGTGGGTACCGCACGCACTGACAGAGCGAAATAAGCTGGAACGAACTGGAATATGAAGTTTTGCAGCATCCACCATATTCACCGGATCTCTCGCCGACCGATTTTCATTTTTTCAAGCATTTAGAGCTGTTTTTAAGGGGCAAACACTATGAAAATGAAGACAGTCTAAAAAACTCGATATCAGAGTTTATTAATTCTGAAGACCAAAATTTTTTTAAGACAGGCATCTACGCTTTAAAATCTCGTTGGGAGAAGTGTATTGAAGCGAATGGAGCATACTTTGATTGAATAAACAGCT
This sequence comes from Argiope trifasciata, assembly GCA_026543055.1. Classification (NCBI taxonomy): domain Eukaryota; kingdom Metazoa; phylum Arthropoda; class Arachnida; order Araneae; family Araneidae; genus Argiope; species Argiope trifasciata. The sequence continues at coordinate 156,791 of JAPMOQ010001087.1, read as the reverse complement.
TTTGAAGAAAGATATGCAGTTTTATACAATCACTTAAGAATCCGACATTTCATACGCACCAACCTAATAAAAAAATGCTCTGAAATGAATATGAGTGTTGGTTTATATATTATAATAAGGAAAATATATTTGAATTATGGATAAGATCTTAATATTATTTTAATAGAAAATTTAAGAGACCATAGGAAACAAATTGCATTTGAGTTAAATTTCTTAATAGCTGAGTGTCACTGTACATGAAATCTTTTGAAAACCCGTGAAGTTAATGCTATTGGCCTCTTTCTTTCCTGACAATAAAAACATTAAACAAACATTTTCCATTACATCGCCTTTCATGACTGATGCTTATGATATCGGTGGTTCCTCTAACATACTGCGTAACTTTCTTTAATTAGTTTCAAGATTTTCATTTTTTTATTCCAAAATTTATTATGGTATAAAATTGACATATGTGTATTAATAATTCCGAGTGATATTTAAAAAAAATTCTCTTCTGCTTTTCAGCATTTATTTTGTCATTAAGTTAACTTAGTCATCGTTTGTCTATTATTCACACTGATTATGCAATTAATTGCCGACTATTCATACTTATTAGGTAATTGATAGTCGGCTATTCACACTAGTTATGTAATTGATTGCCGAGTATTCACACTGATTATACGCCAATTCTAGATAATCAACAGATATTTAAAACAATAATACTAACTAACTGCTGATTTATACAAAAATAACGTATTTTTGTATAAAAATATTGTGGCGAATATAAGTATTAAATATATGAAACAGCATCTTCTATTCTTTTTCGCAAGCATGATTTTGCCGACTTCTTTGAGGTAGCAAGATTTCTTTCAATTGCTAAATTATTTCAACAAAATGTCTGTAGATAGTTCACAAAGGTGGCGACTTCAGAAATAAGATTTCCTTTACTTTCATATTTTACAGAATGATCATAATTATCCAAAGTGTCATCGACGAGAGGAATGAAAGATCACGTTCGATTATGACTTCAAACGCTGCCGCTCGATGCAAAATGCTGACTCGTGAAAAGTACCTCTTCGGCACGTTCCCGAACCATTTCTTTTATTTTCACAATAACACGTGGGGATTTTTTTTAAATTGGAAAGAGCAGCATATGGTTACATTTTAATACTTTGAATTGCGTTGGAAATTTTAGCTTCGGAAAGCTTTCATATGAGAGTTCCAAATACTGCTATGAAATAAAATATGTTGTACTTACTGAATTTTATTTCCTATTTTAAAGTAATTTGATTAATTCAGAAAAATCGAGAGTTATAATCATTGCAAAGTAAGAAATGAGAATTTAGTGTTAATTAAAAATTATTTTTCATATTCATTGCAAAGCGAAAAATGAGAATTTATAGCTAATTAAAATTATTTTTCATATTCATTGCAAAGAAAGAAATGAGAATTTAGTGCTAATCAAGAATTATTTTTCATATTCATCATATTAAAGCTAATTAAAAATTATTTTTCTTTATGGATGAGGTTAAATAATAAAGCCTTTTAATGAGTCAAAACTTATTTAGTCTTTTAACAATAAAAATTAATTTGTAATTAAATGTAGACACCGAGATTAGAAAACTACATTTTATTTAAAAACTGCGAGTGTAGTTTTTAATTTCGGTTTTTGAGAATATAATCAAAATTCACTTAACGAGCATCTTCTATGAACGAGTGATTGGCATAACCAGTAATGCAAAATGTAAATATAAATGTAATGATTCACTTAAGGAACAATGTTTCGTAGAATTAGTGGCGAGGAGACAGACACTGTAACGTCAGTTGCTAGATTGACATGTATCACTCTATACTGAACTCTTATATTTACATGTAAGTTTTGGCCGCATAATGGGCCTCCAAGATGTTTGAGAAAATGCCTACGGTGTCTTAACTGTCGAGGTTTTGTTTTTGGTCATTATGGTACTAGAGTTGGATAACAATGAAATTGATAAGTGGATGGAAGAATATACCAGAGCTATTGTAAAGCTTATTCTATGTCACAGCAAAAAGCTGCGAAGGAGAATTGGCTAAGAGAGAAACATGCAATAGACAAACAGAGCAACAACTTCCTGTGAAGTAAGGAAGATAAAGAAAGCATGGGAATTTATTACATCCTATATTAAGAAGCATCATCACCTTGATAAAGCAGCAGCTATGGGTGTTGCAAATTATTTAAACAATAATACTGTGTCTCATTTTCACCAAATTTTGAAGACATTTCTCTTGTAAAAAAAGCACGGATAGTTAGAAACAAATTACTTTATTATAGATTTGTTTCGGTATTTTTTTCCGAATGGAATGCATTGTTCTATTTTCTATAGATTTTTATGGAAAAAAATTGGTTTTGCTTAACGAGTATTTCACACTACGAGTAGCATTTGGGAAGGAATTATATTCATTATGCAGAGTTTCACAATATTCCAAATTTTTAAGAGTTCGGTGGTTGGTCTTAAGAAACAGTTGGGAACAAAAACAAAGAGTGGTTTAATTTGACGCTTAATAACTTTTATAAAAGAATATGAGAAGAAAAAGGATGAAAATAAGGAGTGCTAGATTTCTTTTTCCTGTTATCCTGTTTCATATTTTCGGGAAGGAATTATGCTCGTTAAGCAAAGTTTCACTATATTCCAAATTTTTCAAAAGTTCATTTTCAAAGTTTCAAGTAAATTTAAAGCAATAAATAGTTGGGCAAGCGACAAAGAGTGGTTTAAATTGAGGTTTAACAAACTTTATGAAAGAAGACGAGAAGGAAAGGGAGGAGAGTAGGGAGTGCTAGATTTCGTTTTCCTGTTGTGGTAAATTATTTGAAGTGATTATTCAACTGAATGTCTGGGAATAAACTCATCTCATCAACTCTGGTAGTTGATAGTTACTGACAATGTAACCTCAACATTCACTTTAACTACCAAAATGAGAGCTTTATGATTTTAAAAAAATAAAAAAGTGAAGTTTTCTTCAAGGGCAAGGAAAGGGATATATGGTCTTCTGGAACTAGTCAGTAAACCTGAACTAACTCTGTCCTTAGTTCGGATGGAAATGGAACTGGAAAATCTCAAAGAGTATTTACAACAATGTTAAAAAAAATCCTCTTCATTTCAGTTACCAAGACTTTCTTCATCAATTTAAAGATTTTTCAAGTCTAAATTTACATTCATCATTATTTTCATTCAAGATACATTCGTTCCATCTTACTCTTGACATAAACGTTCAAGAAATTCTTTCTTTTATGGAATAGAGAACTGAATTTACAATCTTTCAATAAAAAAATAATCTTCTGCTATATAGAAATCATAAAACTACAGAGTGACTTCAAAGGGTTGTAATTATTGACTTAAATAAGAAAAATACCTAATTTGTTTTAACTTTCATACTTCTTTTAGTGCATAAAAATATGATATATATCTTTGAGTAAATAGGAAAGAATTTTTTTCGCCTGCGTCTTTGAATTAAATGAAGCTTGATTAGCTATATTAAAAAAAACCCATCGAAAATATTTTATGATATAAAAGTTAAAATAATATTTTGTATTTATCATTTTATTTGAACTGCGAACTGCGTTTTATTTGAACTGAGAATTTGAATTGCATATATGTTTGTCGTTGACAAATTTATATAACGCCACAAATCCATTTAACAAGTTGACTGTCAATTATAAGACAAATTGTAGTTTATGATCACGTCCTGAACTTAGTTTATTCAAGGTTAACATGAAAGCTTAGTAACTTTAGCGTATTCAAGATCATAAATGATTTAAAGGGTACGCCATAAATTAACGCAAATTTCAAAAAAAAAAAAAAAATCGCAGTGAAAAAGTAATGCTAGAAAAAAAAAATTACGATTTTCGGAGATATGTTCAAAGAGCCTTCGGATTTTTTTCCATTAAAATTATTCAAAAAATAATCGATAGACACGACAAATCAAGTAAATTGTTCCAGCATCACAGGATGACTTCTCACGTTTTTGAGAAATTATATTGCGCCTGCTTTGCAGCAACGACGTGTACTACCTGACGTCACCTTCATGCAGGACGGTGCTTCGTATCATATTGGTCGTTCCATCAAGGTGTTCCGCTTAGATACATTCACTGAGAACCGATTGATAAATCCAGGATATAAGATTAAGCGTCATCGCGATCCCCTTACCTTACTCCAAGTGGACCTTTGGTTGTGGCGATACCTAAAGTCTCGTGTCTAAAGGAGCTCTTCGGATACTTTAGCGGAGCTGAAAGGTATCATTCATGTTGTCGGTGGCATTGATGCCGGCTCAGCTGTAATTATGCGCCCGAGAGGCTAAATATCTTGTGGTGGCAGTTATGTTGAATAACATAAGCTTTAAAATAAAATGCGCTATGTTAAGTTACTGTGCTCTGTTTTTCTCATTTGTATAAACCCTCTCGATTCGATGTTATAGCGGCATCTATCGGTCATTTTTTGAATAATTTTTAAAAAGAGAATCCTCCACCCTCCTAAAGACTCTGAACACATTCCAACAATCTTCAACTTTTTTCGTTCATTGATTTTTTTAAAAGTTTGCTTAAATTTGTGACGCATTCTGTATATAACTGAATTAAATTGGTCTCTGGGACTCGAAACTTGCAATTTTCCTTGGCAGTCAACATGTTAGGAATGACTTTAACTTCTTACCTGGATCACGGTCTTTCTTGCTTCTGGCTGCGAAAAAAAAGGATGAAATATTCAAAGCATTTAAAAATATATACATTTGTGGAATATAAGTATTTTCAAGGGTTTAAAATAACAAGATTATTGTTATATAACTAGTTAAAGTAACAATATAAATATTACGCTATTTAAAATAACAGGATAAATATTTAACCATTAAAAATATACGCAAGTGAAAAAAATTATTAAAAAAAATCTCTATGACATAAAATGTTTACTCACCATGGCCATCTCTGTCAATCATATTAAATACAGCTTCCAAAATCTCTTTATTTTGATATAAAGCCTCGAGAAGAGTATGACCATCCTGTAAAAGGAAGACAATTTATTTTATAAATCAATAAACTTAAACTAATAAAGAGAATAATAATAGAATTAATTTAATAGAATCTAGTATCTCATAGAGGATGCTATTTTGTATGTATCAAATTGGAATTTTTAAAACATGAGAAAGAGTTTGCGAATTTCGATATTACTTAGGTCGAGACTGATATTAAAATTAAAAAACGCTCGTGTCGTAAAATAGACAATTATGTTGCAATGACATAAGCTACTTTCAATCCTTTGAAAATAATGTGATGGTCTGATTTGGAAAAATAATTTCCAATCTTGGAAAACAGTTTCCTTAATTCGATTGATAATGTAAAATTCGTGTTAAAATTTCTGTATTTTAAAGAGTAATTATTGCATAGGTAAATGTATTGCTTTGAAGATAACTACAAAGAAATTCCTATATTATATATATATATATATATATATAGATATATATTTCAGTAATTGTTTTATCACTGCATAGGGAGGCCCAAAATCTCCAATTTTTGTATATAAATTACAAATTTGGTTGATAAATTTTGTAAGGTAAATTTCAGTCTTCTAGCACATTAGGAATCGATCGAAAAATAGATTTTTACCGAAACTATAAGAAAATATTAAAAAATGAATTTCATAAAAATATTTAAAAACCACACATATTTTGCAATAAATCATTTCCGCAATCGCATTTTTCTCAGAAGGAAGTCACAAATGATACCTTTTTGGTTATATATATATATATATATATATATATATATACATTTCATTTCACTTCAGGCATTTAATAGCTTGCCTATACTTGAATTCTGGCGAATCCGCAGAAAAGTAATTAAGAATCGCTCGTAAGAAATAATGATAAAGAGTGAATACAAAAAGTAAAAGTTGACACACCAAATTTCGAATAAGAAAAATATTTTTTTTTATCATTCTTATGCACTTAATTTTTTTGATGATTTGTAGGAGCTCATAAAAATACAAGAAGTAGGGTAATAAATGTCAGAATTTCTTCTTTCTTTTAAAAGCCCATTGTCTCCGCCATATTTTTCTTACAGATTTGAACTCGTAAGATAATATGATGGCCCATGGTTTTCATGGCCACGAAAGGCATACTTAAGCAAGCGTAGAATGGAAACTCGGAATAAATAATAATAAACTTTCATAGACTGTTTATCATTCATCACTCCCTGATTAAAGATTGCAGCTGTTTTGCAGACGACTACAGTTGTTTTGATAATTTGATTCCGAACAGATGTTTTCAAAATGACAGCATATGCTGTTTCTTGATCACAAAAGGCATATCTGATCACACCAGTTAAAAAATCTTTTTTATGATAAATGAAATCCTAATTAATTTTGTGGTTGTTGAAATTAATAGTGGCAATTCCATAATTATTGCTGATTCAACGTAGGTATAAGCCTGAGACGTTTATAGTCCTATATAAACACCAAAGTCGTTTGCAACTTATTTTCAACAATACGAAAATAGTAGAATATCTGAAAGCAGAGACGGTTCTGTTCATGAATAGAATGGAGAAGTTTCCCAGAACAGTTAGAACAGTTTTTGAATAATTAAATCACTGGGGTTTCAATTGAAATCGAACAACTTTCAGCCTTAGCGAGGAAAAATTAAAAATCAGTCTTGTTTTAATACTGAACTACTCAAACTTCATTTCATGCAATTCACCTTGAAATCTGATGTGCCAACTTTGAAATTGGTATAGCTTCAGCTATAAATATTTCAGCTTATACCAATGCTATATCGGATGCAATTAATTAAATGGTTTTCATTATTACGTTTCCAGCTTTTTCACAAACAAAGTTTTCACGGAGTTTAATCATACCTCAATCAATCCTTCAGTATAAGTGTGATAATCTTCCAGAGTTGTAGAATACTCAACTAGCTGTTTTTCTGGATCATAAATGGCCAGTTTCGGACAAAGTAATCGCCATGGAAGGCCCAATCCCATGGCTGCTTCCATAGCTTCACACCAGTCATTGAGGGAGATAGTAGCTGACAAATAAAAAAATGTCATTCAAAAATCAGCTGAAGAGAGAGCTATAATTCAGAATTAACTCGTTAGCTGCCGCATGAATCGCTCGTGACTCGCACTTACTTTCTAAATAAATGACCTCTTCTTTACTCATTAATTAGATAGTAAAGAAGGGGATATCTAATTAGATACATGGTACGAATCTCAAGCATGCATATTGGAAGCGAACGTGTTAATCATGGCAATAAATTAATATCTGCTTAAAAATAAATAAATAGGTATAAATAAATACTATTTTGTAAATCGATGGAGGCCTTTTACATTTCTTCTCCCTTTTTGTAAATATATTAATATTTTCAAGCATATAAAATTTAGTTAAAATCAGTAATAAGTCTTAATATTTTTCTATTTTGGCTGTGTGTAAATATTTAATTCAAAGATGAATACTATGTGTAACTGGATTTGGTAGGAACCTATTCTAATTGTAGATTTAAAAGGAATTGAGCATTAAGTTAGAGTTACATTTTTAATGTAAAACATCAATTTGAATATTTTAACACATTTTTGTATAAAGTGCATGAAAAAATCAATATCCGGATTAAAACCTGACGGTTTTCAGATTCAAATCCCTTTCTACATTCAGTTTGTTCCGGTAAGGTTTAAGAAACGAAGCAAAACAAACAAATTAATTAAAAAAAACCTGAAGTTGAGAAAGCGCGTTTACTCTGATGCGTGTCTGAGAATTCTATTAAATCTCTGCGCAAATTTGGTAAATGTGGGGTTTTAGTACGTAACATTCATCCAGAAAGTGACCAACAGCTTCAGAATCTGGTCACCTGATAAACCCTTTAACTTTTTGAGGCACATAGTTTTAAAGAAACTAAAAACCGTAGTTGCACAGAATTTTTTAAGTTATTAAATGAAAAATGAAAAACACCCACAAAAAAAAAATTAAAAAAAAGGAAGAGAAAAAAACATTCATTTTTACTGTTGAATATAAGCAACATTCAAAATAAGGAAGGAAAAAATATTTCAGTAAGTCTTGTTTTGCAGGGCTGGACAAGCATAATCCTACTACTTCGCAGTTTCAAAATTAAAAATAAAGTATCAAGTAACATATTTTTTATTATAAAGCAATTTAATCTCTCATAATAAAACCACACACACCATTATGAAAGACAAAAATTAACTGCATCAAAAAATTCGCTAACCTTAATATTAACAGCAGTGAAAGGTTTGACCCCGAAATTATCTGGTCGAAGATCACGGCAGATATTGGCAAATAGGGTCACAAACTCGCGATAAAATTTTCCCGCGTTTTTTTGAAGTTCAAATTCTGGTACCATATCACCAGAGAACTTAGGAGTATTCAATCAATAATTACTCCATATATTATTGATGGAACGCATCAAGTAACTGATTTAACTTTATGATATTCACCTTATATTCATTATATGATTACAAGATATTTTTATAAAGACTGCTTCCATCATTAAAATGATTAATTATTTTAATTCGTTATTAAAGCAATTAATTAGCAGTTAATTAATAGTAAATGGTTACGAATTATTAATACAAAAGTCATAATAAAAATATTGAATTCTTTAAATCCGAAGAATTATTTTTGTTTCATTTAAATTGCTTAACAATGTTTGATTGAATTTAGTTGCCTTTGTGCTTAATGTGCAAACAAACATAATAAAGAAACTTAATATAGAATCTTTAATTTGGCTGGCTGATGTTTAACACAACAAATCAGAATCAAATTTTTTAATTTTATAATAATGTTGGTCTTTCCACAAACCTACAAGAACCAAAATCCTCCAACAAAAGTGACACAAATGGGTCAAAGATTGGTGGACGAAGCATCTTGTAGGTATTTTAATACTTAATTTGGTATTAAAGGCATGAACTTGAATGCGTGAGTTGCTTGAATGAAGAAGTTTAGAGTTTAATATATAGCGAATTAATTAATTTACAGAGTTTTAAAAGCACTATACATATTTTGGTAAAAACGTTTGTAGATTAGGCAATTAGTTATCAGTATTATTGCCCTATTTTCAAAGCAACACCACGGCTATTTTGGGAAAACCTCGTAGTAACCGCTATCAGATGGCGAGGATGAGATCTGTGCTGGGACCCCCCTTTTCAAACTTCCACGCCACACCAGCGGGAGGACGGATTTAGCATGCATCAGATCCACTTCTGCGACGGCTCATTGGAGAAATCGGGTCTCGAGCCTTAAACCGCCCTGGCTCAGAAGCCGATGCTTTTCTACTAAACCACCGTGCCAGGGAAAAGTGTTTGAAAATATTTTTAAAAAGAGGTTTATAGCTGAGAAACTTCCGTAATTGATCAAAATTTTATCAGAGAAAAATTCTTGCTTTTCCTAGTTGACAAATTAAAAAAAAAAGCAGAAATTGTTCTTTAAACAATATTAAGAGTGAATTCGGGAGTTTTGGTTCGTTTTAAATTCCATTACAGAATCCTTTATTATTTTGTATCTTCTTGGGTTCATCATCTTTAACATTAATAATTTTATAAACATTTAACTAACTTGATTGATTTTCGATTTAAACCTTTCAGTAACTCTATTGATTTCCGATTTAATACCTTTAAACAACATTCGTTTTCATGATTTCTGTATTTTATTTGAAATCTACCAACAAAAGAGCACTTAACATAATGGAAGCTGTATGTAATTTCCTTCACGAAAACAAAGTTTCAGATGTTTTTTTATTACGCATCATTAGCTTCTTAATGTAATTATCAAACTGAGTAACAGAATAAACATTAGGAGTGGTAACAAATCTTGTAAAACATGCGATCGCTTTTCATGAAAAGCAATAAACTTAAAAGCATCTTATTTTCAGTGCAGTCTGGTGTCTGTTCTTTAATTTCATCTATCTTTGCTACAATAGAAAGACAAGAAAGATAGAAATATGCTAACATTTCAACGTAGTTTAAAAAATATAATTAACTCAATTTATATCGATACATTTTCTTAACTTTAAATAAAAGTGAAAATGATTTTTTTCTTCAGAAAGTTTTTTTCTGAAGATTGATTTTTTCGGAAGAAAGGAAATTTAAGTATAATCATTTTCAACAAAATCACTATGTGGTATCTTTTGAGTTTCTTATTAGACATAAAATGAGATTTCTTTTTTTTTTATCATGTGCTTTCCAATATTCACGTATGATTAGGAACAAACACGAAAATTTTGTCATTATTTATACAATATTATTTTTAATATACAGAGTGATCCAAAGTAAATAAGAGGTATTTTATGATGTGCTGCTCGAAAATTACAGGCTGTGTCGTAAATGTATTTTGCACACAGAAACCTTTAAATATGCTGTTTTGGTTTAATATCTATCTATATACATTATAGACAATATTAGTTGTTTTATAGAGTTGAAGGAAGTGCAAAAATCAGTACGATTAAAACATTATAGCATTTCAACGTGTTTTGAAATGATTAGTTATCTCAGTTAATCTAGATATATTTTCCTCTAACTTTAAATGAAAATGATGACATAATAAATTATGTATTAAGAAAGTCTTTTTCCCGAAGATTGAACCTACGGTGGAAATTTAACTATAAACGTTTTAAAAATACCCTATGTAGTATCTTTTGAATTTTTTACTAAACATAAAATGAAATTTCTTTTTTTCTGTGATATATTTTCCAATATTTATGCATGGTCAGAAACAAACATGGAAATTTTATCATTATACACGCGATATTATTTTTAATATGCAAAGCAATTCAAATTAAATAGGAAGTATTAATGATAGTACAGCAACGTCATTTCCCCTCTATTGACCAAACTGTGGTGTTATTTTTTATTCTGAAAAACTATAAGTTTTACATTACCTTATGCTACGGATTTTAATTTTGTTTTTGAATTTCATCGTTTTTTTTCCTTTTTATTTTTTAAAAATTTGGTAATGCATTAAAAGTAAAGAGCAAATTAAACCTGCATGATATCTTGTCAAAATTTTTAATTATTTATTTAATTTTCGATGAATGGATATTTCAAAAGGTTGCTCCCTTTTTGACTTCTATTGAGAGTCTTAATTCCTTAATTTATTTGTTTTAGTTTAAATTATTATCTTTATTTTTGAACTGCAATCAAAGAAAAAGCCAAAAGTTTATGCCAGCTTCTAGCTGAGGTTTAAAAAAATATAAAAGAATTTCCATAATCTTTTTATTTTATAAACCTGATTATAAAATAAATTCCTTATGAACTTTCCATTATATATTATACCCCTCCCCACATTCTAAAATGAATGTCTTATGATCTCCTCATTATACATTTTAATCAATGTTCTAAAATGAATTTCTGATGAACTCCTCATGATAGAGAACAACCCGCATTCTAAAACGAGTTCCTTATGAATTCTTAACTATACATTGTAACCCAGATTTTAAAATGAATTCCTTATAATCTCCTCGTTATAGATTCGACTTCCGTTTTAAAATGATTTTTTTATTAACTCTTCATTATAGATTATAATCTTCATTCTAAAATGAATTCCTCGTTCTAGATTATAATCTTATTCTAAAATGAATTACTTTGAACTTTTAATTATTGATTATAATCTCGGTTCTAAAATGAATTCATTAAGGACTCCTCATTATAGGTTATAACCTCTATTCTAAAATGAATTCCTTATTAACTCTTTATTTTAGATTATAACCCTCATTCTAAAATGAATTTTTTATGAGCATGTCTCTATATATAAACATTTTATTCATAGTTCTAAAATGAATTACTCATAAGGAAGGAAATTATAAAATCCCTCGTTATAAAATGAATTTCCATAAGTTCCTTATTGCAGATGAAATTACATATCTAATTATTAAACGAATTCCCAGAGTATTCTTATTGTAGATGAAATTATATATCTAGTTATTAAACGAATTCATTTTACATATTCATTATATATATTTTTTAAAATTCATTTTATATATTCATTTTATAATATTTTTTATTCATTTTATATTAGCGAATTCATTATATATTCATTTTATAATTCACTTTATATGAAATTATATATCTAGTTATTAAACGAATTCCTTTTATATAAAGCTCGATAATATGAAATACTTACAAACCATAGCCTTGTTTCTCTTATTGAACTCCTGCATCAAAACGAATCTTTTCGAAGCAATGTGTCTTTTGAGCTCCCTTAAAGCTGACCGTTCGAGAATACCTTGTCTGAAAAAAAAATCGTAAACAACAATGTAATAAGTTTTTCTTCAAAATGCTAATCATTTTTCTCTTTGAATAAAATACTTAACCCTTTTTTGGATGATTTTTTCTTTCTCTTTTTTGTGAAATAAATCAGGGAGCTATAATTTATGCTCTAGGTTAAAGAAAATATTTTTACAAAAATCATAATATAAATATATAATACAAAATAATTTAAAAAAACCTGTATGATAGAAATATCCATCATCATGCAAATTTGCATGTTAAGCACAGTACAAAATCTTCTGTGCTACTCTCTACTAAACATTTGTCCTCATTATTAGAAAAAAAAAAAAAACACGCTCAAATTAGTTATAAAGAAATTCAAGAAACCGGACGTTTCTTCCAATCATAACAAACAGCGGAATGATAAGTTCAAACTCGCTATAATAATTGTAACATTTGATTTTTTTGACAGATACGTTCCTTATCAAGCAATAGTCGGAAAAAAGTGTCAGCGAGAACTGATTTACAGTACACATGCTTTGTGTACAATTTTTTGCTCACTAAGTACTATGGTGGAAATTTCTATCATTATACAAAGAAAGGCCATTTATACATAATGAATCATAATAGAATCTTTGTTTGAATATGCTGTGTAAAGTTTGATTAAGGTATCAAAAAATAATTTAAGGTACCAGATAAATAAATAATTTTTTTACCTTGGTTAATGAAGGGAATTAAAACTAGATAAATGATTCTACTATTAAACTACGGATCACGATCCCTAACAGGATGTTTTTAGGTAATTTCTAAGGGAGATGGGAGGGAAATTTTAAATCCATGTATCCAGATAAATATATGACCAGGTAATATCTGATCTAATTAGATTCTTCATCAATATCTCCATAAATAAAAAATTGTTTTAATTCACACAATTTCATTAAAAATTCTGAAATAAATAATTTTCTTCTTATGTATTAATTATTTATTTGATATAAATCTTTTTCTTCAAATGTCTTAGTTATTGTACGAAAATGGATTAATCCCTGGTGGAGGCACCATAAGTATTGGAAGAGAAAATCTCCGAATCAGAAAGGAGGCTCTCGCTTTTCATAAGGTTAGAGAAATAATGGCATTGCCGGTTTAACGGCCAGATCACCGATGATGGGAAATATCTCCTTGGAGAGGAATTTGTGCATAGATCGCTCATAAGAGCACATTTTTTTCATAGATCACCCTACCCGGATTATTATTAGTTGCAGTTTGGGCATTCAAATACATTGGACTGCTTAAGCAAAGGGGTATCTTTATGAATTTCATTGGATTACTAAGACAAAAGAGATCACTTTATGAATTACATTGGATTGCTATGGCAAAGAGATCTCTTAATGAATTAATTACATTGGGCTGCTAAGGCAAAAGAATCTATTTGTGAATTATGGAAATGAGATAGAGAAAACTTTTAATGATCATAAAGGTTTCGCAAGATTCGTTTTGTTGAGGTGACATGATTTATCGGACAGTTATTTAAAAGGTAAAAATAAATAAATAAAAGCTAGAGCTCTGCGGAAGATTTTTATTGATAAAGTACAAAAGAAGCAATGGTATCTCACCTTTGGCGTAAAGTAGCATGGCGAGCCAGTTTGCTGCTGACGTACAGAACGGGATGAACTATAAGTTCGGATCCAATCAATTTGACATAGGCTCCTCTGTTGCTGCCTGTATCGTAATAGTTCGAAGCAGAGAAAACGGTAATAACCTACAGAAGAAATGAGAATCATCTTTGTGTTATCTCTAGAAATACATTTCAACAAATGATTTGGGATCTTATTATTTCAGTAATGGTCGAAATCAAATAAATGACTCAAGGTAAAAAATTGCTAATAGTAAAACAATTTTTCTCAAGAGTTGAAAAACCAAGAGAGACTTTTCGCATTTTTGAAGGAAATGTAATTGCACAAAGAAAACTTATGTATAGAAGGGAATTAGTTACATTCTTAAATCTGGGACTGTATTTTAAATGATGATTCTAAAATTAGGGGACAAGCGTAAACCTCGTTCTCATGGTCAATTACTTGACTTTTCTGAGGTTGTATTTGGGTTTCTGTTATTGATGGAATCTAATCACTGACAATGTTCTTTTATCATCTGTTCATTAGCTGACATTTCATATCAAAGCATTTACCATTAACATTCCGTGAAAAAGTTGGCAATACCCTAGGCTCCCTGGCGGAGCAACGAATCTTTCTCCTTTCACTTCAGGAAGATTTTGCAATATGGCAAGGTCCGTCGAGTCACGAGTAATTAGAAAAAAAGGTTCTAGAGGATAGACCAAGCCAGCAGAACCAAATTATTTATACAGAGCATAAAGGTCCCAACGCAAATTGTTTGAAAGTGACTTATGCAAAAGAAATACATACGCTAGATAAAGTTGGTAACAGAAATTAAAAAACTATATAAAGTCTACAACAGAAATTTAATGAAAGACAAATTTACTATAGTACAGCATCGCAATTCTATGAATAGTTGCATTATAAGTCGTGCACAGCATTACATTAATGGCCATAGTACATTGCCGTTTAATGCCAGGTAATGTCTTATCTGTCAGATATGGGAAATAAGATATTGCATCAATAACAAGCTACTAAAATATAACATGAATATTCAAAGGACTAGTCATCTGAAGCGATGCACGCTTCATAGGCTTTTATTCATGCAAAAGAATTATTGCCCTGTTATAAATTTGCGTTCTCTTACTTCTTTGCTTGCATTTTATTAGGTATAACCTTTTTTACATAATTCTGTGATAAAGAGTTTATTTTATTTATTCATTGTTTTTTTAATATCGACGCAGTTTATCCAATTGTAGGATCCTGTGCCAGGGAAGAAAATCAAATCAATTTTGTTTATTTATTAAGTTTTTCATTTTAGCTCGATTTTTAATTTTTACTGTCAAAAGGGAGTCACAAGTGAAAAATAAAAGATTATCAGTCCCAGCTTCAAGGGAATGCTTTTCTTTCAACGGAAAATTGTAGAAAAAGAGATGTATCAGGAAGCTTACCTGGTCATTATGGGCATACTCATAACCGTCTGTTTTGCATTGATGGGAACGAATGAGTAACTTCAATTGATGGCGTTCGAGGAATGATTTTGTAACTTCTGGTCCGAAGAAGCAGCCTCCACCGCGGAAGTTATTGTGGAAACAACCCGCTTTAGGGCGGGGATCACTCCACAGTAAATCGATGATCTAAGGGAAAATATTGCGTGTATCTAAGACCACTATAAACTTTCAAGTAAGTAGAAAATGCATGGTATGTTATTATTAAAAATTGAATAAAAAATCACTTTTGAAAAAAATTACGAAATTTAATTTTTTACATGGCTTTCTATTCCCTATATTTATATTTAGTAAATGATTGCTCGTATCCTAAAGACACAAAACAAAAACTGTGACTGTTGTAGGACAAGTATTGACTGAGATATTTCATCTTAAATTTTGAATTCATTCAGTTTATGTGCAGTAGCGAACATGTAATCGGTGTACTTTTCTACTTTACATCTTCCTGATTAGCAAATGATTTATAGCCACAGTCGTCATTTTCATTCTACTGCCACATATAAAGTTCTGCATGAAAATTTTTCATTCTCAAGGTGTCGGTTAATTTCTTAATTTGTATATAAATATAATAATAAGAAATGTGCATAAATTTGGAATATTTAACGTCCAAGCCTGCTTTTGATCCCGGAAATTTGATACTTTTCAGTATAAAAAGATTTCAAAACATGCCCTATTGTTTGTGTCATAACAATAATAAAAAAATCCGAAAAAGTTCCCAAAAAAAATTCATTCTTACCTGCTTCCACTCACCAGGCTCGTATGCCATCTTTCCATTCTTCATAGGGGGTCGCAAAACTGTTAAAAACTGAAAAGGAATGCTTTGGTTACAAATAGGTGATATTCTAAAATCGTGAGATATATTATGACAGAAACTATATATTTTTTGGGAAGAAAAAATCAGAATGGAAATATTTGATATGAAATTTTATTGTCACAAATGTAATGTACCAAAGTCTTTGGAGTTTCAAGGATTCTAACCCAAACAATTAATCTTTCATAAAAGGTAACACGAATAAAACAAGAAACACGCAAAACATGAGGACGGTAATTAGAATCGTTCTAAACATATTACTGATTTAAAAGCTCTTTCTGATTGGTTAAATTTTTAATGTTAATTTAAAAACAATTTATTAAATACCCAGGCAAACAAAAGCTTACAGTTTAAGATGGTATCTTTTTTTATGCCAATATGGTCCAAAGACAGCGTTTCATTTTAAATAAATTAAGCAGAAAATTTAGGAAATATTCATTTAATTTAATCATTAGTGTGATTGAATCTCCAGCAATCATTCAAAGGGAAGCAGAAAAAGGAAAGCTATTATAAAGGCTATTAAAAGGAAAGCTATTATAATCATAGGCTCTACTTCAAAATGTTAGTCCTCAATTCTACAATACATTTTAAAAATATTGTTTATTTTTTAAAAAGAAATCAATTTGAAAGTTCAAAACTATAGTTATACATTACTGCTAACCGAATAATCTATTCTTAAAAATGTAATGATAATTTACGGAAAATTGCGTAAAAACCTTGTGGCAAATAAAATGTATTCCAAGATGACTGATGCCTTTTCTATTGAGTCATTTCTGAAATTCAGTTTCTATTTTAAATAAAATATGCCAAAAGCACTGGTAAATAAAACACGTTAGAATAATCCGAATATTTTTGAACATATTAAAATAATACTAATTTTTTAAATCTGAAATAGTCCGTACTACTGTGTTCTGAAAAGTTCTCTTATTTCATAACCCAAATCCTCCTTTTTTATTAATTGCTTCTAAAACACTCTTTAAAGACTCTGTAATTTTCATGGTGCAAACACAAGGATAAAAATCCCTACCACCCACATCATTCTTATCAAATGTTCTTAAGATTCTCTTTCCCGAATCGACCTGTATCAAATTATAGAACAAAACTTGAATTATAGAACACAATCATAGAGCAAAACTTACCTTATGTCGATCAATTGCGGCAACATCTTTCAAATTTGTAGTGTTAGACACACCTCCGTGAACTATAAATACTTTGCTGTCGACTATGGTGGCCAGAGGTAACCAAGCGTACAAATCCTCCAAAGCTCGTAAAATTTTGGCAGCGTGAGACTTAAAAGTTTAGAAAGAAACGATTAAAAAAAACATGAAATGATGCTTCTTTTTCTCGGGAGAGAGAGTACGCAAAGAAAAAAAAACTGGAATATAAAAATTATGGAATGGATTATAACTTAAAATACTGTAATCCACTTGACTAATAAAAATTTTAGTTTAAATTTTGTTTCTTATCGCATTGATGGAAGTTTTAATTTTTATCTCATCATATTGATTGAAGTTTTAATATTTATCTCATAATATTTTATTTTATCATACTGATAGAAGCTTTAATTTTTTTCTCTTATTTCTATTTCCTATTTTTCTATTATTTATATAATTTAGGTATCTGTCAGCATTCTTAAAAGTGAAATTGAAAAAAAAAGCCTACAATATTACTGATTTGGTGGACAATGCATATAACAGATTAAACTAATTTAAGTGAATTATTGCTGAATTACCAAGATACTCATCTCAGAAACTTTAACTTTTAATACCAATTACAGTTATGATGATATTTTAATTTAATTCTGATGCGTATTTAACACGATTTTCCGTTCATAACACATCCATACCATTATGATGCTGTTTACAGGCATAGTAATACTTTTACGTCATCCTAAAAATGGAATCAAATATTTGATCTAATGAATGTTTACTGCTCAGAATGACTTGGCTTAAATTTCAGACATGGCGAAGAGATGAAATGAAGTACTTAATGTAGTTGGGAGGTTCAACGTGAATAACCAGGCTACTAATCGTTCTACACTAGAGATCGAAAATTAGTATGGTATCAATGGAAACAAGAAAACGTTCGTGCATCTAGAACACACAAACATAGGGTGAGTACAAATGATGAAACTAATTTAAAAAATAACTGTACACCTTATAATAAGTGTTGCATGAATTTAAAGAAAAATATACCAAGTTTTTTCTAGTTACAAATGTTCGATGTGTGACCCTCTTGTTACACGGCATACGTCCAATCTGTAATCCAGTCCGCCAGTCCGTTCCAAATATTTTATATAACTCTTTCAATGGTTCTAAATGTTGCATAAAGACGTTCTTTAAGTTCTGATAAGGTTTACGGCATTGGTGGTACATAAACAATGTCTTATCTCAAAGATTTCTTTTTGTGGGATTTTGTCAAAGATAACAGACAAAAACAAAATGTTTGAAACGAACTGGCTTACAGATTGGACGTATGCCGTGTAACAAGAGGGTTACACACCGAACATTTGTAAATGAAAACATTTGGTATATTTCTCTTTCAATTCCTGTATCACTTACTGCAATGTGTGTAGTAGTTTTGAAAATAGGATTTTTTAAAATCTGGTTTATCATTTGTACTCACCCTTGTATTGATACAAAGAATAATCTACATGTCACTTATTCTTGATTCGTAGATCCAGGATAATTTAGGCAAGATGCTACAATAAAAAGATTTAATTCCGTGAATCAAAAATGATTTTTTTATTTGTGCCTGCTAGCCTTTTTCTGCACTGGAGCATCGCTTTTCAGAAAAAGTCTATGACAAACAATTAGAAAGGCAGGTGAATTAAATGATATCTGCTGTCAAATGGCATTTTAATATTAACCATGGCAGAAGATAACCATAAGGGATTTTTAAAAAATAGTTTCGCTTCCTGTATCATTCAGAATTTTCTTTTCTCTTAAAATCAAATTCATGAAGTCTGTGACATATTTTATGTGTTTTGAGGACATTAATTTCTTCGAATTGATTTAATAAATCAGTGCAGTAGTTTCTCTGATAATTTCGCTGCAATATCAGGGATATCTGTCTCTTTTTCACTAGCTAGGAATTGTTAATTATCATGGATTGTTTTTGAGTCTTATTTTATACAGTATATCAATAATTTGTGAGTGTGACAATACAGTAATGCTTTGTCAATTGATATTAAATTAAGAATGCCAGTAAAGATAACTTTATTATTGTAGGTAATATCTCAGATGAATGTTCCATTGATAATTACCTATAACTCATCAGATTTTGTTACATGCTTTTCAGAACAGAAGTTTGATTTCATTTTTCATTCTGCGTAAATTATGCTAATTTTTCTTAATTTCTTACAATCTTTGGGCAAATTTTAAACTAGGTTTTAACATATAGGGGTGACAATAAAGTTTATTTCATTATTTTAGAAAATATCACAGATGAATGTTCCTTTGATTATTACCTATAGCTCATTGCATTTATATATATCCTCTAGAGCACAGACATTTGACTTCAGATCTTAGTATATACTAATTATATTGATTTTTCTTAATTTCTTTCATTTTTTTTGCCCATTTTAAATTAGAATTTAACATTTTGTAGTTTCATTAAAAGTAATTTTATTATTCGAGGAAATATCACTGAATATTCACAGATGAATCACAGATTTTTTTCCTTCAGTTCAGAGGAATGTTCCTTTGATTATTACTTATATCTTATTAGATTTATGTACATCCTCTAGAGCACAGACATTAGATTTAAAAACTTACATTCTACTAAATATATTGTTTTTCATAATTTCTTATAATCTTTTTGCCAATTTTAAATTACGTCTTAACATTTAGGTGTGAGAGTAAATGTAATTTTATTATTGTAGGAAATATCACTGATGAATGTTTTATTAATTACAATCTATAATTCATTCATATACATTCTTTTTAGAACATATATTTGATTTTAAATCGTTTCACATGCTAATTATATAAGTTTATCTAATTTATTACTATCTTTTTACTCAATTTATACTTTTCTTTTTTATTCAAAATCACCAAACATTCAAAAATGATAAAAGTCCCTCTTTCCATATAGCAAAAGAATTCAGGTATCAAATCCTGTTTGTTTCTCTTTAAGAATTATTTTTCATTTCCAATAGCTATCTTCCCTTTTTTGTTTATAGATATATATAGCCGTCTTAAAAGGTTGATTGTTATTAATAATTAATTGTTGTAATTAATAATAACCATGCCACGATTAATCATTTTGAGTTTAACCTATATACAACACTATGATTACAAATGCCTTATTTATACTAAAATAGAAGTCCACATATATTTTAATTATTAATAGCAGTATTTAAAAAGTAGTCATATAAGAGCAATAAACAAATAAGCATACTCTAAAACAAATCAGTAAAAAGAAGACTGCACAAGCAAAAAAAAAAAAAAAAAAAAAAAAAGAAAGGACATCAAATACACCTTTATGCAAGATAAATTTTAAAAAGAACTGTTTATAGTACTTTGTGACTCCTACAGAGTATGAGATTTTGCACATTCCTTAATTAGAAGGCAGGCGCACTGATCAGAATCACAAAAAATCAACATTTCAATGTCGAAAGGACAATAAACACACAGAAAATCTTAAATTTCAGGAAAAATGTGAACATTTATACATTCCGCAGTCAGAAGAGAAGGAAATTTCTATGAACAAAAAGCAAACAATTTATATTTCATTCGCCACACATATATTACTATTATCACATGCAATTGCATTCATGACGAAAAACATGCCATAGTAATTTAATCAGACAGACACAATTGCACACAATAGCATTGCAGACATTAATTGCTCAGCTAATGAAGTCTGTAAATTTTTACTTTAGAGTAGGGCTTCTTAAACTGTGGGTTGTGATCCTATGGGGGAATATTATGGAAAGGTATTACTGTTGAGAGAAACTTCACAGCCTTTTCTATTTATCAAACACTTTCATAGTTCTACGCAAGAATTGTTCAGAAAAATAATCTTGGTATAAAACAGTTAAAAAACTCTTTTTAAATTGAAAATTTTGACTTATAAACGGATGCTCAGTCTTCTTCGTCATTTTATAATATCAGACGAGCGATAATTTTTATTTGTATTCTTGTGTACAAAATATACAAAATGAAAATATTATAATTCTCAAACAATTTAGCTTAATTATTTTAATGAATCCCTAAACATCCCAGAATCCGAATAACGTTTTTGAAATTTGTTTCTGTAGAAGAAAACTTAGAAGTTCAGAAAGTTATGCAAAAATGGGACTTGGCATATTAGATTAACACCAAAATTGTAGATTTGTAAAATTGTAATTGCTAAAAGTATATAGTATATGTACCAAAATTGTAAAAAGTAAGTAGATCTGGCGTATACTTTTTATTTCAAGAATTGCAGACTTGCTCCAAAATTTGGACAGTATACACCAAAGTGCTGATTGCCTATCGATCCATATATTTTTAAATACACTGATGGAAAAAAAATCCCAACTCTAGGAAGGAGCTGTGCTAGATAAACGAAATTTGGTAGGCGTGTTTATACATCTGAAAGATGACGTCGATTCAAATTTCGAGCTACGCGCGTAAGTGTGGCGCTAGTTGCGACACTATGAACATGCAAATGAGGTTTGCTTTAAGTAAGCGCTGTAAGGTTCGTGATCTTTATTTATAGTTGAGATTTGACGTAGTGGGTTAATGTTAGTCAAGGATGCCTCTGAGAAGACGAAGAAGCCATTATCAACAGCTCACTGAGTTTGAACGAGGTTGTGTTGTAGGGCTACGAGAAGGTGGGTTTTCTTTCCGCGATATTGCTGAAAGACTTGGCAGGAATGTATCCACTGTGCATGAGTATTGGCGGCAGTGGTCAAGGGAAGCCTCAAGAAGACCAGGTTCCGGGCGGCCACGTGGTACTACTGAAAGGGAAGACCGTCGTATTCGGCGTATGGCTGTGGCTAATCATACTGCGTCTGCAGCTGAAATTCGAGCTGCAGTTGGCACCACAGTGACACAACGAACTGTTACAAATCGGTTACTTCAAGGACAGCTCCGAGCCAGACGCCCTGTACAGTGCATTCCACTGACTCCAAACCACTGCCGTTTGCGACGTGAGTGGTGTCAAGCTAGAGCTCATTGGAGGACGGAGTGGGGATATGTTGTGTTTTCTGATGAAAGCCGGTTCTGCCTTGGTCGCAGTGATAGCCGTTTGTTGGTTAGAAGGAGGCCAGGTGAACGCCTGCTAGTGACCTGTCTGCGGCCTAGACACACAGGGCCTACTCCTGGAGTTATGGTTTGGGGAGCAATTTCGTATGACAGCAGGAGCACTCTCGTGGTTATCCCACTCACCCTGACTGCAAATTTGTTCGGCAATCTAGTGATACAACCTGTTGTGCTGCCATTCATGAACAGCATTCAAGGGAGTGTTTTCCAACAGGATAACGCTCGCCCTCATACCGCTGTTGTAACCCAACATGCTCTACAGAGTGTCGACATTTTGCCTTGGCCTGCTAGATCGCCAGATCTTTCTCCAATCGAGCACGTATGGGACATCATTGGACGACAACTCCAGCGTCCTCCACCACCACCTTAACCGTCCCTGCATTGACCACCCAAGTGCAACAGGCATGGAACTCCATCCCACAAACTGATATCCGACACCTGTACGACACAATGCATGCACGTTTGCATGCTTGCATTCAAAATTCTGGCGGTTACACCGGCTACTAATGTACCAACATTTCACATTTGAAATGGCTCTTCTCGCCAATGGCTCTACCTGTGATCTTGAAACTTTAATCAATTAAATATGTTACCTAGACAAATGTATTCCTAAAATTTCATTACTGTACAATATTTTTTTCTTGGTGTTGGATTTTTTTTCCATCAGTGTATGTGATATCATTAACTTAAAAACACAGAGAGCTATATAAATGAAATTAGATTTCGAGTTGTGGCACCAAAATTGCAGACCTGTATCAAATTTGCATAAAAAACATATGTCGGAAAGGAATAGGTACAAAATGCACTGTAAATGGTATGAAGCTCTGAAAAAAACTGCAGTCTTCCGTCATTAAATTTGCAGACCAATGAGCTTGTTGCAGCTTATAGTAAGTAAATATTTTGTCATTATCATTTTTATTTGTATATTTTTATTACTGTTTATTTTTTACTGGAAATATAGGATTAATAGGTTTAAAATATGTTTTATATAAAAGTAGTTTTAGTTGTAACGTGCAGGTTACCTCAAACAGTGTTTCACATTGCTTTTTCCATGAAGGAAAACTGTTGTATTTGAGGACAAATAATGTAATAACTCTAAGTATTCTTAGGTACAAAGAGGTTTTCTTAAAATGCTGTAGTTTGTTAAACTGATTCAATATTTTATCTGTTGACTTTAAAAAAATAATTGATAAAATAATTTTGTTTCAGAAGGGGGAAAAAGATAATATATTCCATAGGTTGCCAAAAATGCCAAATATGCTTATAATAATAATGATTGCTATATTTAGTTATGAATAAAGTTTAAAAATAAATATTTGTTTCGCTTTCTTTCCTTTCTTATTTGTCATTTTTTCCTTGTCCTACAGTACGAAACCCTATAGTATCTATCCATGATATTTACCACAAAAGAAATGAAAAAACAACAACAACGTATTATTGTCCATTTTAAATGAAGAATAATCAATTCAAAAATTTCTATACATTAATATTTTGCTTTCATAGAGTTTGAATTGTGCAACTGTAAACTTACCCCGAGTTAAATTAAAAAAAGAAAGACAATTCTAAAGAACAACATCTTCCTTACTCGACTACCTTTAATTTAGAACAAAATGTTTTTTGTTGCATAAGTGTTCTAGGTAATCAAGAGTACAGCCCTCCTACTAGTTTGGTTGAAAGTGGGACCATGAATTTCTTTTCATCCAAAGAAGAAAACAGGAATGAAAAAGTTTAAGAAGCTCTGTTTTAGAGTAATACAAAAAAAAAAAAAAAAATAGCGAACAAGGTGTTTTTTACCCCCGCATTTGAAGACATGCATGTCTTGAAAAAATTAGGAAAACAGAGAAATTCAAATAAAAACGGAGGTTTCATTTAATTAAGGTAAAAACTATCTATTTAACAAAAAGTTAAAGGAAGCAAATCGCATTACACGAATAAAAGAATTATCATTTTAGGTAATGAAAACTCACATTTCTGAGATTTATTCTCCATCTGTTTGTGTCCTAAAATGAAGCATTCACACTCTTAAAAGCGGGTAACAATTTTCAAATAGGACCAGAAATATGAAATGCAATCATTCTCGAAATATTTGAACTACTATGAAATATTTATACTTTCAATTTCGTTCTTGAAAATATTTTTACAGTCGCATAAAAGTTTTTAAAAATATGACATATAATCCTGGATATATTTTACATTTACTTTATCATTACACATTTACATATACCATATTTATTTAGTATAAGTAAACCAAAACTAAATGCAAATTGAGGGAAAGATCCAGCAGTATACCTTGAAAACCAAAGTTAAACATAGTTCAATTAATGACAGAAACTTATTCAGCTTTTTTTGATTACAAAAATATGAAGAAAATCATAAAAGAAAAAACTCTGTAAATTTCAAATCGACTGCACAATCAATAATATTGTTTTACATTCATACCAATGTTAATTTTTCATTTACTGTACGAAGTATGCAAATAAAGTAATGAGACTGGCATTGTGGCTTTCCCATTTGAAGCAAAAATTGGATAAAACGGGTTAAAATCAGTACGAATTGGTTGTAAAATAGTTGTCTTAGGACTTTTTCATAAACTGTCATTTTTTGTAATATTTCCTGGAAGTAAGTGACATCGATTTCGAGTGACATCATGTTAGATTTTATTCCAGTCTAGTACATAGTGCAAACGAAACTCTTTCGAAGTTTCAACAAGTCCATGAAGATAATTTTTTTTGTCAATTGCAGTTTCCGGTGATTTAAGGCATTTTCAGTTGGAATAGACTCGATTCAAGATAGAAGGACTACATTTACAAGAGCTAATGAAACTTACATCTACAAGAATTGATGAAACTAATGCTAAAATCCGGGAGAATCCAGAATAATCGATAAAGTCTTGAATTTGAATCCCCCCACCATAAAATAGATTTATATTAATGACTTGGAGTGATATTTATTTCGAGAGACATCATACCATCAGATTTTATCCAATCATAAGTATAACGAAAAAAAAAAGCCCTTAATAAGTTTAAACAAGTACATTTAGATAATTTTTTGTAAACTGCTCAGGTTTTCAGATACTTTCAATAGGAAGAAACTCAAATCAAAATGAAAGACTGTATCTGCAAGAACTGATAAAAATATGGTCGAATTCCGGGCTTTTTTTGCTATTTTTTCGTCTCTTAACATTCGGAATGATTGGCTAAGTCTTGAATTTGAATCACAGCACCATTAATCAAATTTTGAGTAATGACACGGATTGATATCGATTTCGGGCTACATTATGGTAATAAATTTCATTCCTGTCATAAACATAATAGAAAAGAAACTCTTTCTAAGCTTCAACAAGCTCATGAAGATAATGTTTTATCAATTGCCATAATTTTCGGTTGATTTAAGGTATTTTCATCACTTGAATGAGAATGGAATGAAGATGGAAGGACTACATCTACAAGAACTGATGAAAATATTTCCAGTATCCGGGTATTTCTAAGCATCAATAAGCCCATGAAAACAACTTTTTGTCAATTATTCAGGTTATCAGGTGATTTACTACATTTTGAATTGGATTGAAGACGGAAGAACTATATCTACAAGAATTAATGAAAATTTTACTAAAATCAGGGATATCTTTTGCTTTTATTATTGATTAACAGTCAGAAAGTCTTGAAAGTCGGAAGGACTACATCTGCAAGAACTGGTAAAAATATAACCACTATTCGGCACCCCTACTGCTCTTGTCGTCCTTGGACAGTCAGAATAATCGGCAAGGTCTTGAATTTGAATCACAATACCATTAGTCAGATTTAGACTAATGACTCGGAGTAATATTTATTATATTTATTTCGAGTGAGATCCTGATATCAAATTCTATTCCATTCATAATCATAGAGCAAAAGAAACTCTTTCTAAGCTTCAACAAGCTCATGAAGATAATGTTTTATTAATTGCCATAATTTACAGGTGATTTAAGGTATTTTCATCATTTGGAAGAGAATGGAATAAACATGGAAGGACTACATCTACAAGAACTGATGAAAATGTTTCAGGTATAAGGGATTTCTTGAGGTTCTTTGATCAATTGACAGTCAAAATAATTAGTAAAGTTTTGAATTTGTATCCCAACACCACTAATTAGAGTTTGACTAATGGCTTGGAGGTAACGAAAATTCGGTGTGAAAATTATTCTGAAAACACTTTTTGCACAAACAAAAGAATTAATTGAGGGATATGTGCAAGGAGGGTAAAAAGAACACATCTATTACTCGTCATCTTTCTTAATCCTTCGATTTGAATCCGTGTGACTTTCTCTCCTTCCCGTTATTGAAAAATCCTTGTAAATCTCTTTACTTGGGATATTAGAAAGTCGTTAACAGCCGGAACCGACTAACTGAAGATAATTTCATTATCCAAGTTCTAGAACGGGTTTGAAAATTTGAAAAATTATTCTTTAATATCATATGACTTCCCAAAGTTTTTAAAGATACGATGCGAGATAATGATTTTAATTGAATAAAATTTATTGAAATATCAGTCTCATTATCTTATAAACACGCTTCATTTACAGCAAAAGGTTTTTGAATAAGACATTTTTTTTTTTAAATGGAGGAATTGATTTTAATGAAATATTCGTTTTGAAATTGTTACTTTGCATAGGATCAAAAAGCCAAGATGAGGAGTATATGATTAATTTAATTGCTTTAATGCAAAAACATATATTAATTTTTAAAAGCCTTGTGTACTTTGAGGCGCAATCAATCATAAAAAAAAGATTCGTGGATTTATATTGCGAAAATTTTCGTCATGCTAGAATAGGCATATTATTGTAATAAAGAATAATCAAAAGACAAGAATTAAATCCGCAGAAACGGAGTGCATTTTGTGAAATGAAGGCTTTAAAAGCATTGGTGCTGAGTGATTTCTGAAATAATAAGGAGAAGATAACACTTACCTTATATTTGAGCATGACTTCTTTAAGAAACCCGTATCTACAAAATTGAAGCTGGTATAAACATTTGGAAAAAGATTTCTTTCATGCAAATAGTTACCCATAATTGAAACATTTGGAACTGTAGTAGTCAAACCCATAATTTATAAAAAATGAATTAGGCTTCATTTTGAAACACAAAACATGTGTTCCTTCAGCGTCAGGCTGAATCTAAAGATATTTCAGCTTCTCTGTGCTATTAAGGGCAACATTTACCAAATGGTTCACATTCAGTGTTTAAAATTATGATGCTTAGCTCAGTTTAGCAATAATTGTGGGTTGATTTACTCTGGTTCCCAACGCCTCAATTAAGGTAAGATTTTGATTATTCATCATTTATTTATATAATATTAAGTTTTTAAAAAAAGGAGAAAAATCAAAATTTAAATACTAAAGTTGAATTTGCAATGTGCTGATGTTTGTAAGGGAAAAAATAATAAATTTCGCAGTCATTTTACATTTACATGATCTTACAACTGTGAG
The DNA here is from genome assembly GCA_026543055.1 of Argiope trifasciata. Classification (NCBI taxonomy): domain Eukaryota; kingdom Metazoa; phylum Arthropoda; class Arachnida; order Araneae; family Araneidae; genus Argiope; species Argiope trifasciata. The sequence goes on along the minus strand of JAPMOQ010001087.1, from coordinate 128,942 downwards.
AAATGTTTATACAGTTGTGTAACCTAACAGCACAGTGTAAAACAACGTGCCACTCGATGTTAAATATGATAGATTAGTGACATCAAAGTCATACTTTGAAGCTATCTTGCAATTCTTAGGCAGAGCTAACGGAAGAGGACGATATTATATATTCCTTCCCATAATTACATGAGATGCAAGCGGGAAGGTGTTTGTACTTCGAAGTCGCATTTAATATCTACCATACTCATATATATAACGAATCGAGTTTTGAGCCTGAAACCTTTCGATTATAAAACCGAGACTTACAATCAAGTCAACATGAGCAGTAAAAATCTGTTAGTTTGAAGTTTTTCATATGTATTGCATAAGCGTGTATTAAATTCGTAGAATCAAGAGTATATTGATCATAAAATTCAAGCATAATCAATTATAAAAAATCAAGGATAAGTAATCATAGAAATTAAGGATAATTATTATACATCTTACAACTGGAAAATGCACTATTTACTGTTGAAAGAAATAATTCTATATGGTCTTCTTTTATCAATCTGTATTTAAATACTGAGTAGACAATTTTTTCCAACCAGCTGATTCTTCCGGAATATTGTTTATGTCTAATTAAAATTAAATACTCTATGTATAATTTAGTATTCACGATTTCCTCAACACACAAGGGGATTGCGAAATAAATTCAAGTAATATGGCACCATAATGTCATTAAATACTTAATAATCTGTTATCTGTTAGAATAATTATTTCAAATTGATCATTGCCTTTTGTAGAAATATAATTTCTATTCTAATTCCCCAAGTAAAACTGTTCTGAAAATTAAAGGAAAATTTCTCTCTTAGCTTCTATAAATTAAAGAAAAATCACATGGTTAAATATTTGAAAATGGTTTGAAATTCATTACAAAGATGAAATCAATTGCTGAAAATCAATTAAAAAATATAATTAAAAACTGCCCATAGTTCAGGAAATGATTACATAGCAATTAAATTAGCTTCGTTACAAAGAAAATCTTTCAAAGTTTTTAAATGGTGTGAAAATTAAAGTTGAGCTCTTCTGTTTTTTGAAGTTATGGTAGAAAAAGTCAAAATTTCAAAAATTTTTAATTAAAAACATGAAAAACCAACTCAAGGACAATATTGTCACCTTCTTAAGTATATCTGATCAGAATTTGAAAGCTCAAAGTCAAATGGAGCATTAGATCTTGACCTACAGAGTATGAACACATGCACGCATAAATACTTCATTTTATAAATATGAAAGTATTAATATTTCAATTCAATTTGATACAGTGAAAAATAAAAAATATTTCTATATGTTTCAAATTTAATTATAAATAAGGCGGAGCTGCTTATTACGTCCTAAATCCTTAAAAATGCAAAAGTTCCTATTGAACTTTCCAAATTGAAAATTAATCATTCTCTCATCATTTTAAAAACTCTTTTGTAGAAAGTAATTAGGAAAAAATTGCTAAATTGTCTCAAGCGTTTCTCTTAAATATTAAAGCTCACTCGCTATTAAGTAGAGAAATAATGGTGCTTTTTTAAAAAAAAATTATCCGTGAAGTTCTTTTGCATGCGGCGACTGCAAACAGAATCCTCACAATGCATCGTTTCAAAGTATTGTATGAAATTTGTTATGTAAAAGATGTTTTTGAAAGATTGAATAGAAAAATATGTATTGTTGAAGAAACCTAAAATGTTCTAAAATTCTATTAATAGAGATGGAGTAAATCTTAAGAAAGAGTCAGGATGTAAAGCAATAACACGATGAACTGAGCCTCAAACAAATAACCGAACAAAAATTCCGAAAGAACTTGTATTGTGGATGGTGAAAAACAGACATAAAGAGACATAGACATAGTTTAGACACAGATAAGACTTCTTATTTTATTGCAGTTTGTATTGTATGAAAGACATACACGCATTTTGAGGAAAAGCAATCCAATACGGTTTGATGCCCTGGTCATTGCTTGGCATGTTTTTCTGGACACTTATTTATCAATATCTTCATATACATGTGGCAATTGATAGAAATATCTGACAATATTTTTTGAAAGGCATATGTATAAAATAATCCTAATTTGCAGTAATTTTGGCTGATCTCCCAAAAGTATGACATTCGAAAATGTTCCAGTTTTATTGACTTTTTAATATAATTGTCCATTAGCACATTTGGTAATTCTGAATTGCTTAACAAAATATTTCAACTAAATGATATTCCTCTAATATACTGACAATTCTTTAAAGGTCAAAAATATGTACAAACATATATTACACATTTTCAGGGGAAAAAAAGCAAACAATGTTATTTAAATGACATCTTTTATTCCTTTCATGATTATCAAGAAAAGAATTCAATTGCTGGTGATTATTAATTTTTTTTAAAGTCAAAACCAAGCAGCTAAGCAGCCCAAATAGGAAGGCAAGGAGCAAGAAGAAGAGAGTTTACAAACATATTCAGTGTTTATATAGCTTGTAAATGTAATTTTTTCTCAAAGTTAATTTTTAATATTTTGGTTTTGGTGCGTGTAGACTCAGGCGGGGGGGGATAAGAACCTGCTCATTTCAAAAGTCAGAATAAAGTTTCAATTTAAATGATTAGAAAATCTATACTTATAATAAAGCTCAATGTGTGTGTGTGTTGGCGGTCTGCAGGTCAAACCGTTGGACCTACAGCTACCAAATTCGGTACATGTATACCTTGGAGGTTGGGAATATGCACCTCGGAGCCCTTTTTTCGAATTTTTTATTAGAATTAGAATTAATTAAAATTTAAGCAAAATTTCGACGTTTTTCCGCTATAACTTCCAAAATATTATCGCACAAACATGATTTTTACATCAATTCAAAGATTAAAAAATTAGCTTTCTAATGGTATCAGTGTTTTAATGTGTAACTTAAGCTTCTATTTTTAACGAGTTTTTAAAGAAATATTTTGACCATGCTTTTTTGAGCACGTGACTGGATAAAATAAAAGAAACCAATGACGGAAGCTTAAATAATAATAAAAAAAACTATCATCGTAAATCAAGTCTAAAGAAATGATACTTTTAGCCCGTGACTGGATAAAATAAAAAAAACATAAAATGTGATATTTTCTAAAAAAATAAATTCAAAGCAAATGTTTCTATGATCGTTTGCAGTATCTAAATCATTTATTCAACAAATCGTCTTTATTTATGGTAAACCTGATGGAATTTAGACAGGATATGCATTGAAATCCCGACATAATGGCATATTTTTATAACGAGTATATATTTGATATCATTTTATTATTGAAAAAAATAGTGAATTAATGATATCAGTATCATTAATTCACTATTTTTTTTCAATTATAAAATGTAATAGTATCTGAAAAAATAAATACAAAATCAAGGTTTCTATAATCGTTTGCAACATCTAAATTATTTATTCAATATTTTTTTTCCCTTTTTCGCTTTCTTTAAAAAACATATTTAATATTTTGGTAACAACACGGAAAAAAACATTTTTAATTTCTGGCCAATCAATGCCCGGAATTACTTCAAGACTAATGAATATGTGACTTAATTGAAAATTTTAGAACGCATTACTCATGGCGAACCAGCTGGTCGCCAAAGGTGGCTAGTAATTAATATAAAGAAAGTGGATAAATAGATATTCTTTGATTCTATAGCTACATTAAGAGACAGAGAGAGGTATAAATTATATGCATAACGCAGACACAATATAGATATTTTTTCATTGCTTTGATTCGTCTTTCATCCTTTAGTATCATATGCTACAGAATATTTGCATATTCGTCAACCAATTGGTAATGTCTATTTCACATAGCTGACAATTTTGCTATCTTTTTTTTAAACACTCACAAATTATTTTTGTGTACGAAAAGCAGTCTCTTGAAATTCTCCTGCATATTGTGAATAATTGTTTTAAACAAAATATTTTCCACTTCTGACTCTGATTAGCGATAAAAAGATACAATATCGATTCTGAAAGAATTTTATTTCGTGAGTTCTAAGCTCTTATTAATATATCTTTTGAAAGAATTTAATCTAAATAACTGATAACGGAATTTATATGCGAGAATATGTGAATTTATGTAAATGAATTTACTTGATAATGAATGGTAAACAACGATAGTATATATTTGATATCACATTCACAGAATAAATTCCGCAAATTATTTTAATCTTCGTCAACATGGCTCATAAAATGAGAATATAAATTTTGCATTAGCTCTTGTTTTTCAAAGCTGACTTTCTACTCATATTTTTCAACATTTCGCTATGACTTTTTAATCATCTTGTTTTTCATACATAATGGGAAAGAACAGTCATAAAAATATATTTTCAAAGCCAAGTGACTATCGGCTCATATTTTTCAATATTTCGCTATAGCTTTTGAATGAACTTGTTTTTCATATATAATGAGAAATAACAGTCATAGAAACATGATATGACATTTATGGATCCGGAAAATATTTTAATGAGATCTTCACATCTCGCACGACTTAACGATAGATTGGACTGTAAATTTAATATTTGTTATCGTTTTTCAACTCGAAATGCCCTTCCCCGTATTTTTTAAACTTTTCACAATATTTTTTAATCATTTCGTTTTAATACTTGCTCGACTTTCTGTTCATATCATATTATATGAACATTTTCTTTATTTTTCTGATTACCAATGAACTATTTGGCTCGAAATAATTACATTTCAGAGAAAGTGATTAACATATTTTCCGAGTATAATTTTTCGTTATAAGATCTAAAAAATTATTTTTCGAGGAGAAGGATAAAACATATTTTAGAGTGAATTTTAATTATTATTCAGGTAACCAAATACTTCTTTTTCAGCAAATGTAATTATTAAAAATAAGTGTTTTTCAGAAAGGATGACAAATATATTATTTAATACATTTTCTTATTAAATGTTATATATTAAATGTGAAAGAAGCAGATTAAAAAAAATTTAAATAGTAAGTAAAAATTTTGCGTTTATTGAATTAAAAAGGTAGTTTTAATCACTGTTTTTCAGTCGACATGCTGCCATTTTACGAAACAAAACTTATGAAATATTTTGTAACCTAAGCTAAATGTTTATACTTTTTATAATTTTCAAATATACAATTTAAGGTTTTAATGAAACTGTCTTATAAGAATATGCAAAATTAATTTTACATTTTGATCTGCTTTTTAAATATATCTTACCACTTCGCTAGCCAAGTTTATATTTTCAGCAAATATACGTTCAGTAAATAGGGACATTAATGATAGAAATACATTAAAATATTTTACTAAATTATGGTTACGTGATATTAAGCTGATATTTTAGACTCAAAAAATTTGTGGATCACATTTTGGAGAATAATATATGTTATAAATTGTACCACGTAAAAGATGAAGAGAAAACGTTTAAGTTTTCTAAGACATTTGAACAAAAATTTGACGTACAACAAAATCGAAAATCTTTTAAGTCCCCAGAAACAAGCCTTTTGAATTCACAATTCTTCAAATATATGAAAAATTTCCTCTCTTTGGGTGGGGACTATGGCAAGTTTTCCGGAATAAAACGAAGCTTAACTTTATTTTTAATATCATGTTGTCCCTACAAACATTCTAAAAACTCCATTCCTGGAATATAAGGAAAATACACACTCCTCTTTGTAAATACGGTAATATGAAAATCGATCAAGAAACCAATATAATCTTTTGCAGTTCAAAACCAGAAGAAAAAGTAGAAAAAACAAGTCATTAATATGTATATAACTTAGGACTTTAACCCTACACAATGCACGCAAATTATAGTGCTCGAATTTTTCGTAGATTATCTCGCAGAATCTTAGATTCATATCATGTATTATTACGAAAATCTCATAAAAAAATAGGAACAAATGTTATTTGCATGACCAACAAGTGTTAGAAACTAAAATCACGTGATTCCCACAGGAATCGGGAAAACCCATGAAATGTCCCCAGGTGAACTGCAACAGTGAATTAAATCCCGGCCATTTCATTTATTTATTCCGAGCACACCTTAGGTTGGAGAGAGAGAAAAGTCCAGGCTATTTATACCGAACGCGACGACGTGAAGTATCAAAAGAAATGAACGAACTGGCAGTTTTAATACAGCAATATAAAGTCTCGGGGCTGGGTATAAATCGAACTTTGCATTTCGGCTTCTTACTTCATTAGATGTTTTATGGCCAGTCATTGTGGGATTGGTAAAAGTACATTTTACTCTGTTTGCTTGTTTTTATGGCAGGAAATTGATTATCAGCTTGCACACAATTTGAACCCGTCATATCATTTTCTTTTCGAATCTTAATTAGAACTTCAGCATGTTTTTCACAGTTCAAGCACACGAAACTCTGAAGATTAAACACTAATTGTGTCATGTTATCAAGAAGTTAGTGGTGCTTTGGGCTTGTGACATGGAAGTAATATTAATGACAATTTCTCAATTTTCCTCCTTTAATTTCAAATTAAATACAGCAAAGAGCAATAAAAATTATTGGGGGAAATATCTTTTATTATTTCGGTTGCTTGGTGCAAAATAACAAGCATTTTGTAAGTGAAGAAAGATTGAACTTGATAAGGTAATTTTGTTTCTCGTAAACTTATTGTAGCTATTAAAAATCAGCCGAGGAACTAAGAGAAAATTGTGAGCTTAACTTCATGAATCTTTGATTGATTTAAGTTTATCAATCAATGAAAATTCTTCGTTATTCGTTTGTGTTGATTTAGTTTAAATTATTTACATTAATACCTCGCTTTGAAGCAATCCAACAGCAATTTTGGGACATATCTCTTTATTTTCAACCGTAGTTAGATGACGATAATGTCACTTGACCTGACGACATTCAGTGTTGAAAATTATATTAGAAAAGGAATAAGGCATCTCTAAAGTTTAGTAAACTGAAAGGATGTTTTATAGTACAGAAAATTACAGATCATTCTTAGTTATCAACTCCAAAAGGCAATTAGAAAACATCAATCGCAGATAAAAAAGAAGTGTTTGAACACATAAAACAGGGACGGGTATTTGAGTAAAAAAGAAAATCAATTATTTGTAAGTATAAGAATCTGTTTTCTACTTTTTTGTAAACGAAATATGCAAAGCAAAAGTATTATAATCATCTAAAAAATTGGCTTCATGAGTTATATCTCCATTTCAAACCTCCCTTTGGCATAAACCACATTTTTGGAATTATGCTAGTTTGTCTGTGAATACATTAACTCAAAAACGCTTTGAGGTAGTAGGCTGGTATGTTGTTTTTACACAAAATTTGTCAACATATATCAAATTTTGAACGAAATCCTTTAATGGAAACTTTGTCTCAGTGCAAATGAGCACTATAACTACAAGCAAGAAGTGATATATGGATTCGACCCGTAGTTTTAGCATCTAAAATGTGGATCTGCATCAAATGATGAGCTAAATCTGCCAAAGAATGAATTGTCTTTCGGTTTTTACATTTACATGAATATGAGTGCAATAATTACAATAGAAACAGACACCCCCCACAACGATTTAGATAAACGATTTGGTATACGATTTTGTAATCATAATTATCGTTCAAAATTTTAGTTTTAGTCAGTCGGTGGAGAAAATGGATCGCTAAATGCATATTTGGTTTTTTACACTAAACTAAGGAGCACAAAACTCTTATGCGAGAAATAAAAATCTTAGTACTTGTGGCATTCATGGTTTCGCACGAGGTCCTCTATATTTATGTAGGGAGAAGGAGATTTTCGTTCAATTTTTATCAACTAACAATTTCAATGGCGGACAATTTTTAATGCGGGGGATAACACCTTTATTAAGAAGTGAATATGCACGATAGTTTTGAGAACTACTAGAGCTGATTATTAACATATAATTGTATTGTAATAATCAAGAGCATCGCTAATGTTGAATTCTGATTTTTTCCTGTCACTACGTGGAATTCCATTGGTAATCGAAATTTTACTGTATAGGGTATTTTGCTATACTAGCTGAATAATTTTTTATTTAATACTAAACACATTCTTAAAAGAAGACTTTATAACGTTCGCTACTTAGAATATTAAGAAATTCCCTCAAAAATAATGATTCTTTTTTTCGAAGATATGTAAGTACTTACTTCTATGCTTTGTAAGATTAAAACAATCCTTTCAAGCATTATTTTTTATTCAAACAAGTATTTAAAATTTTAAGTCTACAAAAGTCTTAAATCGTCTGAGTTTTTTTCTCAGAACATTATGATCGGATATTACACAGAAACACTTGAAATTATAGCAGTATTTCTAGTTATTATTTAAGATACCTGCTTTTTAAATATTTTTCTCATTTTTTTATCCTTCAAAAGTCAAAGAAAAGTCATGAGGAAATCGGATTTTCTACCCTCGCATTGAGATATTGATTGAATATGTTATATTTGAAAGCAGTTTTTCAATTCTTTTCTACTCCGTGACGAAAACTTCCTTGAAGAGATTATAGCCAAGTTACTTGTGCTTGAAGAAAATAAAATATTATTTCTGGTGGAAAGTAACGTGTCGGTAAATTGGATGACGGGAACGCCTTATATCTAACAGTTGATGGCTTTAGATGTATGCGAGTAATTCCCAAAACAGAGTTTATACAAGGAAAATTTTTTAAAAAAGATGAGAACTAAGAATAATATTTTTTTTCAAGAGAAAAAAGGAAAGTTGTGGAATTACTCTTAGATAATTTATAATCAATAACAGGCTCATGCTTTTTAAAAAAATATTTTAGTTGAAAAAAGCAAATAATTTAGTGTTAATAGTAAACGCACACATTTCAGAAAATAATCTTGGTTAACAAATATTAATAATTTAATTCCTTATTTATCGACGGTACTTTAAAGTACCTTTTAAATCCGGCTGATATCTTCACATTATTTTTTTCTGACAGTATTTGAAATAACACAAAGTTTTTCTACTAGAAACTAGTAGATATAAACTAAAAATAACATTAAAAATCTGTTATTATTAATTTAACTAATCAAATTATTTTAATTGATTCAAAAGCTTTTTCTTTCGTTCTGGGTTTATTCTATATTAAAACTCAACTAATGGTTCAAAAATAAATTTGAAAATTTGATGTTAAAATAATTAAGTACTAATGTCAATAATAAGTGCATATTTGATAGAAAAGTGTCTTAAAAATAAATAATTTACTGTCAGCAGGTACATATTTTTCAACCATCAGGAGGGGTGAAATTTTTTAATACACTCTCCAATGACGTTCTTATCCCCTTCCCCTTAGACCCTTTTGAACCTTAGATAAGATCACGAATGCCTCAAGTAATTTAATAAGAAGGATTAGCACTGGCGAACAATATCTACGAAATATAGATAAATGGAATGAATCTTTGCTGAATTTTTTGTGCAAATATGCGTTTTAAATGCCTTCCCCCAATTGGAACCAAAATTTAACACACTATTATAATTGTAGTCACAAATTTATGTACCACATTTTATTGATTTGAGTAGTTGCCTTTTTTGGGTTTTCGTGTCTAAGTATTTGTGAAAATGCAACAGACAGACGATCAACCCTTTGACAGATTTCTAACAAAATTGGATTATAATCTACATTTAGATGCCACATCTACGCACTGAATTATATTCATCTAGCTATCTTTGTTTTGTAGTTATCGAGTTAATTTATATTCGATCCGCCACATAGACAGTCATTCTCTGAATGAATTTTACTCAACATGTGATAGAAGTCAAGAAATTAGATTTAAAGTCCATACATTAAATTTCATCCGTGTATTTCAAAGAGTTGTTTCCTAAAATATTGCTTCAAAACGGGACGTTAATATAACTAAACTAAACTAAAAACCAAAGAGTTGTTTCGTTATTGTGCTCATAGTTTGATACACATAATGGCAAAAATTTGTTTTTAGAGCTCAGATAATAGAGCCCGGAGATTTTTCAAAATCCTGAGTTCGAAATATTTAAATATATGCACAGAAAAAATATATAACCTAAATTGTGAAGTGAATAAGATTGCTTTATAAGATCTTTTTTGAGAATGTTAGTTCGCTTATCCTCGAATTGTTATAAATAATGATAAAGGACCATTACTTAAGTAAATAAGTAAATAATAATGTCTTGTCTTCCACATTGACCACTCTTGTTACATCCTATCTCTTATAAATTACAATTTTTAAGATTATCACATACATTATCATTACATTATTAATTAAATAAAACTAAAATTTTTCTCAGAACAAATGCAATCATTATTTTTTTTTAAAATTAAAACACAACGAAAATTATTTGTAAACATAAATTTTTATATTCGCAGTATGTTTCGCAAGGAATTCAATTCGAAATTTTTAAGTTGTGAGTTTATAAATATTTTAAAAATTAAAAAAAATTTTTGAGTATTAATGAGTTTTGTTATAGCGATTCTTCAAGGAAGCTGGTCAAAAGTTCATTGTGTTTGATTAAAACAAGACTCAAGTTATTACTCATGCTCAAAGATAAGATTTGCCCTTTTTTAAAGCTATGAAACAACAAAAAAAGTTTGAAAACTAGAATTTTTTAGCATAGTATAATCGCGAAAAATTCACTTTCCATTTTTGATCTTTTGAATTATGAGCATAGAAGTATTCGGAAAATTTAAAACTTTTAAGAATAGCGATGAGCTCCTTTATAACAATTTTTAAGAAAACTAACCAAAAGTTCCCTACATTCGACAATTCACTGCACCTGCATATATTGAAAAATTACGTGTTCAGAAATTTTTTAGAAGATGATATGGCAATAACCAAAATAATTTTACGAATTTAAACTATAGAATTTAGCTTAGTTACATACAAGCCCCTTTTTAAAGTGCGAGAGGGTTATTATAGGACTGCCTTTGAACAATAATCAGATGACGAGGACGAGTTTATTAAAAAGAAGTCATTTTTTTTCTCAAGTTTCATTCGAAGAATCAATTTTGCAATTTTTAATGTATTGAGTTAGATCAATTATTACTATTCTACAATTACTATTATTACTACTATTACTATTAGCATTTTTTGTCTTTGTAAAATCTTGAAGTTCCTTTATATAAAAAAGTAGGATATTTGGTTATTTTCAGAGGAAAATATCAAGACAATTTAAAATAGTCCATTTTTTGTGAAAAAAAATACTCTAAGAAACCACTAGAACTCATTAATAAAGATTATTTATTGGAATACTAGATTGAAAGAAGAAAATTTGTTTAATCTTCTTCCTCCCGACAAAGACAATTTTATTATCTACAACAGAAGTTAACATTCTCAAAAAGTTAATTTTATTATCTACAACAGAAGTTACATTCTTTGTCTTCTAATGAAATCATAATTTTTTTTTATGGGCCAAAGTATTTGTTAATTTTATGACGAAAACATCATTTTGTTGTTTTAAAACAATCTTTTTAGTAAAGGATTACACAAAGAAAATCATTAGAATTCATTAATTAGCTACTTTAGAATATTTATTAGAATCTTAGAATTAAAAATTGAGGAAAATTTGCTAAATATTTTTCTCGACAAATTAAATTTTATTATCTGCAACAAAAAATAACAATTTTTGAATTGTAATGAAAGCATGAATTATTTCACTTTAAAGCAAAATATTTGAAAAGTTTTAGATGAAAACATCATTATTTTATTTTAAGACAATCTTTTTTGCAAATAACTACTCAAAGAAAACCATTAGAATTCGTTAATAAGCTGTTAATTCGTTAATAATTTAAATTATTTATTAGAATTTTAAAATTAAAATTTGGGGAAATTTGTTTCATTTTTTTATTACTAGCATAATTAGTTATTAACAGCATAGTTTAATTGTCTTCTGATGGAATGATGAAGTCAATTTATAATAAAGCAAAATAATTAGAGAGGTTTAGATGAAAACAAGCGATTTTTATTTTAAAACTTATATAAAAAAAGAATCGACACGAATTTGTTTATAAATCGATTGAGATTATTTATCAAGAATCCTAGAATCAAAAACTGAATGATTCTCCTGTTCTTCCTATTATTTTCCTTCTTGATTACATTACATTAGTAGAAGTTAAAATTCTTCGTCTTGTCGAAATCTCGAAGTTGGTCCCCTTTAAAACAGGGTGAAAATCGCGTGTGAAACTGTCAGTATGAACCAAATGGGTTGAGCCGCAGCAGAAAGGAACTTAGAATGCTAATGAAGGAGTCATTTTAATAGAGCAAAAACTAAGAAATGGAAAAAAAAATCTGGCGTCTAGCATCATGGGAATAAAATGGAAGTGACGCCCTATGCTGCAGCGGCTGAAAGCCCTAGAAATAATGTTGCTAATTTGCAACAGGGCAAAAATAAGTGAATGCATTTGGGGCACAGAAAAAGTCTATTAAGTCAAGGTCCCGACTTAAAGTACCTGCAAATCTCTGAATCGAGTGCCAAGACTTTGTTCAATAAAGGCGAATGGAACTTAACCAGACTAATTTTGTGTTGTTTGGTGACAAAAAAAATTAAATATTATAGCAAAGTCGTGAATGCTCACTAGAGCTTCCACCGTCATTGCTTTACTTCTGCGCTAAGAGCTATAGCTCTTAGTAATTTGCGAGCATAAAATATATTTGAATTAGAATTTCGTAATTCCGAGACGAATAGAGTTTGATGGGTTCGGTAATTAAATCACTATTTGCTCAAGAACTTTGAATATAGTCAAAGCCAATAAAGCGAGATAGTTTGATAACTAATTCACCTTTTGCTTAAGAATTTTAACTATTGTCAAAGCCAATAGAGAGAGATAGTTTGATAATTAATTCGTTATTTGTTAAAGAATTTTTAATACAAAGTCGAAATTCATTTAAAGTGTCATCTTTTTACTGCTCGTCCTTAACTGATTTAAGTGTGGAATTCTATTTAAGGATTTGCATTACTTTTCCAAATTTTCCTATTGTGTTAACCATTACTTTTGATCATAAAACAAATTAAATTTTCTTCTTTGTAGAAGTGAAATGTTAACAAATAGATATTGGGTTATCATAAATTAGTTCAGTATTAATTTAGAGTAGTTATATTAAAGTCTCATTTTAAAGCAGCCATTTGGGCTATTTTTGGACAGACCCTATGATTTTGATAAGTGGTCAGATGACGAGAACGACATCTATGCTGGCTCCCCCTTCTCCCATCTTCTACACTTTTCCAATGGCAGATCATTTGGTCCCGACGGATTTAGAGTTCCTTTTATATCTATAGAAAGACTATAAATTCATAAATTTGAAGGAAAACAAAGGAAAACGACGACACCTCACTTGGTAACACGTCTCCTTACTTCAGGAAAAAATTTAACCCCGACGAATTTAACTTGTAGGTTTTTCTTAAAAGTCGGATCAAGCTCGGAACTTCGAACTCTACCCGTGAATCCGAAGCACTGTCACAAAGTGGGTTTGGTAACGGAAGAAACGATGGTTAATGAATAAATATGATGAGTATGAGTTATGAGTACTATAATGTATGAGTTATGAATACTATAATGTATGAGTTATGAGTATTATAATGTATGAGTTATGAGTATTATAATGTGCGAGTTATGAATATTATAATGTATGAGTTATGAGAATTACAAGATACGAGTTACTATTTTCAATGTACTCCAAAGTATTGTTATTTAAAAAGAATAACTAAATCAAAGATAAATTGAATATTCAAGTTCACTCTTTAACATATTTAACCACCTCCCCCTCTCCGTCCAGATTTTCTGAGGGACTTTGTGGCCCAGCAATAGAGCCTAGAACTCTAAACTCCTCATCTACTTAACGCTGGAACAATGATAACGAACAGAGTTGGCTCTTTGGATATTGAATGAATGAATGAATCCCTTCTCCCTATCCGACCTTCAGTGATTCCCTTATGATCTTTTTGAGAGAAAACATGATTAGAACAACTTTTCGTGATATATATAGATCAAACTGTTTCGGGGGATCAGATGCTTATGATTTAATGGTAAGAAAAGTAGCTTCATTATTAAAGATTTACTAGAGAAAGTAGTTCATTATTAAAGAGTTAGTTAAAATTTACCGATAGCTTCAGTTACTCTCCATTGAAGTAGAAAGTAATTAAAAAACACATATTATGTGTTTAGAAAGCAAAACTAAAAAAAAAAATCTGAAAAAAGTATGAAATAAAAATGATTTTACAAAATCCTGTCATTATTATAAGTTTATTGAAATTAAACTCAGCATGCGGCAAGTTACCGACACATTCGAAATATTTCATGTCATAGAAAATTGCAAGTCATTTTCCGAAAGAGCCATGCTTTCATAACAGTTATCAGTCATTGAATTTATTACTTACTTACTGAGAAGACCACTTGAAATGAGAAAGAAATTATAGGTATATTATTTAGTTTAAATGAATATGGCTGGAGCACTCACCTTACTTCCAATTAATTGAAATGACTGAGAATAATTTTAAATTAAAATTTACTTACCTATTTAAATTAAGGTTAGTAAAATACGTTTATTTATTTTATTTTCAATGTTCAGACTTCAGCAGATGCAAGATAATAATTCATGTAAAACATATTAGCTTATGTCGATATTGTGGAACAAGAATTATTGTGCTTTCAGCTTTAAATTATTTGAAAAGAAAGCCTGTAAGTAGACCATCATCAGAAGAAAACTGAGAGTAGAGATTTACAAATACCGGGGATATAGTATGGAATTTGAAAATCTTTCTTTGACTGGCTTGAATATGTATCTTTAAACATGATTATTCTTGCCTCGTCACTTTCCATTGTTGCAACAAAAGAAGAATATTACTGATGAAAAAATGTTTAGTTTGTCGGAGATTCACAGAGAAGAAGAATATGATTTCACAAATCACTATCACCAAAACTAAAACTTTTACATACCTGAAATTAATTGCAGTGAAGTTTCCCAGGTATAAGTTTTCTATCATGTTAAAAATTTTCAAAAAATTCAGCAACTGAATATTCCACCTCGTTGGAAAGAATTTAGTAACTGATTTGTTGGAATCCATAACGTGGAAGAAGATGAATATATGTAAGAAGATAATAAAATTTCTTCCAAATGAAATCATAAGAGAATTAATCATAAGAATGAAGCATCTTTATCTTTTTCAAATAAGATCGGAGAAATCATTTAAAAAATCTAGTACTTGGTAACTCATCTGTCATCTGTGAAAACAATCATAGATAATCTTCAAATGGTAATTCTAGGACGTAATATGGTACGTGATGTAGTATTTATACTGATTTCATCCATTTAAAAGAATACAATACGTGTTACCTTCTAAGAGACACAATACATGTGATAAGGAATGAGTATTAAAGGCATAAAATCTCATCTGTATTTAATTGAGCAAAAGTGTTTACACAAGGTATTCACCTGAATTTATTTTATGCAATTATACAGAAAAGAAATTACTCATACTTTTAAATGAACATATCCTCAGAAATTCATCTATCAATTTTTTGTAGTTTTTTTGTAAAACACAGGGAAAATATTAGCTTATATTTAAAAAAAGCTTACAAATTATGAATGTTCAACATTAAGATATACTTCTTTTCAAGAAATGTATGAGTATGAAAGTTTGATTATACGGCTTTAAGTTTCATAATGCAATAAGATAAGCACTTAATGGTATCTTATAGTTGCATTTTGTTAATTGCATTTATATGTAACAGCAAAGTAACATATGCTGTTATAAAACTTTCGTAGGACTCAGTTTCAGATTGGGATTCGATGAAAAAATATGGTACTTGGTAAAATAATTCTGCTAGTTTTCAACTACTTGAAAGAGTATGATGCCTGTATCTTTAATAACTACTAGCATATAATATCGTCCAGAAATACTACTAGTGCCTTATAGCAGAGAGAATTCTCATAAATGAATTCTACTTGAAAAGCTCTCATAATCTGGTAGAGCTTTTAATATTTAATCTTTACTGTTAATCTAGGTGGATAATTCTCTTAATATGCTTGAAAGAGTATGATACTTGTTTCTATAACAACTATTGGTATACAGACTTTCTAGCAAATAAAATTCAAATAATGAGAATTCTATTTGAACTATTCTCAGAATCTATTAGAATTACTAATCTATAATCTTTACTAATAATCTAGTTGAATATTTCTCGTAATCTACTTGAAATAATGTGTTTATTTCTATAATAACTACTACCATATATATTTTCTAGCATAGGTAATGAAAGTGTAAGGTAATGTCATAGGCAAAGAAAATGTAAGCATAAAATTTCTCATTTATTTACTTGTTTAAAGCTATCTTAATTCCTTCACAAGGTATTCAACTAAATACATCATGCACATTTATATGACAAATAAATAAATCATATATTTAATGATAATAATAGTTTTAGAAATTTCTATTTCTATTTCTTGGTCAGTTTTCGCAAAGATAGAGAAAAAACCTGCTTATATTTTAAAAAATTGCTTAAAAAACCTTAGACTGAAAAATATTTCTCTAAAAAAAGCTTAAGATATCTGTTAATATGCATTCATTAATATACACGATAAGATTAAAAACTCTTAATAATACCTAACAATTACGGTTTAATTTACCTTGTAATTACAGTTTACAGTTTATTTAATCATATAGCGAGATTAAAAAAGAAATAAAAACTCTATAATTTCCATAAAGGAACAACAGTTAAAAGTTGAAAAAAAGATCAGTTCCATCCATTATTTAGACCTTGATAGATTTAATGAAAAATAAAACCATAAATCTAGAAACCAATTAGCATAATCGTCCCTCATTTCATTAAATTCTGGACAAAGAAAAATCCTCACTGTTTTTTAAAAAACGCATCCTAATTTAGATTTTCCTCAATTTAGTTAATAACCCAATTGCATGACTATGTGATACACAGCAGGATAGATAGAATAAATACACGGTATCAACAACAACCTTTGGAGTACTTAATTTAAGTGCTTAAAGTGCTTAAAAGATGTGAGATGTGATAAACGTTTCGAATGTCTCTAATTTTGTTATTTAACTATTTTAAACTTGTATTCCCTTACAATTGTACATTTAATATGGTTTTCGTGTCCTTAATTCACTATGCAAATTCCCTTGAGTTTCCGACCCCTTATTCTATTGTAAAACGTTCTATTTGTTATTGCTCCTTTGCCTTTTTAATTTTTTTATTTATATTTATGTAAAACTTTCTTATATTGATATCTCATAATAATGTTTTCTTGCAGCTAATTTTCATGTCTCCTTTTTAATTTGATTTGAAGCACAAGAAAAAATGATTTTGAAGATGTTATATTTATTTAACAAAAAGGTTTGCGATTTGAAGTTCTCATGTAAAGAACTGCAAATCGCAAAATAAAAAATTATCGTATTCAAATAAAAACTTAGTTAAAGGTCGATAATTAATCTAATTTAATATAATTTTTAGCAAATTCTAGATAAAATTCTGAAAAATTGAAGCCTGTTCATAGTTATTTTTACTTATAAAAATAGATTCTTTCTATTACTCCCCCCCCCCCTTTTTAAAGTTTTTAATTCTACTTACGAGACATCCTGTGCATATAGAAATCTCATATAAAGAATTATTAATATTATTTTCTTGTTGCTGTTATTTTGATTTGAAGTGGTCTCTTTACGTGCAAGTAGTTATTTTCTTAACATATTTATTTATTTTTTACGGTTTCAAACTCATTTTTAAAGCACGTAATTAGATATTTAAATACATCAGTTAAGAGCAGATAATATGTCTAATTTAAATCTATAAGTGCTACATAACATTTAAAAAAATTCAAATGTTTTCTTGGATATTTTTACTTATGAGAAATTATGAATCGGGCAAATATGAGCACTATTAATACTTTTCAACTCCAAATTTATATTTAGGTATCTGACTAGGTTAAAAATATTAATTTGGATAAAAATTCGCTTCGTTTGCAGTATTTAATAATAGGCATGTTTTTATTTTGATATGTTTACTTTGTCTCTCTGCCAATAAGGATCCAAGTTATAGCAAACTATTGACACGCAAGTGATGCCTAACTTTAAGGATTTAAAAATTTTAAATGCCTTTTCTGAAGAAGAGGCATTCTTAAAAAAATAATAATGCTATAATGCGTGTACCGTCATATAAAAAATAATTAAGATATAGTATTGAAATTTATAATTAGTGCTCCTTGTATTATACATAATGTAATGAACAATGGGTATGATGCTGAACGCTCTAGAAGCGGATTTAAGATTGTTTAATGTAAATTTTGTTAAAAAAAATTCAAAAATTTCGTATATAAATTCATAAATTACATACAACATTTTTTTTGAATATAATTCTTAGATAATAGTTAATTACATTTTAAGATATATTATACATTTAATGTTACAAAGAAAAAGAAAAAACTAACATTTTCTTCTTTAGAACAATTCTAATTTTTGCAGATAAATGCTAACATTTACATCGAAAGAGGCATTTTCTTCAAAATATATAAGTATATTTAAATAATTTCACTTCTATTCCTTATTTTATAGACACATATATAAAAAAACATCATGAAAAGATGAAAATAGTTGTTCGTTTGATTTTTTGAAAAATCCCCTCCGAACCTAGTCGGTTACTTTAAGAAAACTGGTTTAAAAATCTAATCTATATTTTAAAAAGGTATTTGATATGAAACATAAACATGTTTCATTAAACAATTTTATTGAAATCATAGTGATATCGAATAGTCGATGAGCTAAATTGTTTAAATACTAGTGTAGACTTTGTAATTTAAGTGCTACAATTATTTTTCTTTCATCTTCTAAAAACTGTCGATCATTATAATCACTGAAAGAAAATAGTTGTAAAAGAAGAGTTTAAAGAGAAAGTATAGAAACACCGATACCAAGCTTCAAAAGATACATAGCAAAGCATAAAAGAGAACACTGCATTACAAAGAAGGTGTGAAAGTCATGAAGATTCATAAAACTCATGATAATCATTTACTCTGCTTAGTTACATAATATTTTGTCACAAAACTCTTTGTTGAAATTTCAGATATTTTAGCTTAGTTTTATAAATTTCAAGCTATTAATAATTAATTATCTTTAGTAAAAACAGAAATGTAACGAAACTTAACGAAAAAAACTGTAATCATTTTTGAAGCTGCTTTTGACAGCCGAGTTTTCTTTGATTACATAAAAGTGGATTTGATTCTTATTCATAGACAAATAATTCTATTAAAGAACCATGACGATTTAAACTGAAAGCTGAAATTCACTGAAGTTGAGAAGCCTAAATTTCCAACTTGACTCAGAACCATTTTAAAACGTACGTGAAAAATTATTTCCATTTCTGAAAATTTTCATTAGGATACTTTTCTGTTGGTAAGACCTCAGGGAAAAACCTGTTATAGCTTAGCGAATACTTCGATCATCTTACCGCAGCGATGATTAACATTGGTACTTGAGGCATAGAGCCATCATTAAAGTTTGGCGACGTTAAAGTTAGCACTAGTAGCATAGCGCCAACATTCTAACGGCGACTTTTAGGGTTCCGACAACTTTCCTGAAAATTACCTATAATAGTTACTTATGCTTACGTAAGGAAATACATCTCCTATAAGTTTCAATATTATGGCCATACTTTCAATCACTTTTGATTACAATTAAGATATTACTCAGAAAAAAAAAAGGATAGTAACAAAGATGCCAAGCGTCAAAAGGAAAAAAATGCTTTTGCTATTGCAGTTCTTCCTCTATTACACAGCATTTTAGCAATGAATGTTTATTTCTTCCTGAAATAAACCTATGTGAACTATCATAAAGCAATTTACCATGACTCTCATGTTTCCAAGCATTGGTTTCTGGTGACCTGACAGTGTTATAGGTATATGTATTCCTCAACTCATTTGATCAGACAGGTAGTTCAGACAAGGCATGAAATATTTTTTTTTAATGCAGAAATTTCATGACCTAGATTATTTTTCCAGAAATTCTATTAGAATTCTTCGCCAACCCTCTCAGTATCATCACATACTGGAAATATTAGGCTGTGCTTTCCAGATACAAATATATCATTTCTTAAATTTTGGTAAGAAGGATCTTCCCCAAATTTGTTTCACTGGTTTGCATTTAGAAAAGGAACAGAACGTACTGATATTGAGTAACTGGTCCAACTTTGTTAATAAGATAAATTTGAATGATGAAGTTTATATTCTTTTCTCTGTCATCTGTCTCTACCAAGGTTATCTCGTAGTTCACAGTCACCTTTTCCGTTATTTACAGACTCAAACTACAAACGGTTATCTTTGCACGTCAGACAGCAATGCTTGGAAATAAAAGCTGCTTTAAGATACGCATTGGAATGGTCTATTTGTTATCTTTCACTAACTGTAGATACTTTTAAGACTGTCATAAGCCTGAAGTTTACCAGCACGAGCCGAGTTAGTTTTGATTTTAAGGCTGTCGTGAACTTGAATTTCGCCTACATGAGTTGAGTTAGTTTTGAATTTAACATGATCAATGTAATTAATACAAAATCTATGTCACTTATTTTTTACTTCAAGCTCATGTAAAAATGTCGAGGGATCAGATATAAGTGAGACAAGCATCGAAAGTTTCCATTCGAAGACCCATCGTTTTTAGTTTTCAAGCTTAGGCAAAAATCTGGTTTACTCACCTTACGTTCATCATGAAGTCCTCATGGTTTCCTCGGTTTAAGTAAACAGCATCTGGCCATACAATGAGACATGTCAGTAGGATCATCAGCACTTCCGTTGATTGATTACCACGGTCAACGAAGTCTCCGTTAAACACATACGGGTTGTCGTGAGATGGCAGACCGTTCTGAAAGATAAAAATGATATACTCTTGAATTTGAACTAATATTCTGAGAGAAAATTAAGGACCGAACTTTACAGAATTGTATCCTAAATAATCAACAGGAGAGTATTAATAATCTTAATTTTACTATGAATTTATATTCTTGAAACACCATGGGAGAAATGTATATCTGGTGTTACTAGCCAATATTGGTAACAATTTTTAAATGTTTCCACGCATACAGGCTTGGTAAAACGAATTAAATTAATTGATAATAAAACTAATTCTGTTTCTCCAACACTGGTTTATTAGAAGAGAAATATAAAAATAGTGTCCATTTTGTGAATCAGAAAAATGAGATTTAATAACCCGAAATTATATATATTTATATTCTTGAAAAAACTATGAATATCTAGTGTTACTAGCAGATATTGGTAGAAAGACTAAATATCTCTCGTTACAAGCAGATTTCCATGCATACGGGTCGGCGAAAAAGAATTAAATTAATCAGGAATAAAACTAATTCGGTTGCACCAACACTGGCTTATTGGATAATAGAAAATATGAACAGTGTATTTTTTGTGAATCAGAAATCAAATAGCCTGAAACTTATTATAAATTTATATTCTTAAAAGACTATGAAATCTAGTGTCACCAGCGTCACTAGCAGATAATATAAGTAGCATCCTTCAAATGTTTCCATACATACAACTTGGGTGAAAAAGAATTAAATTAGGAATAAAATTAATTCGGTTCCACCAACACAGGTTTATTGTATATTAAAAAATAATGTATATTTAGTGATTTATTCTTAAAAAGTGATAAAACAGAAGCTACTGCCATCTAGATGGGCTATTATCTTAACAACGATTCAGATCTTATTGCCGTTGATTAGCTAACGAAAGTTGTAGAAAATCCCATGAACATTGGCAGTTTATAAAAGTTATCTAATTCAAGATAGTTTCACTGTTTTTAATATATGGAGTGTGTATTTAATTTATGAAATTTAAGTACGAGTTTTTTATTTGTAACTAATAAGACGAATCACAACATCTCTGCTGAAAGTGAGAAAACAGGCTAAGGGACATCTTTAGCTATGTTTCTATTTCTGAGTCGACGAATGTCTAAGTTAAATTTCTTAAATGATTTTGATGACGCTAATATATTGTGCGATAACAGTGTTATTAAAAACTTAAAAATATTTTTAAAGCAAAATATTTGAAGAGGTTTGAAGATTCACCCTACAATCTCTTGTCTCTTTCCTATATAATCCTGGAAGCCTCTCATCTTCATATTTTAAATGGCGTAGGCGTGCTTATATTTGTACCATAAAATAGAAAATATAATTTATTAAAATTCTAGAGGTCAAAACAAAAATCGTTTCAGTATGAGGCGCTGTTATAAATATTCTAAGCAAACTGAAATTTTAATCACATTTATAACATCTATGAATGTTTAGGAATTTTCTTTGTTATGTTATTCACAGCGTCTTGATTTTTCTAGTCGTATTAGTTTCGGTAATTAAGCATTTTAACGTTTAATTAGCAATTTTTGTATAAAACTTTACATGAAATTTTGATAAAAAAATATTCTATTGTTTATTTATCTAGGATTACGGTGGCTTGGTGGTAAAGCGTTTGGTGGGTCTGGTGGAGGTTAAATCCGTTGGGACCAAACGTGCTCTCTCTGGTGTGGTGAAATCCTGGAGAGAGGGTCTTTGTGTTGCTTTAAAAAGAGACGTTAATATAACTAAACCAAAATTTCATTAATCTAATAAAAGTGCTTTTGAAATTCTTTTTTATTTTTATACTTTAATATACTTAAAAGCTCATTATTATAAAGATTATGGAATCTTATAATGATACATAAATTTAAAATTCACTATCAAAAGAGTCTCTTATAAAGACTCAAAATTAAAATACAACTCAATGATTAATTGCTGAAAGTATTATGGCAGAAAACATTATTATCATTATTAAGAAGATATTTATCAGAGGAAATCTATAATATTTATTAATAACAAATGTATTTTTTCTAATCAGAGAATAATTTGGCCTCATAATAAATAAGAATCATACATCACTTAGCTGAGTTTGAGAAATCAAGCGCATCATTTACCGAGTAAAAAACATATTACAAAAATATATCTTTAGAAACAAGAAAGAGATCAATTGAAAAAAATGAGTGGGAAAAATAAACATATTGCATCGCTTCTAAGCTCTTTTTTTTAAAGTTTCTTGTACAATTTAAATATAATCTACATCTCAGCTCTGTGTTTCAAGCAATGCCTGAATGCTTCACATCAAAGAATGGTAATTCAAAATATCAATCTAAGATGTACATCAAAGTAATGTCTTTTGATTCAAAAACATCTCGTAACACTAAATTTAGAAAGAAAATCCAATCAGTAAAGGCAAACATGCCACTACCGTTATTTTCGACTCGGGGTACTAAGTAAATAGAAAATAAGCTGCCTACCTATTTAAGAAAGGATGTATTTTTTCTCTTGGACTGAAAATTACTCACTCCTACTGTTTTCAGTCGTTTAGGAAGTTTGCTCAAATGCAAAGCGTAAGCTTTTATGATTGGAATAAGTCAGAGATATTCATACCTAGGATACTTTTATGGAAGAAGAAATAAGGATAAATACAAGCGAATTTCCACTAAATTCGACCGATTTTTGATCTTCATGAAAGAGCTGCCATGAAAAGGGACGCGAAAAAAATTGAAGGAAATAAAATGCTGTTTTTGAGACGACGGGAGCGGAAATGTTGTAATTTTATTTTATTTGTGTAATCGAAAATCATTCGATATAACAACTCGTACCAGAATGATGCTGATAAAAAGAATTTAAGCTCTCTCCTCTGTGTTTTTAAAACAAGTTTAACAGATCTGTTAAAACTATTTGTAATTTTGTAGATATAATATCAGTAGAGCATGAAATTAATTTGCTCTGCAGGATGCATGGTCAATAAATGAAAATGTCTTATTTGAAAAACATCTGATGTAGATTTTTTAAACGGAATTGTTATTCGAGAAATACCTTTTCAAAATCAAGGAGCGTAATAACGCTCCTTGATTTACGCTACGCAGTGTTTATGTATGGATAAGGTGTTTTGATGGAAAATTCAATTTGAAAACGCCTTTTGATCATCCCACGGACGAGATTTGGCCCCTATCACTACTATTTTAAAGGAAATAATAAAATAAAAAAATGAATAACATAAAAGCATAAAAGAGGAGCACGTCATTCAGTATTTCGATTTAAAATCCTTTCGCGCTAGTTACTTTATTTTCGATTATAGTTACTTTATTTAATTCTTAATTTTTAGAGGGAATAGTTTGATTTAATTTTATTTGCATTCTCTTTAAAATCAACATGATCGACATTCTTACAAGGATTTCTTGATTTCAAACTGTGATCAGATGGCGACAGCGTGTCTTGCTTCGGTTCCTCCCCTCTTAAATTTCCGCTTCACCTCAGTTTAATTTAATTATATTGAAGTCCCGTCTGAAAAATTATACTATAACTATTTCAGAAAGGATTTCATGACTTTGAACTCCAAATAGACACCGAGGACAACCTTTGTGCTGCCAACCAGCTACCAAACTTTCACTCAATACCAATGTCAGATAGTTTGACCCCCGATATCGGATTTAGTGTGCACCAGGTCAGTATATAGGATGGATTTTTAGGGTTTAAATAGGGTCGGCGTAATAGGGTTTTAAATCTGAATTCCCCGGCCCTGAAGCCGGACCTTACTACTTGTAGGACCTTAGGGCATCGCAGTCCCACATCACACCAGTGGAAATATATTTTTGAAATTAACATGTACCAGTCCCACATACTCGTCTATCTTAAGTGAAAGGAATTTACCGATTCTGTAGGAAAATTTTGTCAGTGGACTGCAGCTTCCATCAATATTTAAACGGAAACGAACAGTAAGTTTTGAATGTTTGAACTTATTTATCAAAATGTTAAGAAATATCACACCATACTTATATCCCTTACTCGCGAGTAATGAGGGGGCAGTGGTAAGGCGTCGACTTTGGAACCAGAGGCTTTCAGGCTCGAGACCTGATTCCCTGGAAAAACTACTGTATAAGCGGGTCTTATGAACTGTAAATACGAAGCGGCTAAACGCCCTCTTGCTGTCGCGGCGCTGTAGCCAGGAATGGGAGGGAGGCCAGCTCAGGTGTTGTTCCCGTCATCTGACCGCAGTGCAAGAATACGAGAACCATCCCAAAAAACTTTAAAAATGGGAATTTATATGACAGAATTTATGCAAAGAGTAGCAAAAGTTGCTTCTTGTTAGCTTTCAATTTAAGGCAATAGCTCATAATAGCTAAATGTAGAACTTTTCAGCCGGAGAAAATGTTAATAATATCAATTCTTTTTAGGATTAAATTTTAAGATTAACAAGAAAAATGCATATTTTCAAATATTTTGAGAAACACAGAAGGTTTCAAATTCTATTACAGACATTAAAAAAATCACCCATTCTCCACTTTACACAGTGCAAGATGATTTAAAGTGTCACTCCAAATCTTAAAGAGTATGCCAGGCATACAAAAACAAAGTTTTATTAAATCTTAGAGTATGGAGTCGGAAAGGATTATTATAGGCGACTTTTTTCCTAGCAACTTAATTAAAAAAAGGATTAGCCGAATTTATATTTATATTACACTGTGCAGATTCAAATGTAATATACAGTTTAAATCATCGCTCTTAACACATCTGACAATTTAACAAACTTTCGATGTTAGGCGTATTGTTCTGTTCCCTTTAGTCCATTAAATCTGGGTTTATTATACTCTGAATAATTGTTGTTGTTGTCTGAATAATTGTCTGCATAATTGAATTCAAGTTGCCCAAAATGCAAAAAGAAAAAACAGTGGAAGTGGAAATTAAGAATCATCGAAACTTTCTCTCAAACTCTATAATAAACGAGTTATCTCCTTAATCCCTGCATAAAAGCTGTATATCTTAAGCATGACGATGAGTGCGTATATTTTTGTTACAAAGGAATCGATGGTCAGGGATAAGAGGAAGGGTGAAAATGTAAGCAGAGTGCGTCCCTTCTTTTCTGTCCCTGCAATAAGATGATAAGAGTCGCAGGCGTGAGACCATCGTGTTTCGTCGATAATGAAGAAAACACACATTTCATGTTAAGACCATACACCACATTTCATCCATGTGGCTTAAAGCATTTTTGAGGTACCGAGTTCACAAATAGACTGAATTCCTAAACTATCATCTTAGGACTCATTCGATCGAGGTCATAATTTTGGACGAATTTCAATAAGAATTTTCTTCAGTATATTGCGTATAAGAGACAGTGAAAAACGAATTTTATTGGTGGTTAAAATAAGATTTTATTTCCCGATAAATTTCATTGATGTTGCGAAAAGTTGAGTACCGATGAAAAAAAAAATAATTTACTGCTTTTTTTTTTGTTCTAACTACTTCATTGCATGTCAAAAATATTTTAAAGGAATTTGTAAGTTTTTATTACTTTCACCACGGTTCAATAAAAAGATTATTATTATCATCGGCACATGAAGGATTCTCCTCTGTCATGGCGTGCCAGAGTGCATTAAGTGAAGAAGGGATTCAAAGATGCGACCAGTCAATATACCTTCGGTGTTAATGGAAACTATAAAATCTTGTATGTCTTGTATTGAGATGACGTAGTTGTGTGAAATTGCATGAGGTGTGTAATTTTGATCCAACTTACTCATTTGAGAACTGTCAACTGCTATATAAACAGCGGTAGAGGTACTCCATGCAACTTTTTCATATATTCCCCAATAATAATGCTATTCTTCCCTTTCACTGCATAAAAATTGTGGCCCCTGAGAAACATCGTGAAAATCAGGAGAGCTCAGATTTTTATTCTTCGACTCCCAAATAGGACAAATGTGAACTCCTTAGTTTACGAAAAAAAATCAGTACTGTTTTATTAACTACATACTTTTGATGGACAATAGTTAGGCAACAACCACCTAGCATGCCTTCTCTTGCGATTTTTTAAATTTTTTTTCTCGTATACAAAGTACAGAGAAAGTATTCTGATAGTTAAAATATTCGAGCTCGAGATATTGACGAATCTCTGCATTTTTAGAGTTCTAAAATTACATTTTAAAAAATTATATCTATCTGTCTGTGACTATTATAACTCAAAAATGATTTGTGTTAGACATATGAAATTTGACATACATTTTTATACCAAATTTACAGATAACTATCAAATTTTGGGAAAATCACCCCTTCTGAGAAAGTTTGCCTGACCAGCAATTTTAATATTATTGACATGACAAGTAAAAATCGAAAAAATCTTGATGGATAAAATTCAGCACTCGGATTTAACATCTATTGTGCAGATGCCTATTAATTTTTGAGCCAACTCCAACAAGAGGTTGACCGTCTGTCCTTTCAAAAGCTTATAAATGTGATGACTTAAATACATCAAAATTGAAAGATGATTTTGTGACTGCAGTTGTAGGTATGTGCCAATTTTTTTATTTCTCTCAGTTGGGAAAAATGCATCTGAGACTCAAAGTTGATTTTCCAATACTATTACGATGTTGCTAGAGATTAATCATCAAATAACTTACCAAGAATCAGACAGTAGATTCAGTGAAAATGCTAATATCAAACTAAATGTTAATATTTCGTAACTATTGTTTGCCAATACCATGTAAAGCGTTCTCTGAAATAATATTTTTGTTAGAGAGTATACGAGAAAGTTTTTAGGAAACCACTCTCTTTTGGTTTTCTTGGCGATTAATAGAAGATGCGGTTAATATATAAGCACCAGAAAACTAAATATGTATTATGAATATATTTTCACCGATCAATGTAAATTCAAATTTAACATAGAACTAAAATTGTAGTCAAAAGATCATATACAGAATTTCATATATTTAAATTTTTCAGCTACTGCGTTTAAAGCACGTGAAAGTACAGACGGCCAACATTCTGATAGATGTTACTCAAAATTTCATATGGATTGACATTCTGGATGCTAAAACTATGAATCAATTTCATTTACTTAAATTGTTATTTTTACATAAATGCAAAGACACTAACCAACAGGCGGCCATTCTCTTAATCGATTTGTTTTCAAATTTGATGCGAATATACATTGTCAGTAGTAAATCTTTCTACTTTTGTGTATCTAGATCTTTACTTTTTGCCGTTATCGAGTTCTGCAAGACCAGCTGAGTGAGCATACCAGCTAAACCAGCGAGAGTTATCTAATCAAAACTTTCTAACTATACTCTATGTTAATGAAGAACTTGTGTTTCAAAAGCGTTTTTCCTCAACCCTTTTAATCCAAAATTGGACACAAAATTACAATTGTAATCACAAAATCAATACCAAATTTGATACATTTACATTGCTGCGTTTTTTACATATCTCATGTTTTACATATTTCAGAAAGTACAGCCGCATAGAAGTTCAAACTCTTCTCGAATTTGGTTAAATTTGGTGAATGTCTACAATATAGATGTTTAATCTGCGCACAGAATTTTACCTCCTCACTTTCTTCGTAAGTTATTGTGTTAACTTATATTCAAACAGCCCGACAGATAGACTTTCTTTGAATGGACTTTGTTCTAAATTCAATATATATTTGCTAGTTCAATCTAATGTCCATATACTTATTTCACTCGTTTAGTTCAAAGCACTTTTAAGTTATCATGCTAAAAATAGACAGACAAAGCGACATATAGACATAATTAGAGAAAATATATTTTCCGACTTTAGGGAGATCCGAAAATGTGGAATTCGTCAAAATCTCGAGGTCAAATTTTTTAAAGATTGTAATCCTTCCTCTTAGTATACTTTATATACAGGAAAGTAAAAGACATTCTACCTTCATTCATGAAACGGTAATAATTTCTACATCACTGGATGGGGAAATATGTTGACAACGGAAAGAAAATCGTTTTATGATTTAGAAATTCTTATAAATCTTTGAGGAAATGCTTTGTAAGTTATTCAGATTTTTATGCATTTATGCCAATGGCTGCAAAAATTGTTTGTGATTGGAATTTTGAGTTGCTGCGGATATAGTAAGATTAGAAAAATCATTCATTTTTATGCATGAAAACATCTATTATTATGTTTTAGTTTTAGTATTATTATGCAGGAAAACATTGATTCGCCAAAATTTACCTCCTAAAGGTCATTTACAAATATTTAATACTCTTGGTGCCCACTGGAAATGAAATTTCTACGGATTTTGTTACAATAATCTAATATTAGTAATACTTTTATAGATTTAATTACAAATTAGTTTGATTCATTGATTGATGAGATTGGTGACAAACCATTTAGTTAAAAAAATAAGATCACGAAAATGAATTATGTGAAGTATCTGATTGTCTCGATTTTATCACCATATTTATCGTCATTTGTGTTCAAAATCTAACATTTTGTTTTTACATTATTCCTTTATATTCCTTAATTTGAACGAATTCTGTCAACTTCTTTCTGAGATATTTCGAATATTGTTCTTGAAATTAATGTATAGCGTATTTTCCTTTGTTTCATACATTCTAAAGAGGTCGTAGTGGCCTGGTGGAAAGGTCTCGGCTTCGGACCCGGAGGGTTGCAATTTAAGCACCCGATTCCACCAAAGAACCACTATGTAAGTGGGTCAGGTATCCGTTAAATCCGTTGGGGCCAAATTTCCTCCCGCTAATGGGGTGAGGAAGTTTGGAGGGGGGGGTACCACCTCAGGTGTTGTCCTCGTCATCTGACCGCGGTTCAAAATTTCCAGATCCGTCCAAAATAGCCCTAGTGTTGTTTCAAAACGGGACGTTAATATAATTAAACAAAACTAAACTTCATGCATTCATAAAGTTGAATATATTAATTACTAACATACATTTCGCATTGGATAATAAACATCGGTCACCTTATACTCTGTTCCTCAGTCTGTTAGTAAAATTTAACCGCTTTCCTGTTTATCCTGAGTTTTCTCGGGTTCGTGTATTTTACAATTAAATATTATCCCGAGAAAACTCGGGTGAAGCAAGATTTGATTGTACGATTTGTTTTATCACGGTTTTACTCGGCCTGAAGAAAATGAAAGGAAATATTCAGCATTGATTGGTATTTTTCAAGTTTTGTTGGTTTCGAAATTCTTTTGGCTGGACTGGTCACATGTTTTCCCAATTGTTTAGTATAAATCTGCTTGTAGATTATTAATGTATTAATCTACAAGATAGTAGCGTTGAAAAAAGGTAAAATAATGGCGATGATGCAAGATGGTGAAAGAGATAATTTTTCAGATAGTGATTTCAACTACTGAAAAAAAAAATCAAATCCAACTAGACAGTATATACTGTGCTCCCTAAAAGAGATTTTAGAGGTAAACCAGTAAGTAAAGAGACCAGATACCAGTGTACAGGTCAAGTATCACTTTGTGTTATCCCTTGTTTCAAAAACTATCATACAAAGACTAATAATTTACTTTTATTTATTCCCTTGAGATAATTAGGGATAGTAAACTAATATTAAACCTAAAGGTTTTTACACCCATAAAAAATTAAGTTTTCAAATTAAAAGCTACATTTTTTATTCTGTTTCGTATCCTTGTATTTACCAATAAAATTAAAAAAATATGATTTTTTGGTAATTAAAAAAAAAGAATTTGTAAGGGAAATGGTTAAATGACCCATCTCTAATGACCAGCTGTTCCTCACAACATTAATGGAATTGATTTAATTGTATTGATCGACTCTGATGCTCTATATCTTATTACAACAAAAGAAAGCATTGTTCAAAATTATTTTTGAACAATAAATATAGAGCGTTTTAAATAATAATCTCTGTTATTTTCTCTGTTTTCTAATTACATGAGACACTTTGTTCTATAAACATGTCGTTATTTGATTTAACTAAGTGCTCACAGAACACTTGATATACACTGAAGTGACAAAAGTCATGGGATAGCAATATGCAAATATACAGATGGCAGTAGTATCGCAGCGAAAAAGTATAAATGCGCGGTTCGTTTTCCAGAGCTTTCATTTGTGTTCAAGTTATTCATGTGAACAGGTTTTTCGTGATTTATGGCGGCACGACGAGAATGAACTGACTTTGAACGTGGAATGTTAGTTGGAGCTAGACGCATGGGTCATTCCATTGCGGATATCGTTAGTGAATTCAACATTCCGAGATCCACAGTATCAAGAGTGTGCCGAGAGTAGGAAATTTCAGGCATCACATCTCATCATGGACAGCGCAGTGGGCGACCACCTGCACTTAACGACCGAGACCACCGACGTCTGTGTAGAATGGTCAATGTTAATAGACTCGCAACACTTCGTCAAATAACTACAGGAATCAATGTGGGACGTATGAGGGACGTGTCCGATAGGACTGTGCGGCGAAATTTGTCTTCCTTGGGCTATGACAGCAGAAGACCGACTCGAGTGCCTTTACTGATAGCACGACATCGCCTGCAGCGACTCTCCTGGGCTCGTGAGCATATCGACTGGTCCCTAGACCAGTGGAAAACCGTGACGTGGTCAGATGAGTCACGATTTCAGTTGTTAAGAACTGATGGTAGAGTTCGAGTGTGGCGCAGACCCCACGATGCCATGGACCCAAACTGTCAGCAAGGCACTGTTCAAGCTGGTGGTGGCTGCATAATGGTGTGGGCTGTTTTTAAATGGCATGGACTCGGTTCTCTGGTGCAACTGAACCGATCATTGACTGGAAATGGTTATGCTCAGCTGCTTGCAGATCACTTGCAGCCATTCATGGACTTCACGTACCTACACAACGATGGGATTTTTATGGATGACAATGCGCCATATCACCGGGCCAGAACTGTTCGCGATTGGTTTGAAGAACATTCCGGACAATTTCAGCGCATGATCTGGCCACCTAGATAGCCCTATATGAATCCCATCGAGCATTTATGGGACATCATCGAAAGGTCCGTTCGTGCCCAAACTCCTGCACCATCCACACTTTCACAATTATGGACGTCTATACAGACAGCATGGCTCAATATTCCTGCAGAGGACTTCCAACGACTTGTGGACTCCATGACACGTCGAGTTGTTGCACTTCGCCGGGCAAAAGGAGGACCGACACGACATTAACAGTCATCTCATGACTTTTGTCACTTCAGTGTATTAATGGATTTTCAGTCATTTTTGTATTAAAACATCAATGAATTACTTAATTTTAGACTGTATGCTCACAGTTATAATGATTTAATGAAAAGAATCTCATTCGGTCACCACAAATAAGGGGTTAATTGGCTAGCCATGCTTTGAAACTGGCCATGTTTGAATTTGGTGTAGCTGATGAATTTAAGACTTAAGTTAAGCTAAAGTTTAATATTGAGAGTGTTTGGAAGACGGGTGTAAAGTGGAGAACGTGCGACCTTTAATTACACATATAGGACTCGTTAACTTTCTTACAAAATAAAAACTGGCAAAATTGGACTATTGTATAGTTCTAGTGAACTAGTTTCTTGTTTCGCCTATTATTTGAATATAAATATAACAAAGAAAATTATTATTATTATTATTTTCCTCTGTCATTTTGAAAATTGAACAATATTTTTGTTTAGTTCTTTCCTATTATTGTGCCATTTTGAAACAATATACGAACTTCTTCGGGATGTATCTCTTCATTTTGAATGCTTGGTCAGGTAACTAGAAAGACACTTGAAGCTGTACTTCCTTTTCTAAACTTCTGCACCATGCCAGAGGGAAGAAATTTTAATCTTTACACCAGATTTAACAAGAATGGACGCACATATATGCCATATTTCTCAATAAGGGAACCGAATTTTAAATTTAAAACCTTTTAACTGAGATCTTACAATCAGGCTAAGTATAACATCAAATCATTTTAAGATCAACATGCAATTAAGAAGAATAGCAACAACAAAAATGAAATTCCTTTTTAGCTTAAAATGAATACAAAATATGTTACTATTTTTGGGAAATTTGAAAGATGTTTTTAATTTTCAAATTTTATTCACAGCGATTAATGCTATCTTATTGAAACGTATAGTAATTAATCTAAGCACCACTCCCCACCATTCTTCAGGAAAACATATATATCTTCTACGGTATATAAAATAACATTCAGTAAAACATACGACATTCTGAAGCAACAGCTGGAAGTACTAGAGACATATGGCATTATGCAGCAGCAAACAATAGTAATCCATTATATGTAAAATTTTGAGAGCAAATATAGCTAAACTTTACACGAGCTTTCCATAAATAAAATATTTTGGAAAATTTGACATAGGACATTTTGACAATAGCTATGATGATAAATATCTGACATGAGAACATAGCTTTATAAAATAAAATAAAGACCTCTTTTTTACCAGTTGTTTTTAGTTTCCTCTTTATAAATTATCAAATGCATTTATTAGCAGTTGAATAACAAAAATAATTATGCAATGTACCAAATAATTTATTTCTTGGAAACAAACCATTGTAGATTTTCTAGAAATACTTCCATAGAACAAACACTATTCTTGGCAATTCTCTTAACTTCCTGTAACTAATAGAAACAGCAACAAATGTACGAAACAATGCAAGTTCAAGAAACTTAAATATTACGAAGCAAGATGACGTGTGTGTTGTGTTGCTGCCACAGAGGTTTTTAGAAGCAAAGAGAAAAAAAAGTGGATGTAATTACTCCTGAAGTTGCGTGATTACTCTAAAGGATAATTAATGACCTCCCTGTTGCTACCGAAGGCAATAGTACGTAAAGAGTTTGATCTCCGGAAATAGATCGATTGCAGACTTTGAAGAGCTTTGGCCTTGAGAAAATAATTTATTATAATTTTTCTTAATGAATATGTGTTTTACGATTTCCGTTGTTTCCACTTAAGCAAATCCCCGAAGACCAAACTTACAGAAACGAGTTTTGTACACAAATTATACGAGCGTGAAGGAAGGAATGTTTTGAAGTAAAAATGAGGGTAATGCTTTTAAATTGGTTTCATAGAAGATATTTGCAAGAAAGAATTTTTGAAAAAATTCATTTTTTAACTGGCTTAAAGAGTTGTACAAAAGAAACTTGAGAGAAAAAAAATACGAAGTCATTGATGTCTATCGTAATTAGAAGCATAAATTTGAATAAAATTCTAGATATAAAGATATATCAAAAATCAAAAAATTGAGATAGCAATGAAAATAATTTTTCTTTCCTAGATATAGTTATTTTGATTTCTTTTTTTTTGTAGAAAATAATTAAAAAACCTTTTTGTCATGTATACATTAAAAGTTTTTTAAACATTGTGTTTATAGAAAATAAAGTTATTTTAGATTTCCTTGCATTATTTTGAAAATGAATTAATTGAACAAAAGATTTCAAAACTTCAAATTATGGCCAATTTGTGGCAGTTTACAATTGTTGAGTTTGAGAATGCACATTGATTTATTAAATAAATCAATTGTATAGATTGATTTGAAAATGAAAGTGCAATGCAATATCTTAAAAACAGGATGATGAGCTGTAATTGGTTCCTATTTTCATTCATTCAAACAGAAAAGCATTTCGACTCTTTCTATTATTTAAAAAACCGAAAGTTTGACAACTTAAGCTTATTCTATTCATTCTGCATTTGAGGACTTCAACATCCTGTATATGAAAAGTATTCGGATAAATCACAATTGCCTTTGTTTAGACAAGAATTCGGGCAGCTGTGGTCTGGTGGTAAAGTCTCGGCTTCAGAACCAGAGGGTTGCAGATTCGAAGTCCGATTCCATCGAAGAACTGCCGTGTAAGCGGCTCTGGTGCATGTTAATTGCATGGTAAATTAAAATGCATGTTAAATTAAAACTTGCTCCAACTGGTGTAGTGTGGAAGTTTGGGAAGGAAGTTTGACAGCTCAGGTGTCGTCCTTGTCATCTGACCGCTCTTCGAAACCGGACTTTAACGTAACTAAATTAAACTACTAAACATTCATGGGATGCATCAACATCTTCAAAATGGGCTATTTCAAACAGATTTTGTGTTTTCATTGAAATGCCACAATAGAACATTCTCTATTCCAACATCAAGAATCATGTTATTTTAAAGTATTTTAACTAAAAATTAAAGTGCTTTTGAATTTTGTTTTCATGGTCAAGTTTCTTTCGTAAGAAATTAATATCACAAAACAAAATTTTCACTTACAGCTTGCATAAGGTTTAATTATGACTCTGTGGCTTATACAAAGTTATCTGAATTAAGCAATCTGATTCAATTTCATTTATTCGTATTTTACTAGATTCACACGGACGTCACTCGTTTAGACAGTAAACAAAACATTTTTCAAGCTCCAGTCAAAACAGCAGACGCGTTGCTTTGACTGCACGAAACTCATAAAAAATCGATCGAATGTGAAAAACGAGGAGCATGTCACTTTTCATGTTGGAGATGACAAATTTTAGTTCCTTCTCTTTGTGGTCGCTGAGCTGCTATATTCTTGTTCCGGTTTAGTCAAGTATAAAGTTTATGTTGTGCCTGAAATAGTTGAAATCGTGAGTACAATATTCATCATTCGATATTCTGAATTCGCCTAATATTCATTCTTTGAGATCAAAGGAGTTTTTATTCATTTTTATACCCATATACTGAGAT